>JAPSGF010000168.1:0-182179 GCA_035772895.1 Perdix hodgsoniae
TTGCAGTCCCATGCTGAACCTCTTCAACATTTCCCTGATGGAAAATAACTCCCTCCTGCCCTGCTTCATTACAGATTCTGGGACAGCAGGAATTTTGCTACTAATCCCATAAATTGATCTTGTTATATGTTACAACTGTCATGTTATTTTTGAAAACATCAGGAAAGCAGACCTCTATCATATTCATAACCCTGGCTGTCACCTTCTGTCAGTCTGATTTCTCTGTTCATACATTTCCAGAAGCCTTAACCAGTCAGAACTGGTCAAGAAACCATCTATCTTTTTCATAGCTTGTTCTGTTCCTTCACTAGTTTGTAATTTGGACCATTGCATTCACTTGCAGGTAGACAAATACTCTTGACATAACTGTTATTAATGACAAGCATAACTGAGCTTATTGGGTAAAACTCTGCACCATAAATATTGAGTCACAACCCTGTTAAACACATGCACAAGTCTAAGGATACTTGTCATATCCCGCCACACGTTATTACGATAATAGCAGTGAATGCCCTTACGTTACAGTAATTGCTTGTGGCCCAAGCCTGAACTCTGGCAAGCAAAATTAGGTTTGTGAGTTATGGATGCTCAGACATGCAGCCTGCAAGTGTGGTGTTCATGTAGAACCCTGTGGGTGTGCCAGGAGCTTCCAGGGAGGAAAGTAAAACTGTGATGTTAGGTCAGGTAAGGGGAAGGCTTGGGGTGGGGGATAATGACTTTTGATTTCTTTTGATTTGCTACTGCTTTTTAATCAATCAAGTAACTTGCATCTTGCTGTTGCCCAGCAGTCAGAGGTACTAATTGTGCTGATGACTTTGGACAAAGTAGACATGCTAGGATCAGAACAGATATCACTGGCAGACATATCAAAGCAGATATTGCTAGGATAAACATTTTTATCTTTTCCTTCATTTCTGTGAGTATGCTCGTATTGTCATCTTAGGTCAGGCACTTTTCCTGGCTTGAATGGTGTATCTTCACATTATTGTATGTATCTTCACATTATTGTATGTATTATTGTATGTACTTATCTCGTTATGATCTGGAAGTTAGAAGCGCAGCTTGCAGCCAATATTTGCTCCCAGGGTAACAGCTATTTTCAGCTCTTAAAAAACAGGGATGGAGACATTTTGAGCCTGAGAAAATGAGACTGACCTATGCTGTATGTGAGTACTAAAAAAAAATAGTTTGGAAATGGGAAGAAGAGGGGGCAACCGTAAAGACAGGTGTGTTTACATAAGCCATTATGATGTCAGTAATTGCAGTGTTAATTTTTCTTTGTCTTCCATCACATAGGAGGTTGTGTCAGCACCTAATAAACTTGCAAAGCTTCATCACCTTGCAATACAGCTGAACTGGTCTGATCACAGCTAAGGTTAATAGCAGATTAATGTTATTTTTCCTCTTCCCTCTCTGACTCTGTCTCCATTAGAATTACCCTGTAATAACTAACGTTAATTATTCTCTGTGAAATTATTCTCCCATCACTTTCTCCCTTCCCTCTGTGTTAATGAGAGTACTTTTCTCTCACTGGTGAGATTGACACAACTTCTTTGAAGTTAGTAACGCTGTTGCCAGTTCTTGCCAGTTAAATATGTGACCTTATCAGTATAATTGTACAGATCGCATCGCCATATGTCTAGATGCACTGAGCTTAATTTAACAGGAGACATATATGTGTAAAAATAAAGCAGTATCTGGGGTTAAATACTGGAAGACCCCCCTAATCACACTTTTCATCTTATACAAGATTTCTGCAGAAATCTTAGAACCCCAAGTAAAAACTTTACCTGTAAGGAACTCTGGTCTCCTAGCTGTACTTTCACATTCATCATCCCATGTCTTCTACAATATCTGCACTTTCTCACCTGTTTTACTTGCATGGTATCTCTTCCCTTGGTAGCAGAGTCCTTCATGCCATGTGGTGAGACAGAGAAGCAGTGCTGCCCCTTTTGTGCAAACCAGAAACTGAGGCAAAGAGAGTTGCTAATAAGCTATGCTAATAGTGAAGATACAGACTTAATTTACCTTCAGAACCACTGGCTATGTATAACATAAAGCCTTTCTGGTGAGAGTCCAGACTGCCCCACTGAACCTCAGGTGCTGATCCCACACCTCCTCCCTCTCAGCTGCAGAGATCCCTCTACATGTGCACAGTGCCTTGGGTGGGCATGTAGGAGCACCTGCTTCCTACTCTATTTCTAATTAGCCCACCATTTCCCATCTTTGCATTTCAGCTCCTCCTCTCTTGCCCAAAGGCAAGTTTGGATTGCCCAAGGGCAAAGAAGGATTCCAGTTTGTCCTGTGCAGGACCTGGATGGCTCTAATGAGGCCTCCAAGGCATGTAGAGACAGAGCTGACTCATATCCCTTGGGAAGGTAAAGTGAAGCCCATCACCATCAACCTGATGCTTGCACAGCAGCTTGTCAGCATGTCTGATGTCGTGGGGCAATGAGGCAAAACTGGAGCTCTCACATCCCAGGCTGCCCCCCCCACAACTGTGCACTTTGTTTCTCACCAGTACATTTCTTTGTATTGTCTTTGCAAGAATATTTTTATGCATTGCATCCTATGAATGAGTCAATGTCATTATCTGTTCTGCCATCTTAAGAAAAATCTGAAGTTTTTATCAGATAGTTTGCATGCAAGGAATCTGTCCTACAGTGATTTATTTGTCTGGCAATCAACAAGTAACTTTGCAGATCTTTAAGGGTTTGATTTTAAAACTGCGTAATTCCTGAACTTCAACTTAATAGCAGTGTTTGAATATCAATGCAAATTCACTTTTTTTTTAAAGTAGCCACAGTACCCAAAAGATATATGTAAGTCTGCTCTGCAAGAGATTATTTTGACTACAGGTAATTTGCTTCCATTCACCATATGCTTATATTTTCTGACCTTCACTTGAATCACTGACACCATGTAATAATAACATGTGCAGTATTAAAAATAGCTTATGAGAGAAGCACAGGTGTTTATATTACTAAAACTTTGGCTGAGTGATGCAGTTTATACCACCCAAGAATTTGGCCATCTTATCCTTTAGCATATATTATTACAAGAAAATATTGTCATTGCTGAAAAATGTTCAAGTCATTTCTGTTAATGTGAAAACAGGGCATTTTTTAAATCTCTGAAGAAATGTTGTGGGCCCATGAGTTTACATTATTCAGACATATCCTCTGGGAGAGACAACTGAGGAAGAAGTTTCTCCTCAGACATTTCTTGACATGGAACCTGGAAACATATTACAGATGACACTGGGAATAATTGTTGCTGAATTTCATCTATTGGATATGTGTGAATTAGATTGATTAAACAGAAAGAATAAACACAAAAGATTACCCAAAATAGGTACAGGCATGGAAAAATGACAGATAGTTTAACGGCTTAGATGAAGGTGATGCAGTACATATTTTGCAAGTGAATCTGTAACTTCTTACGAGATTTATCTCTTTTTTTTTTTTCTTTTTCTTTTTTCTTTTTTTTTCTTGTAATAATTAATGTAATCCAAACTGATTAAGGGAATGTTATGTATTAAAGGAAAAAAAAAAAACAAACAAAAACACATATGACAAAAATTAAATGCAAAGTAGTCCGCAGGAACAAACAGCTGCATTTACTCAGTAAGATGCCTCTGATCTGAATTTCTATACTTGTAAGACCCCCTGTTTGAGTTGTGTTGATTAGATGAAGAGAGTGTCCTCCAATGATTGACAGCCTGGCATCAGACCAAATGGATACAGTGGTTCCATCACCCTCCCATGAGCTCAGATCCCATCTGTCTAGTTTGTTCTCTCCTTCCACATATCTGGTATTGAGGACAGAGGATCTAAAAGGCATAACTGCAAGTATCAGTGCAGGTTGGGACACGAGCTGCTGGAGAGGAAGGAGCTCTGCAGTGAGGAACCTGGTGTCCAGGTGGACAACAGGTTGGCTATGAGCCATCAGTGTGCCCTGGTGGCCAAGAAGGCCAGTGGGATCCTACAGGGCATTAAAAGGAGTGTGGCCAGCAGGTCAAGGGAGGTGATGGGCTCCCTCTACTCTGCCCTGGTCAAGCCGCACCTGGAGTACTGTGTTTAGTTCTGGGCTCCCTAGTACAAAAAGAGGCTGGCATCTCCTGGAAAGAGTCCAGCAGAGTGCCATGAAGATGATAAAGGGCCTGGAGCACCTCTCTTATGAGGAAAGGGAGAGTAACCTGGGTCTGTTCAGCCTTGAGAAAAGAAGACTCAGAGGGGATCTGATCAATGTCTGCATCTAAGGTGACGGAGGCAAAGGAGCAAGACCAAGCTCTTTTCAGCTGTGCGTGGTGCTAGGACAACGGGAAACACCCAAATTGGAAGTTCTGCACAGAGGTGCAGAAGAACGTCTTCATGGTGAGGGTGACAGGGCACTGGAACTCCTGCCAAGCTCACCTGTGGAATCTCCTTGTCTGGAGATGTTCAAGACCTGCCTGGTTGCCTACCTGTGCAACCTGGTCTACTGAGCCTGCATTGGCAGAGGGGTTGGACTCAATCATCTTGAGAGGTTCCTTCTGGCCACTACCATTCTGTGATTCTGCGTCAGGGAGAACCCTGCATTGCTGAGGAGGAGAGGACAAACACAGACACTGCTACACGAGGTGTAAAAGCAAAGGTTCAAATCTCTTGGTCTGTGCTATCATATATTCTTTTATTTTCTTTCCCACACATAAATAAAGGAAAGTAATCCAATATTCATTGTCGTTGGACTGAAGGGGTCAAAAGGATGGCAGAGGATCACCTGACCTCTCTTTACATCTGTTTACGAGGGTGGATAGTGGTATGACAAGGGGGAATGGTTTTAAACTAAGCTGGGAGAGGTTTAGGATAGATAGTAGGAGAAAGTTTTTCACACAGCTGGTGGTGACAGACTGGAACAGGTTGCAAAAGGAGGATGTGGATGCCCCATCCCTGGAGGAATTCAAGGCCAGGCTGGATGCATCTCTGGGCAGCCTGGTCTGCTGGTGTGCGACCCTGCACACAGCAGGGAGGTTGAAACTAGGTGATCATTGTGGGCCTTCTGAACCCAGGCCATTCTATGATTCTATGACCTCGTGTGCTCATGAAAATGACAGTGCAGATGGATTGGAAAAAGGGGAGCTGGAACAGGGAGGTGGGATTTGGGTGTAGGGTCCCCAGCCCCGAGCTGGGTGCACGGGTGCACCCACACTGGGGAAAGGCATTGTGACATCACAATGGGCAGGGCGTGACATCAGTCTGTATTAAGTCACGCTGTCGCCTCCCCCAGCTCAGACACCTGGGGCATTCGCTCCATCCAGGTGGTCACTGCTGGAGCTCTGCTCTGGGTGACAGCCACTTGTGTGTTGAGAGTGGACCTTGGGAGAGAACAGGATGAAGCTCAGCCTGACTCTCTTCCTGATCTTACTTGCTTTCATGTCTCCAATTCCTGACTTTTCCAGCTGCCTCAGCTGGGACCGGAATTTGGTCAAAAAGCTGCTCCTTCCCGAGGAGAAGCGTCCCTTAGAGACCGAGTGCCAGCCCTCATGCTGGCTCTCCTGGCTTGGTCTTACCACCTGCCAAATCAAGATCGAGGATGGGAACAAAAGCCACGTCCTGCACGAGGAGCTCAGACCGACAGAGACCAACAGCCAGCCCTCCACCCGGCTACGCCAGTTTGACCTAGCCAACGGCTCTATCAAGATGGAGGATGGGAACAAAAGCCAGGTCCTTCACAAGGAGCAGAGGTCTGTTGAGACAAAGAGCCAGCACTCCAGCTGGCTCTCTTGGCTTGGTCTAACCACCGATCCCATCAAGATCGAGGATGGGCACAAAAGCCACGTCATTCACAACGAGCTGAGGCCAGTTGAGACTAAGAGCCAGCCCTCCAACTGGCTCTGCCGGTTTGGACTCAACACCTGCTCAACAAAGAGTGAGGACACGAAGAAAGTCCAGGTCCCACACAAGGAGCAGCATCCCATTGAGTCCAAGAGGCAGCCCTCCAACTGGCTCTGCTGGTTCAGACTAACATCCTGCTCCGCAAAGACTGAGGTTGGGAAGAAAGACAAAGTCCTTCACGAGGAGCAGCATCTTGCTGATTCCAGGAGCCAGCCCTCCAACTGGCTCTGCTGGTTTCGACTAACATCCTGCTCCGACAAAACTGAGCTCGGGAAGAAAGACCAAGTCCTTCACAAAGAGCAGTGTGTTGTTGATTCCAGGAGCCAGCCCTCCAACTGGCTCTGCTTGTTTGGACTAAACACCTGCTCCACCAAGATCGAGGACAGGAAGAAAGACCAGGTCCTTCCCAAAGAGCAGAGCCTGGTTGAGTCCAAGAGCCAACCCTCCAACTGGCTCTGCTGGTTTCAACTAACATCCTGCTCCACTATGACCGAGGATGCGAAGAAAGACCAGGTCCTTCCCAAAGAGCAGAGCCTGGGTGAATCCAATAGCCAGTCCTCCAACTGGCTCTGCTGGTTTCAACTAACATCCTGCTTTGCCAAGACCGAGGTCGGGGAGAAAGACCCGGTCCTTCATGAGGAGCGGCATCCCATTGAGTCCAAGAGTCAGCCCTCCAACTGGCTCTGCCGGTTTGGACTATCCACCTGCTCCACCAAGACCAAGGACACGAAGAAAGACGAGGTTCTTCACAAGGTGCAGCATCCCACTGAGTCCAAGAGCCAGCCCTCCAACTGGCTCTTCTGGTTTGAACGCACCGCCAGCTCCACCAGGATCGAGGACGGGAACAAAAACCAGGTCCTTCCTGAGGAGCAGAGCCTGGTTGACACCAACAGCCAGACCTCCAAGTGGCTCTGCTGGATTGGACTGAAGACCTTTCCTCAGAATGGAGAGAAAAAACTTGTGTGTCCTGAGAAGAGGCTGCCCATTAATGCCAACCGCCCTGCCTCCAACTGGCCCTTCTGGATTGGCCTTTCTCCACACCCCAGATGGGTCCCATACAAGGTCTGCAAGTCTGTCGTTCCAGAGGGCCCGAAGCAGCAGTCCCTGCTCACCAAGCTAAAGGCCTTCAGTGTGCCTGACACCCTGCGCTTCTTATGGGGCTTCTTTATGGAATACCCCACAGCTTTTATCTTTATAGATATTTTTTCAGACTGGGTTGACTTTAGGCTGCTGTGGATTGGCTACCCGCGCTTTAGAAGAAATGGAAGACATTAGGGAAAGGGAAGTCACCAAGATTCATATTGCATGGAAGTGACTGTGGATGGGGAGCCGGGAATCGCAAAGGTCTACTCTGGGAGGTCTTCCAAGAAATGCAGACCTCCAGAGGTCTATTAGATCTCCCCACTGACTTGCCCGGCTGTAGGGCTGACACCCAGCCGGAGACTCCCATGCAGAATGGGGCCTGCCGGCGGTGCGGTGAGCCCCACGGGCTGCCCCGAGCTGTCCTGTGAGGCTGGAAAAGTGGCGCAAGAATCAGAGCCCTGCAGGGTGATGCTTTGCAAAGTGAGCCCACATCCCTTTTTCTGCGCTCATGCCGTGTCATTTCCAGGGAACAGGACAAACGGCCTCAGCTTCCACGGGAACAAAATGTGATTTCCATCAAGCACTTTTGTCATCTGGCGGGCAGCCTGTGGGTCAAATGGTGACCAAAGGTGGCGCTCAAGGCACCTGCAATGACAACAGCGTCTTCTACTGGGTGGACACCAACCTCTCCCAGATCATCACCTCCATTTTCTAGCAGTCATCAAATTAATAAAATCATCATTGCTGCAGCCTGTGTCATTGTGGTGGCAGTGGGTCCGCGACAGTGGCAACAGTAAAGGCATTGGTGCAGGAGAGTGCTGCTGTACAGGTGTTGCAGAATGGCTCAGGGAGCAGGGCTATGGCTCCCTGAAAGTATTGTACAAGCAGTGGCACGGCAGCTCTGAGTACATAGCAATGGAATAATACCAGATATGTTAAGCAAGGACCTGATCTTGAGCTAAATCCAAACAACTTGAGCAGAGCTGTTTTCAGGTAGAATCAGAAAAACAAGGTGTATGCTTGGGCGGGGTGCACTATTGTCTAACTGTAAGGCTTTACCAGTGAGAAAAGGACTAGTGGACAAAGGAACATAGCTCATGTACTATATAAGTGAGCTATCTGCGCAATAAATGAGGCTTTTCACTCTCATGGAGTCTAGTCTGCCTCCCGGTGCCGGGTAGTGATCGAGCATTTGGCGGTGGCTTCCCCCCCGCCAGATACAGGGACTGGGGACATGTTCCTAGGGAGGAGGAAGGGTGCTGGGCCGGGGATAGGAGAGGCATCAGTGGCTGTGAAGTGTCCAGAGACAGCCATGCCTCAGGGGAGAGAACACATTTTGTTGCTTGTGAACAAGCAGAAGGCAAGAGATGGAAACCTGAATAAGGTAATATGTTTCTTTGAAATGATTGTACAAAGACATTCTCTCAAACAGAAAATGCTCCACATTGAAGAGTGGTTCTTAATGATCTGACTGTGTATGTATTTGTCTTTTGTTGTCATCAGCTCTCACCTTTACAGCTGAGAATGCTTTTGCCAAAAAAAAAAACACAACAAAACAGAACAAAAAACACAGTGCCCTCAAGATACCTTAAGTTTGGGCTGCAGTGCTGCATGGTAAAATGAGAGACTTCATTTCATTTGTACTCTTCCTTTAGTATTTAGAAATAATTCTGAATTAAGAAGAATTCCGTGAGGAATAGCAAAATCTGTTCTGTGCTCCCGGTTAGCTGAAGATATGACTTTTTAATGTATTTATTTGAAGTTTTGTAGCACCTTCTTAGCAGCAATCATGAAGCAGCACCCTACTGAGCTTGGCAGTTTAAGTGGAGTAAAAAATGGTCGCTGCACCAAAAAACTTGCAGTCTCAAGGGAAACAACAGATGGGAAAAAGCAAATGGAGATGCCAGAAGAAAAACGAAGGCGGTATTGATCATCTTTCACAGAGACCACACTGTGAAAACGGACTCATAGAATCATAGAATCAGTAAGGCTGGAAAGACCATTAAGATCATGCAGTGTAACTGTCAACCCATTACCGTCATACTGCTAAACCATGTCACCCAATGTGTTACCTACCCTCTTGAACACCTCCATGGATATTGACTCCACAACTTTGCTGGTGTGCCTGTGTGTGCCCACAGCATTGTCCTAGGGCTGTGCCTCCTGGCACCAGGTAGGGCAGGAAGGAGATGGTGGAATGGTTGTGCCCTAAATTATCACAGGAATGGGAGAGGCAAGCAGTGGTGTTGTAACATGTGGTTGACAGATTCCATCACGTATGCCACGCTCAGCAAATTCTGACTGACCCTCCATGCAGACAGCTGTGTTGGATGCTCTGGCTTGATGCTTGAGCACCCCACATGGTGCTCCAGGGGGGCTGGAGCGTCAGGCTCCAAGCGGCTTCCCCAGGTCTTGATGTATGAATGGGCTTCAGGACGTGGTTGGCATTTCCGTGCTTTGCAGGGATGCAGTGGGTGCAGGTCTTGGCCTCCTTCCTGCACTGTCTCGTATCTCACAGGTGTCAACTCCTCAGCTCCTTGCTCCTCCAGCTGAGTGGGTGCATCTGCATTGGCATCCACAGAGACATCCCCCTACCCATCTCTCAGATGTCTGTCTATAGAAATATATTTAATTGTATGTATATATTTCTGCCAAATTTTTGCCCAAGTTGCAAAATATTTTTGTTTTGTTTTGTTTTGTTTTGCTTTTATGTAAATGGAAAGGTTTTTCCACAGAAACATATGAAGTGTATTTTTTTCTTGAATTTTTCCATTCATAGCATGCATAGAACACTATGTTTTTTCCTCCTCTCCTCATTCTTTTTCATGAGAGAAGAAAGACAGCAGCAGTCTTAGAATAAAAGTGCTTGGTTGCAGATTCACTGGACTGTGCATGTAGAGCCACCTAGGAAGGCTGAGCTTTTCAAACATGGTGCCCAGCTGTGCTCCTCAAAGGTGAAATTCCTTTATTTTCAGGAAAAAGCTGTCTTCTCTGTCTTCTCAACAGAGTTTAAAAATACAATATCTAACAGTATCTCAGTTCCCTCCTCCAATACCATAGCTCAAGATTATTTTTATAGGGAAAATTTATAGGAAGACATGTTGTCTACGGCCAAAATGAGATTTAGGAAGGTGTTTGAGTACCTGATGTACCATTACAATTGTGTGACAGTTGTAGCCATTTGTCCTAGAGTTATGATCCTAAATCTTCTTCCTCGTTATGTAGGCAGTAGGTCTCACTTTTAAATGAAGAAGTTTGAAGTCTCTTGTCAGCTCCTCATCTCTTTTCAAGCATGTCTGCATCCTGTGTCAAGCCACGCACTTGAAAGGATCATGTTACCAAGGTTCTCAGTTGCCTGTTTGAAAACCTAAAATTTGCACTGCTTCACTAAGAAGGTGAAGAAATTCAGCCTGTTTAATTTGTCAAGAAAACTTCAAGAGGTTATGCTTTCACAGTTTGTTGGTGCCTACACAGGGACAGGACTTCTGACAAAAGTTTTCTTTCATCTAAAAGATAAAAGGCATAAAAGTCAGCGGAAGGTAAAGTGAGATGAATTCAGCCAGAAAAAAAAAACATATTTTTCTGTCTCAGGATAATACTAGCTGTAAAGGGACTGTTCTGAAGTTGCAATCCATGAAGCAGTCTGAGCAGCAAAAGTCCACAAGTGCTGTTATGCAGGTGCTCAAAGTAGATGGTCTTACCTGCAATGAAAACCTTTAAATGCATAACAAACAAAATTTAAACCCAAAATGGCCATAGCAGTTTTGCACAGAAGGCTGGGAATAGGTAATATATATTCAAATTCACATCTGTGTGTTCCAGTATTTTCCTGCTCTGGGCTTCTCAAACAGCATTTTTACCATGTGACTTTATAAATAAATCAATGAAAGAAAAAACTTATTTAACTCATTTTATTGTATGTATTCTTACAGTGCTTCTTACAAAACAAAAATGAGAAGTTGTTAACTGCAACCTGCCTTACATACATAGCATCATTTTCTTGTTCCTACACTGAATAGCTGAAACATTTGCAGACCACATTCGTTTTAAATCACTCTTTCACTGATAGCAGAGTGTAATGGAGCTTTTCAGAAACTTCTTGTTAGAAATTTCTGGATTAAAAAGTTTCCTATCAGTTTCTGCACAGCAATAAGCATATTCAGTGAGGTGTGGTATAAGAGTGACTTCTTCCATGTCTAAGGGCAAGTAATATTTTATCATCACGCAGCCTTCCTGCAGTTTAGTATGCTGAAATAAATTAATTTGACTGTTTACAATATTTAATTTTCAATAATTATTCAAGCATATACAACTGCAGACATTTACAGTATGTAGTAAACAGATGGATTAGCAATTGTGCATGTAATTAGAAATTACACTTAAAATACAAAAGTGCATTTGAATATTCAGTTGCTTTTAAAATGAAAAAAAAAAAAAAAAAAGTAGAAATGTAGCTCAGAGTGGTTTAGAAATGCTTTATAGGAACAAGAGCCTGTGAAGTGCCCTTCATAAGTGAGTCCTTGCCATAAAATATTCACTGCATTGCAACTGCAAGTAGCGTACACATTTTGTTTGTTAAAGATAAGACAAACGCGTTCCAACTCGGTGATAATTCTGGCACTGGTGTCATCTTGGGATGACTGTGGGTTTACTTTGCCACCATCCAAGCAGAAGCATCCCTCTTTGTTGTGCACCCACATCGGCCGGGCTGATGGTGCTGCCCGTCACACCTCAGCCCTGCCTCTTCCAGGGGCCGCTCAAGTCCCGACATTTGAAAAATGATTTTGTTAAGACAAGATAAATCTTTCCCAGAAATAGTGGAACTGTCAGGATGTGAATGTACCGTAAATGAGTAACAGCCTGATCTTATTACTTTAGAGTTTATCCTTTTCCCACCTTGAATTTTGTTGCAGTCTTTTATTCTGTCTGGTCAAGATTGATTTGTAAGATAGGTGGCACAGCAAACGTGGTAAAGTCATCAAAAATGCCAGCAAATTATTTTTAAAAGTGTCTTTTGAGAAGCCATTTTAGATGCTTTTTAAAATAGCACTGCCCATATGAGCTTATAATGAAGTCCCTGGCTTGGATGCCTTCTGTGTTGGCACTTCCACTGCGTGCGGTGTGTTGGCACTTCCACTCTTTTATATCTAACTCAGTGCTGGTGTAAAATAAGCTCAACTTCATTTTCTCTGCTGGTTTATTTTGAAAAAAGGAATAAAAAAATAAAAATGCCACTCTTTTGTTAGATAGATGCTTGTAAAGAAGGGACTAGAACCATGCTGTAACACCTACAAGACATGAGTTTTTTCCTGCTCTCAGTGAAGTCAATGGGATTTCTGCCATTGCCGCAGATGGGTGTAGGACTGAACCCTTAGTGTTCGTCTGAGTGTGAAGAGAGAAAATATATTTAGCTGGGCTCCTATGAGACTATTAGATACAAATTCTTGTCCAAGATAACTGTTGGAGCTCATTTCCCTGGCCTTCCAGCATAATGACCATAAATTCTGTTATGAGTGTGGAATAATCCTTTCTGCTGTATCTGTCTCCTCACTTAAAGGGGATTGTAACAAAACATGGGGAAAAAATGCAAATTGTTCAATTCTTTGCCCTCAAAAGTTGACTGTATTTAAAGGATTATTTTAGCTTCAGGAAAAAATTACTAAGTTGAAGATGATATTCCTGTTGCTATGGTTGTAATCCCATTATTTTTGTAATGTTATTGTACTACCATTTTTGATACTGTGCTCCATTTGTTTGCTGATAGAAGTGATTTTATTCAAGACCTTCCAGCACAGTGCATGAAAGCCCCACTATTTTTCCTGCTTATAACATTGTCTGGTTTAAGGTGAAAGCAGAAGTTTTGCAGTGTGATAGGATAGCGAATGAAAAGATTCATCACCATGTGGTCACAGGGGTTATTAGATCACCTGCACTGACCCCACGCATAGTTCAGGTTGTAGAAAATCACCTAATTACTTCTGCACTGACATGTCTAACTGGTATTTGACCAAAGCTTCTATTCCAGGAAGTTACTGACACAAAGGCTATAAGGCCTTTTTTTTCCTGATGCTTATCTCCTTCATTCTTTGAAATGTCTACTTTATTTTTCATTTGAATCTGTCTGCCTTTTCTTTCCAGCTGCTGGCTTTGGTTGTACCTTTGTGTGCTGCAATAAAGAACCCATTACTTTCTAGTAATTTCTCCCTGTGCAGGTACTTAGGTGCATTAATGCAATTATTAATTAATTACACATAGTTTAGTTCTTTAATGCAGACAAAAGAAGCACTGATTTAATTAGCACTAGATTTAATTGACTTCCATGTAGGAAAACACAGGTGGCACTGCCCCCGAAAATCCATGGTCACAGTCCAGCAGTGACCTCCAAAGTCCTTCCTCTCCAAGTCTTTATCTTCAGAGTCAGACTGAATGCAGAGCTCCAAGGTCCTTCCTGACATGAGAAGCAGCAGCTGCCATTGCAGCAGAGGAGATGTTCCACGTTACCATTCACAAAAATTATTGCTCATGGCTCTGGCTTCCGTGGTAAACTGATAGCTGCTTAATTTCTTTTCAGTACAGATAGGAAGTGAATGCATATGGCTTAGCCATTTGTCATCTACTGTGTATATTGCCTCCCTCCCCAAGGGCAAATTGCTGAGTTATGTTTATGGTTAAAGATGAAACGGTTTTGGTGTGTTTTTTTTTTTTGTATGTGTGTTTTGTCTTTTGCTGTTTGTTTTTTTTTTTGTGTTGTTTGTTTGTTTGTTTTTGTTTTTGTTTGGTTTGGTGGGTTTTTGTTTTTTGTTTTTTTTTCCTCACCCCAACTAATGCTTCATTTACTGTCCAAAGCTGGAAAAACTGGTACAACATCTAAGCACATAGAAAGCATTTTGGGGGTTGAAAATTTAGACAGCTGGTATTGTATGCTTCCCAGTATGTATTTTCTGAAATGTGCAGCAGAAACTCATCGAAATTCCCATTGTTTTAATCTTTGTTGCCTCTGCCTTCAGGTTTGCACACATTGCAAGCCTGACCAACGAGGTTCATCAGTCACAGTCAACCAGTAGTACAGAAGAGGAGTAGTCCAGTCTGATCCAACTGCCTAGTCACAGGGACACACTGGTCCCCCAGAGCACCAACGCTGGCACCTAGGCCACTGGTTCTTGCTTCCCCATCAATTCACTGACTCTGTTGCTTGTCCAGAAGGATGCTTGCTTTGTTAAGTGGCTACTGGCACAGAAAATAATGCAGCAAATGAGTGTGAGTAGTGCTTCTGAGAAACAGGGCTTTTGGGGAAAGAGGTTTGCTGTAGGTGCTGATGGAAAGCTGTGACAGGGTCACACATTTGAACTCAACTCCTCTGAGCTCCATTTAAAAGTCTGAACCACAGGATGCTGCATTGTAGCTGCCAGTTAACTTGTTCTTGTATTATCAGTTCTTTGTTAATGTAAAGTGTAGTGTAATTAAGACCTGGATCCTTTCCTCTGCTCTGCCATAAGGATCCTGCATGATTTGGAAATATCTCCTGGGGCAGCTTCCTCTGTGCTGAGTTTGGGACTTTGTCCCATGCAGCTGCACAGAGCTAACAGACACAGACAGAAGGAAATCGTGACAGCCCCCAAGAAAATGCTGCAACTGATTAAGAGGATGAGACTATCTGAAGCACAAAAAGAAAGTATATCTTTGTTGTCTTCATTTGCCTTCTGTCTTAGGGTAGACTGAACAGATTTTCCACCTTTAATTCCACAAATACAGGTGTGTTTGTTTGTTTGTTTCTGGGGATTATTTTCATTTTCTTTTTTGTAATTGGAAGCTGAGAGATTTTTGTAATTACAAGAGTCTCAAGACCTGGAACTTCATCTAAAACACTGAGTATCAGGAAAGGGATGAT
Source organism: Perdix hodgsoniae (assembly GCA_035772895.1). Classification (NCBI taxonomy): domain Eukaryota; kingdom Metazoa; phylum Chordata; class Aves; order Galliformes; family Phasianidae; genus Perdix; species Perdix hodgsoniae. The sequence goes on from JAPSGF010000168.1 coordinate 14,848, forward strand.
AAATGCTTGACAGGGCCCATACTGATCACAGACTTCCAGGGAGAGAAGTATATGGTGACCACTTGGTTGTGCCTGGCTTCTTGCAATGAAACTGTGTTGAGCACAGCTTTATGACTGCAAGCACTAACAGTAATGATCCCTCTCTTCCTTTCTTTGGTCTTGTGTGAGTTATTTCATTACCGCCTGTAATGTGTTTTGAGACCTTGGATTGAAGAGCAGGGTGATTATTATGGTAGTTTAATAATATTGTTTAGAAGGATATAATATGCTGCGGCACTGGATTTCACTAAAATGCAATCTGTATTCAGTGTAAATGCTCTCCATCACCAAAGTCAACCTGCAAAGTCACACATGGCATTGCTGCTGCTCTGTCTGCAGCTGCTCAGTGTGCAGCATGGTGACCTTCAGGCCCTGGCACTGCTGCAAGGCACAGCTTCACCCCAGTCCCACACCTCTGCTGAGATCTTTGTCTGCATTTAGGGCTACCTGGCAGGGAGGTTTGTCTATCATGTCCAGATTTTTGTGATTTCTAGCAAAAAATTCCGCGTGGCTTAATTCTTGGTGATCCCCATCCATTAGAGCCAGCTCTAATCCTAGCACCTGAGCCAAAATCAATGCACGGTGCTATAGGTTTCAAGTCTAAAAGGAGCACATGTGAGCAGATGTTTGGAGACGTGCAAATTTCAAAATATCCTGCAAGTGGAATGACCTTTTTCCATCCAGTTCTATGATCTTGTAAGCACTGTGCAACTTTCGAGACTGTTGTGCTCTAGCGCCTTTTCTATCTCTTGCTTTTTGATCAAAGGAAAAAGATATAATTTGCTGCCTAAATTGGTGCCTTAAATACTGTAGTGTATATACTAAGGTATATATTAAATTGCATTTGGCTGTGTTTTATTCAGATTTTTGCATCATGTTTAAACTTCACGGCATCTAAATGCCTTTCAAGAAATCATTAACCAATACATTTAACATCGCCAGGAAAACTTATTCTGAATAATAAATAATATTAATATACTCTTCAAACTCCCTGCTGTGTTAGAGCTTATATACACAAGTAACCTAAAAAAAAAATCTCTTCAGTTTCCTTCTGTAGTGAAAGCACAGAGAGAAAAACCTCCAGAGTGCAGATCTTCTCATTATGGTTTTATTTAGAAGGGGATGAATGGCTCTTTGACGGTCCTAAAGAGCAAATAGCAGTACCTTAATGTAGCCCTCTGGAGTCTTACCACAAGCATGGCAGAACATGTGGCTCCAGATAAGAAGACCAGAAAGCAGAGGGATGCTTTGGGGTGAGAATTTCTATGACTTTGCTCTTCTGTCTTTCCCATTCCCTGTCATACAGCACTACTGGGCACCACAGGACAGGTAGTATGCAAAACCTTTACTCTTTCATGCCCCAGTTCAGCAACATATTCAGTAAAGGAAGAGGAAAAAAATGTGGGAAATTATGCACATATATATGTATTTTGGCATCCAACCTTTTATTTATATTTTGCTTATCTGGGTCAGGAACAATTAATTTTGGTTCACATCTGGGACCTCTGTAGGCTGTCATAGCATAAATGATGAAAATGGCAAAGCTGGTCTTTTCCACCAAAGAAAGCATGTACATTTTTCCCTTACTTGGTCACAGAAAATGGGAAATGACAAGAAGCTTTCAGATTTGGCTTTTCAGATTGATTCCTGACTATATGTGTCATTCAATACACATAAATGCAGCTTAACGATAAATTCCAAAGGGAGAAAGGAATTAGGGGGGAAGAATCTGACAGTACAATCTTTGATAGAATACAGTTTTTTTGCTGATTATCATCTAGTAACAATTAAAATCTTTAACCTTTTTAACCTCCTGTGGTTTGTAAATGTAAAATGGAGTGTGCATCTCTCTGAAGATGTTGCACAGAAGAAGAAAAAGAAAAAAAGATGTTGAGTGAAACTATCAAGTTTTAATTTACATAGCAAATCTTCTTGTTACTTGAATTTTCTTTCAGAAAGCAGTTTGCAGAGGAAGAATTTTCTTCTGTTCTTGTCTGGTTAAAACAAATTCTAATATAATTTTAAAAGTACTGTTTTAATCACCAATTAATGTTTGGCTGTAAAAGCATTAAGATATGTACTTATATTTTTACAGGTAAGCGGGCAATTTTCTACTTGTAGGGACATCAGAAAAATTACAGAATCACAGAAACACCAAGGTTGGAAAAGACCTACAAGATCATCCAGTCCAACCATCCACCCATCACCAGTAGTTCTCACTAAACCACGTCCCTCAACACAAAATCCAAACGTTCCTTGAACACCTCCAGGCTCGGTGACTCCACCACCTCCCTGGGCAGCCCATTCCAGTGCCTGACCACTCTTTCAGAAATGTAGCATTTCCTAACATCCAGCCTAAATCTCACCTGGCGCAGCTTGAAGCCATTCCCTCTGGTCCCATCACCAGTTACATGAGAGAAGAGGCCAACCCCCAGCTCACCACAACCTCCCTTCAGGTAGTTACAGAGAGCAATAAGGTCTGCCCTGAGCCTCGTCTTCTCCAGACTGAACAATCCCAGCTCCTTCAGCCGCTCCTCATAAGGCCTGTGCTCCAGGCCCCTCACCAGCTTTGTCGCCTTTCTTTGAACCTCCTCCAGGGCCTCAGTGCCTTTCTTGCAGTGAGGGGCCCAAAACTGGACACAGTCCTGGAGGTGCAGCCTCACCAGAGCTGAGTACAGGGGGACAATCACTTCCCTGTTCTTCTGGCAACACTTTTTCTGATGTAAGCCAGGATGCCACTGACCTTCTTGGCCACCTGGGCAAGAATTAGAATTTAATGTCACCATTCTGGTCTCATTTTCCTTGCTGTCAGTTAAAAACAAACAAACAAAATTGTGACCATGTGGGCTGAAAAGTAATCTGCAGTGACTAATTGCCTGCAAGCATGCACTGCTCGGGTAAGGAAGCAGATAAAATTGCCAGTTGTTTTTTAAATGGAGGGCTCAATACGTATGCTTCACAGTTGCTCAGGGCTCCAGCAAAAGGTTACTGATCAGCAGCTGTTAAGAAGGAACATGTTCTCATAATCGTGAAGAGCAGATTGATCAGTCTCAGCTTTTCCTTTAAGGATGAACAAAAGGGGTCTACATTTTTGTATTATAATGATCTTTCAAAATGAGGCCATGATATTTTCCTGAGTCTGCAAGTGTTCAGCCTGTTCTGCCTCTGCAGCTGTTGAGGTATAAATAGGCTGTGTGGGCTTCTGCAGGAGTCTGGCTGTGAAGTCTCTCACGGATTGTGCTGTTTCTGACTTGCAGCATTTGGAAGTGCTCCCTGGGAAGCAGTGGGAGCTGTGCTGTGCAGGGAGCCCTCACAGCAGCCAGTGGGTAAAGGAGTGGCAGCCCTGTGCACATACATGCAGCCTCATTTTTGGAGAGGAAACTGTAAAGCCCATCGGCTTTTGTAGTAGTGCTTAACTAGTGACAGAGGAGCACTGCAGTCTGGCTGAAAAGGCTGCCGAGGTGTAGGCATCAGGTAGACCCTTTCCCTCACCCCCAGCTCCTCTCCCCTGATGCAGCTCCATGCCGTTCCCTCGGGCCCTGTCGCTGTCACACAGAGCAGAGCTCAGCGCTGCCCTCCACTCCCTGTGAGGAGCTGCAGCCACCATCAGGCCTCCCCTCATCCTGCTCTGCTCTGGGCTGAGCACACCATGGACCTCAGGTGCTCCTCACCTGCCTTCATACAGAGGCCTGGTGCTGGGGAAGGTGTGTGTTGGAGGATAAACTTATAATCTTCTATACAGTACACCTGCAGCTTGCCTCTGGTGTTCTGGTACTATGAACTCGTATCAGATACGGTGCAGGAGAACCAAATGCACCCTGGGCTCAGTTCATTCCCATTATGTTACAGAAAAGTTACTGATGGAGGTGGAGAACATCTGCTGGCCTTCCTCATTTTGTTACATTATGAGACTGCATTCAGAAATTCTTGAAGTGGAGAAATTGCCTGCTTACTCTATGCATCTTATTGCTAGCATTTGTTTACAAAAATCATTCTGATTAGAGCATCTTCGTAGGTTTTGAATTCTTCATGTTGGCGGTACTGATTAAATGGCAGTGTTGTTCATCATGATTTTTCCTGTGTTGCCTTTGGATGCAGAAAGCTACCCTATCATGGTATTAGAACCATTAGAACCAAGACATTCAAGAATGAATGTCTTGAACCTGAGTCCCAGTATTGTACTTTGGTTGATCCAAATTACTTCTGGAGTTATGAAGAACAAGGAGTATGGCTTCAGAGAGCTCTCAGTAGCTTTCCTCAGCCCCACAGTAACCTGTTAGGAGGTGGATTGATGATGAACAATACAGCTTTGCATAGTATTTTTGAACAAGATATAAAGAGACAGTAAAAGACAGGAAGGGGAACTCTGTGAGTCACTGGTCATTTTTTATGCTGTCAAGTGTCTTAGTACAAATCATGTACAGTTGGAGGTTTTTTTTTCTGAACAGCCCCTAGATATAATTGGTGAAGATGTCTCTCAAGGCAAGTTTAATAAAAGGGCAAACTTCTCATTTTCCCTGTGTTGACATTGACCAAAACATCCTGAAGTCCTTGCAGAAGAGCAGAGCCTGATTAATGTCTCTGTGACAAGGGGAAGGAGGCTAGCAGGCTGAGCCTGCTCGTCAGTCTGTCATTATGACACCTTGTCACGCACACACATGACACAAAGAGCTCGCCAACCTTGTTTTGTTCCACATAAAGTTTTTGTTTGAGAATTTTCTCCACTGGGAAATCTGGAAATCTGCTCACTTATTTGTGTTAGCAGACATAAAAGGCAGATAGTCTGTGCTCTTTGTTGCAGAACAGGCAGCATACGGGGCTCAAAGCATCGTGTCTCATTTCTTCTTCATAATAGAGCAAGAAGATTTAAATGGGACATTAGAAAGTATTTCTTCACAGGGAGCATGGTTAGGGCTTGGAATAGGCTGCCCAAGGCAGTGGTTGAATCCCCATCCCCAGAGGTATTTAAGAATTGTGTGGATATGACACTGACATGATTTAATGATTGGACTCAGTAGGTCATGTTTCTGGTTGGACTTGGTGATTTTGAAGGTCTTTTCCAACCTAATTAATTATGTAATTAATTATAGAATCTAATCTATCTATCTAATCTATCTAATCTAATCTAATCTAATAATTTTAGTTCTGTAAGTTCTTGTTATAAAATGTTTTTTTTCCCCTGGACAATCTTCCATCACTCAGAGTACTCTGTAACAAACCACTTAGTGCTGGCTGTAAATGAGATAAAATGAGGCTTTCCATATTTAAATGGCATTGATTTTGTGATATTGAAAAGAAAAGTCAGTGATGTCACAATATACACATTATAATTGTATTTTCTACCTTTGTGATGTGTGCCGTAACTCTGTGGCTATCTGGGTTTTGAGAGCAAGTTCTTTATAGGTCATTTCTTTTACAAAGCCATCTGTGTTTCGGGTGCTTTGTTTCCAGTGCTATAGGTTCACAAGAACAGAGGGTAGAGATATAGATGAGATACACTGCATAAACTGTATCCTGCTTGGAACTTGTGTCTTTTTTTTTTTTTTAACCTAATACTTAATGTAAACTTATTGGGGAAAAAAAAAACCCACAAAAACTCAGTTTGTTCACTGCTGGTATTTTGCTGCATATGAAAGATAAGAGTTGTTTTACAATGAAGTCAGCCTGGCAATCTGGTCCCAAAAGGTCACTGGGGAAAAGTCTTTAGCGCTTCTTGTAGTTGTGTTTTGTGAGAAACAGCTTTGTAGAATTCATTGTTCAGCTGAACCTCAGAACAATGATGCATTATTTTTAATATGGAGAAAGAGCCATAGTACCCTGCATTCCTTGCCATACAACTTTAATGTATCTATGTGCACCATTTCTTATTTATTGTTATTTTTATCCTTTTTCCTGTTTTTATTTTAAGGTTCTCAGATTTGACTTTTATTAACTGCTACAAGTCAGCAACTGAAAGACACACCTTATACTGCAGTATTTGAACTGTTCAAGGAGAGGCACAAGCTCTTCAATATAAAAGGAATGTCTAAATCTAAGAGACAGTTTGCCTGAGGCTTTCAAAAAATATTCCCCAGGTGCCAGCACATAGAGAGTACCAACAGCTCCTGGTGAGAAAGCAGAGTGCAAATGCACATTATTCTCAACTCAAGTTTGTACGAGGATAAAGGAGAGGAGGACTGAATAAAAACACTCCTGTGAATAAACCAGTCTGTTTTTGTAGATAAGTTTTTTTGGAATAGAGTGCAGTGTTGTACAAGAAGCAGTTTTGCATGGGTGATGTTTCTAGTGCAGGCGATGCTGTTAGGAAAGTAGGGCATTTTGAGCATATGAAAGAGAGAGGTGTGCTTGGCTTCATTAGAGATTCTAGTCACTTCTGTAGTACCAGACAAGATAGACAATGTATTTTGCATGTTAAGACACTTTATTCATTCCTTCTGTTTCACATATAGGTTAAAACATTTTTTTTTCCTTTAAAAGAAGGTATCAGTGCAATACAGTAACATCTTTCAGATGTACTTTTACAAGAGAGCTAAAAGGTAGAATTATTTTAGATTTGCTTTGAGCTTTGATTTAAGAAAGGTCTTTTCACCTACAGCATCTTTTTCTCTGCTACCATTATTAGACTATTTCAAGCTTTATTAATGCATTTCCTCTCAAAGGCAGTCTCAACCAGAAGTGCTGTTCATGGCTTTTCCCACTGCGATACCTGGAATCTTTTCTACAAGTTTCAATATCAAAATCTTATTTTACATTATTTTTTTTCTACTCCTTCCAACCCAGAATTCAGTTTTCCATAGCCTGGAGTGTTTGGCAGAAACATCTGAAAAGATGCTACCAAAAATTTCAGGCCGGTGAATCCAACACAACTTTTGTTGTGCAGCTTACGTAGAGGATATCGGCATCTCCAGAAAGACTGGAGTTCTGTAAGTGAATTGTGTAGCCCAGCTGATAAAGCATATTGAGTTTCTGGAAGGGTTTCTAAAAAGTTTTATGCTGATGATTAGTAGAAGTATGAAGTTGTGAAGTGTTCTATATCAGGTTTCATTTTGTCCACAGAAAGGGTCTCTACAACACAGCAGTGTTTTTGTAATTGTGGATAGGTGGGTGGAATTTCAGGCTATGTTTTCTCTGGTAGTGTTTAGAGTAAGGATGCCTGGAGGATTTTAATTCTTTTTCAATGAAATCTTTTTTTTTTTTTTTTTTTTTTTTTTTTTTCCCCCTCAGTCACTTACTCTGCAAAGTCTGATGTGTGCTTCTCAGAGGTAGATGCTGAGGTCTGTAATGTCCCCTTCCAGACTACTGTTGCATCAACTGATACTGAAAGCAGTTCCTTGAAGAGTTTTACCTGTGACCTCAGGCCAGCTATCTCACCCATTAAGCTGGGGTCCAGGAACAGGAATGGGGAAAGGCCTGCTCAGGACCTAAGAGTTTTTAAGGAAAATGAAAACAATTACTGTTATCTTCATAGTAATATGTGAGTTTTAAATATATATATATATACATATATATACATACATACATACATATATAGTCATTAGCTATTAGCCACATAAGTTATGTTTTTCACCTGCAGAAAGCTGGGATGAACAAACGTAAGTTCTGAAAGAAAGGTTCTCAGGATCCCATTTTTTACTGTCTTTTTGTAATGGGAGAGGATTTGTTCTTTGGAGTAGAAAACACAATCCCACTAAAGCAAAAATCTACAGAGTAATCTTTCTTTCTGGAATCATGTTTCTTGCCATAATTTTTTTCAGAGCCATCCCAGTTTATGGCTGAAGCTGAATTCACTGTAAGAAACAAGAGCCAACAGAAGAGAAGAGACTAATGCATCTCCTCTCTGAATGCCTTAAAAATCAATAAATAGAAAAAGTCACACTTCTGTGTGAAAGGGATTTGTATATTCTGATCTCTGAGAGTTTCCAATCTCTTCAGCTTTACTCATGAGCACAGAAATTTGATTTCATTATTGCAAGAGAAAAGTGTACAATAAATGCAAGTTGAGTATAGCACAGTGCCTGAAAACTGATTTCTTCACTGACTGCAAATTGGAGTAATTCAGCTGATTCGGTTAGCATCATATCATCATATGGCTTGAAGGTCAGTGCAGAATTGGTCTCTTGCATTATTAATGACTGAATAGCAAAAGTGGGGAAAAATGAAAAGAAAGACGCTGTATTATATATGTATGTAGACATTACACAATTCTTTGTAAGTTAAAGAAAAAAAAATGAAAATGCTTGAGTACAACTGGGAATAGCACATGCTTAGGAAGATTTTTGTCTGATACAGTTCTGTCATTGATATTTTTGAATTAAAGATGTATAATTCTGAATTTGTGCAAAGAAAAGCTCAATATTGCCAGTAATTTACATTAAAAATGCAATTTTTGGTTTCATTAATAATGCAAAGGGTTCTATAGAATGTGCAGATGGAAGAGATCGTTGATAAGTGCAGTTAATAACTCAAGATAAATGTAACTTAAATATTTAAGCATTATTAAAACTCAGAAGTGTCATCCTGAGAAAGACTTTTAAACCATCAGGACTAATCCTTTTAATTTTACCCAGATCTGACTCATTTGGAGCTGAAGATGCTAAATGCAGAGGCAGCGCTGCTGTTTCCCTGTTGCCTGGTGCTCATCAGTCCTCCCAGAAGTTTAGATCCGATTCAGCTTAAAAAGTCAACTAGTCCCACTCCAGATTGAGAGGCAGCAATTACCACTGTCTTTCGAAATGAGTACAGTCATGATATTCCAGTACTGTAATTAGCAGCATTGATGAACATAATGCATGGCATTTTCCGAAGAGCCCTTACACCCTGTGATTGTGTTTAAAAAACCCAGAGGCAGCTGTTTGTGCCTTCTGACTGCACTGGTTCTGCACTTAATTAATAGGTTAATAGGCAGAGAGCTATATGAAATCTTCATTTTGAGGTGCTTCATTAAATTTGGTTGGGTTTTGCAGCACTGATCCAGAGTTAGAGCAGAATTCGTCCTTCATGATGCTAATTGCATCCTGTTATTATGTTGTTCTCACGTCAGTCATTTTCTCTGCAGCAGCTTAAGATAAGGCACCGTTCTGTCTTTTCTTGTTAATGGCTTTCAAGCTGCTTCAACTCTTCGCCAGTTGCATAATCCAGTAAAACCTTATGCATACACAGAAAAACTACTTAAAACTTTCAACACAAAGATGACACATGGAAGAGAATGGGCGCACTTTTTTTCATGATAGAGTAGCTTATTCCTTTGGTAGTAGCAATTATATCCCATTTATTCAGCAGCACACATTAGGCAAGACTGCATGGCCTCTTGTGCCCTGTAACATGTTTCACTGCTTGTATTTGCTGAGTGCTCAGGGCAGGGGCACAAAATACTACGACCTCTGAACTCAAATGGTAAATATTCAAACAGGAGTACAGTGCATCATTAAGTAAAATTAACATGTTCATTTTAAATGCCTGCAGCATGGATGCTGTTAGGATGATGCTGATGGAGGAGACTGGAGGTCCCTTGGCTGCAGCCTGACATGGGATGCTGAAGCACGCCCTGCTTTGCAGGTGAGCTTGGTCTTGGCTGCTCCTGCACTCAGATACGAGTGCAAGCAAAAAGAAATCTGTGCACGTCCCATAGAATGCCTTATACACAGTGTTGCGCTGATGAGCAGTATGATTCCAAACTATTTGCAGTCAATGAAACTAATAGGTTGATAGTACTTTATGGATTCAGCTAGCTCCGTTTAAGATAGGTAATACATTCCTGTGATCATGCCTAACACTTTTATTTTACAAATGCCTAAAAGGTGGTACACTTGTCAACACAAAAGCACAGTCACAGAAAAGCAATGATTTCCTGATTAATGAATGTGTTTATGTGCTGATCTCGCTGCCATTTTCTCCTCGCCATCTCCTAGAGCAGTCCAGTTTATACAGTGGCAGACATCCTAGTATCATGATTTTTACATAAATTTGCTAGCAAACACATCCCAAATCTACCAAACTGCTCAAAACAGTGCATCTTGCTCAGGCAGCAGGGGAGCTGCAGAACTCAGCTCTCATCCCCAGAGCATCCACCCATGTGGCAAGTGAGCTCGGCTGAGCGCTGTCTTCTGGCTGAGATCCTCCATCTTCACATCAGATCCTGACCCTGGATGGCTGTGACTAGACACCAGCAGATCAGTTTGCTGACTAGTGTTACATCCATCTAATATACATATAGTTTGTTTGTATTGTGTATTTCCTACAATTAATCTATCATTTCTTAGTAACTAGCGCATAACTTCCAAATGTTATTTATGGGCTTTGTAATTGAATTCCAGTTTGCCTCCCAGTGCGACTTTGTACAGGAATAAAATACGAAGTGAAGTAATAAAAATAACATAGCAAATATAAAATTCTCAAATTTAGCATAACGAAGCATGGGACTGCACTAAAGTATGTATAGATTAACACCCTTTTCTTGGTTAGAAAAGGGGTTCTGATTTAGTGCATAGTCACAAGTCACTATGTTTTAATGTTTACCAATCACAGGACTGAAACTAACTTCAGGGAAATACATAAAAGGTACTGCTGCAAAACAAGATTAGAATTGATTATTTAAATGAATTGTTCCTGCTTGCTGATGTAAATAATGATTAAAATGGGTGGCTGAAGTCACTTCTCTTCAGATAATGTTGACCAGTTTAGAGACTGGCAGTTCAAGTCCAGAGACATTATTTCCTCTCCCAGAGTGACAGAACTGCCTCCAGTTAACTACAATTACATTTCAAATCCCATTTCCTTCACTAATTTTTCAAGGATGTTTCTTTTTGTCCCTCTGCTTGAACGAAGTACATTCATAGCACAAGTTATCTAATTACTGCTTTCTTTAGCTTCTTTATTTACCCTGCGTATTGATTTTTTTTTTTTTTTTTTTTTGGTCTCAAATATCTTTTATTTGTCCTTCCTCACTGTAATGATGCTTTACTTGTCTTTTACTTCAGCTCTTCTCAGCATTGTGCAGGAAGAGGGTATTGACAGATGTAAACACTGCATCTGCTATGGTTAATGAACCACTCTCACCAGCAGAGCATGGCGATGGGTGTTGAATACTCTTGACTAATTCCACTGTAAAAATTAGGACAGTTGAGGTTTGCATGCTTTTCTTTGCATTTGAAACAGTTAAAGCATGCACACAGTAGGCTGCTGTTCAGCAATAAGTCTTCAAACTGTGGTAATTTGTTTGATTGCCTTCACCTCTCTGGTAGTTGTCTTTCTGCCTGTCTCACGGTTCTTTATGACAGTATGTGGCATTGTCTGGTGTTGTACGATAAAAGTTTTGTGTTACCTTTTCAGTTTCATTTAGGGGAATAATCTTATGCAGCTGGATAATTCTTTTAGTCACTGTGAACAGAAGACATGAGAGCTTTCAGTGCAACCTGGAGGTTAATCTCCATCGAACCATTGCAGAAAATGCAAGAGATCATAATGAAATCTTTGGTTTCCTGAATATCAGTTGCCTAAAGCCTGAAAGAATGAATATGAGAAGCTCCTTGTCTGACTTTAAAGAGGTGAAAACGGTACAGATTTTGTTCAGTCAGACATCCAACGTTATTTTTTTCTCTTTTGGAACATTCATAATTCTTTTGATAAGTAAATGCGATGATGTGCAATGCAGAGGGGAACATAAACTGCTCTGTCCTCTCTTTAGATTTCTATTTCAAACTTACTAAAGAGCAATAATGGTATTCCCGAAATTAAGGACAAGCAGAAGGTTGTAACTGTATTACATACTTTAAGTCTGTGGGGAAGTTCCATAGGATGACTGTAATTTGGTCCTGAAAAAAGTTTATAGTGAGATCCAGATCCTTTAGTGGAGTTTTGTAAAGGAAAGGGAGGGCATTCCAGAAAGAAAACAAAACAAAAACAAACGACTAAGGATTTTCAGCCTTAATGAACCGATATTATGCTTCCAGGGTCCCTAAAATAACAGAGGGACTGACCTACACTTTAAAGAACTTTTGCATTAGTGTCAGAGGGGATTGAGTCATTCTTTATCTGAAGCTAAGCAACTCGTGTATCCTCTCATACATCCTTAATAAAGAGAATCCTCATTGGGGCCATTCATGTTTCCATCAGCCTCTGCATCAAGAACAATTTGTCATGCAAGGCAGTGTAAGTAACGGAAATCAATCTCACAGAAGCTAATGGGAGTACAGAACTCCTATGCACCTTCTCCAAAACAGTTTCCCTGATAGCATTTGGGTGCTTAATTCAGTGGTTCAGTGTCCAGTCCGTAACAGATCTGGCCGAAGTATAGGAAGAATGCCTTGGCAAAGGAGGAGAGCTTTTACCGCGGTCTGCCTACACAGCCGTCAGTGGGATTTGTTGGGTTTGCCTACAGAGCACTTTATCTTCAAAGGAAAAAAAGAAATAGGTTTTTCTCAGAAGCGTAATCAGGCAACTATTGTGTCTGAGGTTTGTGTGTGCTTCTTAGGAAGTCTGTTGCAGCGAGATGATGGATTAGCTGCAGCATTTAATTTAGTCTCTGAAGAGCAGCCATCAGGTTGAGGGGTAAGTGCAGAGATAGTCAAGAATTTTTCTGCTTCATCAAAGGGAAGCAGGACAGAGATGCTCTGTTTCAGAGGTGCTCAGTTCTTCCCTTCTGCTTGGAGACTCAGCAGAGGGGAAGAAAGTCTCAGGTGCTGCCTTCACTGTGAAGTTGGAATGACACAGAAAGCCTAGCCACTTTATTCAAGATAATTTATAACTGACACACCATCAAGTAGTCCATCTGTGTCTGGCAAATTCCTCCTGACATACTTAAATTGGGAAGCTGAATTATCTTACAGTAGCATTAGAAAATGGGCGTCCACGTGATCTTTTGCTGTTTACTTGGCTCCTTTTTTTTCTTTCTGAAAAATCTGGAAAACTTCATGACTTGTGTCATCTGCTACTTAGTGCTACCAAAGATGGCTATGCTGCTTAAACAATAAAAAGCCAAAACAAACAATAACAACAACAAAACACCCAAACCAGTCTTCCAGTCTTTGTCAGAGCTCTCAACCTGGTTAGAGTATAAGAACACATAGGACAGACTGATACATTTCACAGAATCGTAGAATAGAATCATAGAATGGTTTGGTTTGGAAGGGACCTTTAGGATCATGTAGTTCCAACCCCCTTCTATAGACAGGGACTTCTAGACCAGGTTGCTCACAGCCCCATCCAGCCTGGCCTTGAATGCTTCCAGGGAGGGGGCACCCGCAGCCTCACTGGGCAACCTGTTCCGGTGTCTCACCACCTTCACTGTATAGAATTTCAGACCCCGGACTCACTGTAGACCTGCTGAGCAATATGTCTTCCTGGGTCCAAGAGCCTCCTTCTGTTGTCTTGGAAAGAGACCTGTGGGCAACCTATTTGGAAGTGTTAGCCAGAATTTCTTTTTATTTTTTACCAACAGTGACTCCTGGTGAGCCTCAGTCGCTTGATTTTCTAAATCCATGTATTAAATACCAGCAGCCCTTCTCCTCATGTTGGGAAAGTTGATAAGCTAGACGGAGTACAATGTAAAAACCATGGTTTACTCTTAGGTTCCTGAAAGTTTTAACTTCATTTAGGCTGAGGTAATAGTGCTATAGCTTTCCAGAGCTGTGTTCAAGAAATTCTGGTGATGAAAACTGTATCAGGAGGAAAAAAAAAAAAGATTTTCTTTTTTATTACAATCACTATTATATTTAGTAGGACAGAAATGTAAGTGATGTTGAGTTTTATGGTTTAAGGAGAAATAGAAAAGAACTGTATGCTTTTCATAGAGTTAAAAAGACTTTTCCTGCATGGAGTGCACTAGTGTTCTGCAGGATATAGGTATATTGCATCTCTGTAGGAAGCATCCAGCATTCGGGATTCTGGAAAGTCTAATAAAAGGTTACTTTCAATGAACCACTCAGATCTTTCAAATAAGACTTTTAATGACACAGAGAAGATAATATCCAACTAAGCAAAGAAACTGAGAAGAGATTAATGAAGGGCAAAAATGGTTTTACATGGATTAACAATGTGTGAACATTGGAAGGTGAGACTTGTTTCTTGTAAAACTCGTACATCCTCATTTGTTTTGGCCATGGAAATTTAGCAGTCCTTGTGGCCAGCTTCGGGCAGAATTCACAAAAGCCATGGTTGGTGAAATAGGAACCAATTCCGTGGAAGAGATTTTTTTTTCTTTCATCCTTTTTTATTGTTAGAAGACGTAACCTTACACCATACACTTCCACGCAACCAAAGTTGCATTCCTTACAGATCTGTCAGAGTAGCTATCATGCTACCGGGGCAGTGGCTAATACTGGAACAGTGAACAACAGGGATGTGTTCACTCTGCTTTTTATCAGGGATCGATTTTTTGCCCTACACCTAGCTTCAGTGTGTCTCCATTTAGATTATGGCCTGCAGTCGCAGCAAGAGAAAGCAAGCAGAAGCCCATGTGCCAGACTGAGTGTTTGCTTGTTGGTGGATGAGCTTGTAGGACTGTATGTTTATTTAATGTTAAGGATAGATTAAAATGATCTGTGGGCCATAAAATATCAAGTTGCCTCAATTACTTCTCTGTTGCATGTGCTATGAGCTCTTAAAGTATAAAGAGTAGAAGTGAATGCTCCTATGAACAGAAATCCTGATTTGTGTACTATTTTTTAAATGCTTCAGGATGAAAGATGATATACTGAGAGACAGATAAGATTGATTGTTCACCTGCAGCATTAAGCCAAAAATACCTTGATTTCCTGGAACAACAGTTGTAAATCTTGGCCGAATCACCTCAGTATTTATCCTTTCCTGTTATGAGGATTAAAAACTAGCCATTACTTTGTATTTTCTTCTTCAGATGAGATCTTAATGACTGAGACCACATCTGATATATGTGGCCATTACATTCCATTACCACTTTTGGTAATAGCAGAAATTTGCCAAATCGCTTCAGACTGAATTTTGTCTTGCATGATTGCATTACTAATTACCTGCAGCCTCCAACACTGTAGTACTTATCCCAGGGGAATGCTTTGACAATGCGTATATCATTGAGTGACATTGAATTTCTGATCATCATAACAAGCGCACTTCTTGAAGGGCATGTGGAACTTGAAGGCATCATGACTGCACCATGCTTCTAAGCTTTTTAGATTCTTCTGCCATAAATGGATTACTCATTTTCACTTATTGATTTTATTACATTACTGACAGATTTCCTAAGGGGAGCCTAGAAGAATGTTCCTAGGAACCCAAGTATTTGCATAACTAGGGAAACTCACTTTCCAAAGTCTCTATAAATTTGTTGGTCTTACACACCTCAACTCAATATGATGTGTTATAGGCACTTTGGATGAGAACCAGTACAAAAAATACTCCTACTTTTCTTACATGACCACTTAACCATACCCCTAGTACAGTATTTGTCACAGCTCCTTGATGAAAGTTGTATTCACAAATCATTGGTTCTGAGACCTTGAAAGTTTTAATGTTTTTCAGTGTTTTTTTGTTTGTTTTGTTGGTTGGTTTTTCCTTTTAAGTTAGAGAAAATAACGACATTTGCATCTTTCTGACTTGGTCCTTTTAGCCTTGTTATTTTGGACAGTCGGTATATGATTTTGAAGCTGCTAGGTCTTTCTTGGTGCTGATACAGGTCATCTTTAACAAGACGGATTTTCTAATAGTCTGCTTCCAAGGGCAGAGGTATACATCAGTGTGTCTTTTTGTTTGATACTTTCTGACAAAGCAAAGGACAGACTTATTTTCACCTTTCCCTCAAAGTGGTCTCTATCAATAAAGCTCCTGTTAGAAATTATTTATGGAACACAAAAATATTACATTGTCCAACCTGATTAACTAAAGTGGCTCTTCTCTGTAATCCATTACTCTAATCTGGTTCTTGATAGATGGATGGTTATTGCCATGTTTGTGTTGAAAGTAGTTATTTCTCCAGCTATAAATTTGCTGTCAGAGTTGTTTCCATCTATCTAAAAAGCCACTGAAATGTTTTTAGAGAACTTAGAGGTTTGAAATTAAAAAAAAAAAAAAAAAAGTGTTCTATGCTCATAAACAGAACAAGAGCAATGGGCATGAACTGAAACACGGGAACTTCTGTGCAGGTGCCAAAGCAATGGCAAAGGTTACCCAGAGAGGTTGTGGGGTCCCTCCCTTGGAGATGTTCCACAGCCACCTGACACCCTGCTCTTGGTGCTTGAGCAGAAGTTGGATCGGATGGACCCAGAGGTTTCTTGCAGGATCAGCCATTGTATAATACTCACTGCCCATCCTTGCTGCAGTAGTAGTCATTTGCTTTGGGCGTTATTGCTGGTTGCTGCTTGGTCTCTCTGAGACATTTTCTGTGAACAGGTGTGTCCTTGTAATTCTTTTTGTTTGTCTGTGCATCCTAGTTAAGAACAGGTAATTGGGGTTCAGAGTTTTCTGCAAGGATGCTAAATTCATAGGTTGCTCTGAAAGTAGTGCCTCCTATTTATTTCCATGGAAACTACAATACATGCAAAGAACACAATAACACTGTTTGACCGAGCAAATTCTCAGCTACACAATGCTACTTTTCAATACATTCGCTACAATTAGCTGTGCATTTTAATCAGCAGTGAACAAGAGCCGTCACGCCATGCTCATAAATATGTGTATGGCCGTTCAGAACATGGCTTGCGTTTCATGTTGCTGTTGCCACTGCTGAAATGCACCCACTGTACTCACATCCACTGTTTGGTCTCCATAAACATTCAGCGAGCATCAGTGAATGTCAGTTGGTGCAACTGGAAGAACTCAGTCCCACACCTTTTCTTCTTCATGTCAGACTCCATTTTGTCAGACTGACCCTCTGCTGTCATTTGTCACATGGCAATTGTCGCGGGTTAAGCAAGATCTACCTGTGCCCGTGACAGGGGGGCAGCTGGCCCAAAAGGGCCGCTGGCCCAAAAAGGGAAGGGGAAAAGGGAATGGGAAAAGAAAACAGCGGCAGCGATCTAAGGAGGCACACTTATTTACTAAATACTATATCAGAATACAGGATAATACAATATAATACAATATAATTGTAATTAAGCAAGAGAGAGAGAGAGAGAGTGAGTCCCAAAAACCGAAAGGCCTACTGTAAGCTCTAGGCGAAACGGCTGGAAGGCACCCCACGCTCCGAGGATCCGAGAGAGTGTGAGATTTCAGTCACAGGAGTGAGATTATATACTGTCCTTGTCCCGTGACTTATCTCATGCCCGTGATGTCCTCTGGGAAACGTAGTCTTCTTCTGTGAGCTGAACCTCTGTGAATTATCCATACTTTACATGATGTTATGATGTGGAATACTGATAGCAAAATTACAAAAGTATTAAACCATGACAGCAATAAAATGTGATGGAATATTAGTGGGAAGGTTCAGCCTCTATTGCTGTACCACCAACATCCGCCTCTGATGTTGTGGGTGAGCAAAATAAAATAGGAGGCATAACTTTCAGATCAGACTCATAGTTTATTTTTGTGGTAATTATTTGACTTTCCTCTGAATGGAAGATAACTTTATGCATCCAATCCAGTGAGAGCACACAGCTTTAGGGCTTTGGTAGCAGTATTTTGAAAGAAGCATTATCACGTCCAACCCCTGGCTCCACACAGGACTACCCAAAATTCAAATTGTATTTCTGAGATCATTGTCCCAGGGCTCAGTTAACTCTGTTAGCATTTCAGTGGTCTATTACTTTCTGCAAGTATTACATTTAGAAACAGGGAGCAGAGGACTGCATTTCCAGCCACAGTGGACCACAGCAGAAACCTTGAGACGTATTCTTCTGAACCAATCCTTCAGATCCTTTATTCCTGAAGGGTTGCTTAGTTGCATTTTATACATTCTCAGATCATTTAAAAGTCAATTTACTATTTCATGAGGCAGTCTTATAGTAGAGGACTCTTTAAGAAAATACAATTACTACTTTAATTCATCTTGTGGTATCATATGTGTAGGACTACCAAACTGTAGTGGGGATGGGTTTGTAACCATTCAGCATCTCTGAAAATAAAGCTACTTAGCTAAATACCTGGATAAGGACTTGGACTTAAGCATGTGGCTTGTGGCAATCCGGTATGAGAAGGTTAATATGAGTATCCTTGTGGAGACAACATTGACCAAATAAGTATATATCTAATTATCTGCTCAACTTCTAAGGAACTTGTAAAACCCTAACATTATGGATTCTGATTTATGCCCTGCTGGAAGACTGGTGGGTAATTGCACCATTCTGTTGTCTTTCTAAAATTGAAATACATCTATTTCTGTTTGCGATAATAAATTCTATAATAAAATCTTAATTGGAAAAAAGCAATTTGTCGGAAGAGCAATTAGCAGTGGAACAGCTGCTTCGTTAACATACAGATGCAAGGTAATGGCTTCTGAATCAAATGGTACACAGTGAGCTCTCTGGTGAAGAGGTTCCTCCTAACACTATTAGACAATTTGATTTTCTTCGTGTTGTGCTTTCTGTTGCTCATCAGCTTGACTGGCTTTAATACAAGATTATTCAAATGTCTCTGATACTCTTCTCTACGTTGTCCAATATTTTTTTTCCATGTAAAATCAGAAGCAATTACATAGCTCATGTTCGGATGATTTACTGTGTCAAACTTAGTTGCCTGCTCTGATGTCTGAATTCAAGAAAGTGATGAAAAATTCAAGGGCTTGATTCCACAAGGATGTTGGGTCTGTGCTGAGTGCTTTATTTCAAGCCCAGCTCTGCAAGCTTTGTTTGAGTGCTAACCCTGCTGATGGCCACTTGACAAGAGCAGGTCTCGGTCATTCAGCACTGCCTCCAAGTTTGACACCGCTGTAGGTGCCATAATCATAGTTTCTTTTGTAATTTTTTCATAAAGTCACAAGAGGAATTCACAAATTCTTGGACATCTCTTCCTTTTTCTTCCTTGGGCAAAGCTTTGGGGTTGGGCTTTTATTAATTTTCAAGAAAGATGATAGGGAAACCTATAGTCCCACTGGTAGGACCTTCTATATGTCTGCAGACACAAGGTTCAGTTCTCAGCAGCAATGAGCAGCTCATAAATGGCCAGTGCAGTGGCTGGAACATCAGCTACCCAGCCCTGCTGCAATCATCCACTTCCTAGGGACCTGCACCTGAAAATCTGGATCAGTCTTACCACACGTAAAGACATTTCCTCTGTGGCAGGCATTTGATATTACTTAAATGCATAAACAGCTGCGTACATTTTTTTTTTCATCTCATCTCCAGCTGATGTATCATTTAATTCTTTTTTTTCTGCTCTTGAAATCTCTTTCCCAGATTGTATGAGTACACTGAACTCACTTATTTGGCTCCTTGGTACGACTACGGTAACAAAACATAGCTGCTTCACAGGGGCTACAATTAGCTGTGCATTTCAATAAGCAATGAACAAGAGCCTTCATGTGATACCAGACAAGATTCATACTGAAAATCATCAAAAGTAAAACATGTCTATATAGTGCTCTGTCTATATAGTACTCTGTGTGTCAGAGCATCATAATTATTGGAAGATACTGTCATCCTTACGGATGACCATCATGAAGAGGGAAGAATATTAATTAGAAAACTAATTGTACCTCATTAGGAGACATCTGTGTTTTGGAGACCCGTACTATCTTTGAATGAAGGAATAGTGAGTAAAAAATTTGGGAAAGCCTGAGATGAGATCTTTCAGAGGCATTAATCAGGTGCTTCAGGACACAACCTTGCTGATTTTTAGTTAGTGCATTTGAGTATCAGACACATGAATACCTCCGCATGTCTTATCTTAAGTGGCATATCCATTGAGGCACAAATTTGGATTACTACATCACTTAAACTATTTATTTTAATCTGCCTCTAATTCCTACTGCTGTCACAAGTTTTGGTGCCTGGCATTGGTCAATGCCATACCTAGATAACAAAACAGTTCTGAGCGTTCATTACTCAGTAATAATGAACTATATTATTTTCAGACAGAGGAGCCTGTTTGGCTGTTAACCACCAAAGAATATGCTGAGAGTACTGACATCAGCTTTCTGTGTCCTAAATGCATAAGCAGTTTAAGCCTGATTTGCCACAGAGTGATGTCTGTGCAAAGTATACAGCATGCTCTTCACTTGGGGTTGCAATGATAAACACCCATTTCTCACTGTTTCAAGTAACTTTCTAGTGTGCAGAACAACAGAAAGCATAGACCCGAATGCCAACTTATCTAGGGATATTTCTGCAATGCTATTACTCTGCGACTGTAAATATATAAAGAAGATGGTGTTAATTCTGTTGCTGTTGTGAATCACAAGTAGCTTCTCTTGTAATGTTATATTTGCTTTCAGAATTAACACTTTCAGAAGATCACCGCTTAAATACAAAGTGTTACTCTGGAAAACAACAGATCTCTATATTAAAGAAATATAGTGGTAACTTTTAGAAGGGATCCTTATGCTCTTCATCTCTCAAATCAGTTATGTCTGCTTTCTGAAGAAAGGTTTGATGGGAAGGACACCGTTGCTGGTATAAATCAAATATATTTCCACCACACAGTGATTTGTTATAGCCTGCCTTCTTCTGTGATCATCTGATTTGTGCCTTTGTCTCTGAGACTGAGCGTACTGCTGATATATATATATATATATATATATGTATGTATGTGTACTAAGTTTATTGACCAGTTCCAACCTTGGCAGTAAGATAGGCATCTTGAAGATGATGAAGTTTTTTCAAATGATGTAAGGATATGAAATTACAGGAGGAAAAGAAGAAAAAGAAGCATGTGCTGTGAACAGTGGAGAATCTGTGTGATGGGCAGTGAGGGAAGCACACATAACAGGAGTTTGAGATATTGTAACAAGACATTTTTTGCAGGTTTCCACCACCATGGACACCATCATCAATCTGCTATAGGATATAAAAACTGAGGAAACTTACCTATGGTACTCCTGCACCTAGCTGGTAGCTGCTCAGCATGCAAAAAGCTGCCATGGGAACATGACTTAATTAAACCAAAATGGTGTTGGTGGTACACTACCAAAATCTCATTTCCACTTTCAGAGCACCTATAGGGTTCAGTATTGACACAGGAGACTGTGACTGTGCAGGGTGCACAACAGTAACACCATTAGTGATTGACTGAATATACAGGAATAGACCTAGCACCTAAAATGTAGATAATGCAGAGTTACATTTTATACTTAACTATTATTTTTTTGGACAATAATTGAGCATGGCAGGGTGATAATGACATTATTGTTTCTATAAGCAGGGGTTTATCTCATGTTGTTTGTAGCAAGCTGGGGGCTGGGAACTAAGATATTTGCTTCCAAACGATTTGTAATCTGCAGAGTGGTGCTTTTTGCAATTAGCAGTACAGGCTGAAGGGTTCAGTGTCCCATCTTGTATTAGACTTGAAATCTGATCAGCCTTCTTAGCAGCTTGCAGAGTACTGCCATGCTTGCACTTGTGATTCCACAGTAATAACATCCATGAGGCAGCCTGCTTGCTGCAAATTCCTTGGATGTGACATGCCAGCTTTAATAAAACGTAGCAATTTCAGGCACATGGTGATAATCACTTTTGCTGTTCAGCCTTGTGGGCTCCAAGAAGGCTTTAAGTAGTAGGCTTCTGGTCTTCTCTTACAGCAAAAAAAACAAACATCTTAACTCTTGCTGTTGGATATTGGTGGAAGCTTTAGTGTTGTAATGCAAAGCCAGCTCTCAGCAGTCTGCAAAACACAGGTTGCAGGTAGTTACTGTCGGATACCATACTTCTATTGAATACCGTGAAAAATATGGTAAATTCAGTGTTATACTTAGGTCTCAAAGACTGGAATTAAGTAATTGACACATGCTTTCCTGGCAGGAGTAGGAAAACAGCTATGATAGGAAATGTGTTATCAGAAGAGCATGTGGAGGTGCTTTGCTGAATGGGGAACTCTGTGGGATTGTGATCATGGCACCTGGCCAGGGACATGAGGGAAGAGACGCAGCACAAAGGAGACCCAGGGGCCATCTCCAGTGACACAAAGACAGATGCATTATTTTCTTTTTCCCCAGAGCTATCACACAGTAATTGGTATCTCTAAAATCTGTGGTGGTGACAACCTCCCTGTGCTGCTGGTTAGCAACCTAACCAGGAGGGATCCTCTGTGTCTCAGTGGAGGCCAAAGGGCCTTGTCACCACTTTGTTTCTGCATTGGGATAAATTATAGGTGCTTTCCTGGCTGGGTTTGTTGGTGCTTAGTGCAGGGGCTTAGGTAAAGAAAGATTTAATGGAAAGAAAGGGGGATAAGGGGAGAGCAGAGCTGCATGAATGACTTTTTGGTGATTCACATCCTATTCTCAGTCTCAGTTCCCAGCCTTTGTAATGCTGGGGCCAGCAAATGTGACAGAGACCTGATGGGCATTGTTCTCTCTGTCTGCACACTCTCCTGCTCCAGAACCTCACAGCACTGTTCATCAGTGGTGAAAGGTGACATTAGCTGAGGTGTTCACCCTCCCCAGCCCTTCTTGGGGCTGTCCCCACTGCAGTTGACACCGCAGGTGATTGAAGTTGGTGTGCAGTAACATGCCTCCTATGTGCTGTCAGTGTGAGCTCTCAGAAGGGCTCAGAGCACCAAGAGCTGGGCTGCTGCTGCTGCCAAATTTAGCAACCACATGCTCTAGGGCACTGCTCCCTCCCTTAGTTGTTTTCTAAGTCTTCAGCCATGTCAAAAGCCCTTCTGGAGAACAGGATGCCCCCACAGCACGCTCCCTGAGGCCTCTCCCCATGCTCCACCATGGGGTGTCTGGCCAGGCCCAGGATCACCCCTTACCTTTCACCAGGCCCCTGAAGCTACTGCAGCAGTCACAAAGAGGAGAACAAAGATGAGGAAAGCACAGTGAAAGTGAGCTGTCATGCCGCACACCGAACTGCAGTGAAGAGCGCCATCTGACCAGGCGGTGCCTGCAGAGAAGTGCTAAATTCCTGTTCAGCAGGAACCCAATCTGTTCCTAAGGCGACTGTCAGCCTTTCACACCACCACTGCTCCTGTTCTCCCCACGCGGATGGGCAGGTTGTGAAGCACACACGTGCCTGCTGTCCTGATCCCTCCAGATCTGATGGGCATGGAGAGGCCTCCACAACAGCAGATGGCCTCCTCCAGGAGGAAGGTGAATTTAAAAAATGGGCTCATTAGCTAACTGATGGTAAAGAGATATTAGTCTGGGTAGATTTATTCTGTTCTGTAGTCTGTGAAAGCTATTAAACGTTATGCTTCTTGTGAACTGGGCAGTGTATGGCTTCTCCGTGTTCCTCTCATTATGTCACGTGTGTGCCAAAGGCATTTTTCACTCTTCCTTTGGTGGCAACTGGTACATCGGCTGAATCCACTCTTTCCAGCAGATGGTAATGCTGCTCATAGCACTCTTGCTCTTTTCCTTCCCTTGATATCCAGGCTGGAGGCTTCCAAAGGATTTTCTTACATCAATTTTTCACTTGACACTTTTTCTCTGGACTTGTGATCAAAAGAAAAAGTCAGGCTCATTCTCTAAGTTTCATGCTAATGAGAGAGATTGAGGCTAAACTTTGTTGGAAACATTGTTAACAGTAAGGATGGATAAGCCTGGAAGTAATGAAACATGGAAGGTCTTGAAACATCTGCATTCACATACAAGGAGTACAAAGAATATCTGTTGGGAATCATTTAGGTTTAGGTGATCCAGCTTTGAGGCCATGTGCTGGACAAAATCTGTTTAAGTCCTTCTGGTCTTGTCTTCTGCATTCTTGTGTTTAATCTGTTGATTAATGGGTTGTTCTGAACACACTGTTCACCCTGCTTATGGGTGTCTGAGCAATGAAATGTGTAATAAAAAGAATGGCATAGTAAGGTGAGTTTTTAAAGTCAGCAGTGACTTGCCATTGATGATATCGGGGCTGTAAATTATCCACTTAGAACTGCAAGTGCACAAATTGAGCACCAAGTTATGATGCAGGTGGAAGTATCTTTATTCTGCATCATGCTTAGAAAGTCAACGTAAGTAAGCCACCAACTGTAAATCTGTTTGTGCCTTTTCAGATACAGCTAATTAAACTAGTGACTAGTTTTTCATTAATCTTGCTTTTCTGTAGTTACTGTTACAGAAGGATTTTTTAGGACGATGGAGACATTAGCTTATCAGTGTCTAAAGGTGTGTGCTTTCACATTTACTGGTTGCACAGAAGTTTGGATCTGCAACTTTTCAAAGACAGTGAGGAGGCAATAAAGGCAATATAAATAGATAGACTCTGGGAACAACACTAGCCAATTCCAAAGAGAAATGGTCATTTTAAAGTCAAGAGGCTGCTGATAAAACTTAAAAGGGAAGGGATACAGCCTTGCCAGCCTCTCTCAAAAAGAGACTGAAAGAAAGACTCATTGTAGACTTTCTTGCTTCCAGAAAATATTCTCTTGATTTCCACCAGGCCCAGGAAATAAGGCATTTTTAGGTGTTCTTCCAGCTGTAAGGGGTAGGAGTTAAGCTGTTCAGAAATTCAGCATGTATAAGAAAATAACTCCTAGCCAGCAAGTGAAACTCTCATTGTTAAATGTAGGGATCAGTCAGGCAAATAATGAATATTTTCAAGCATGGAGCATTTGTAAGCAGCTAGATATCAGCAGTCATGTAACTGATCCTGTGTAAGTATTAAATCTGCTGTTTTATTTGTGATACAAATGAATACTCACAAGCATTCCTACATTTCCTTCTATTCCTGGGAATTCCTCTCTACTTTTATAATTGGGGATGCTTCTCTGCCTGTACTGAAGTGCACATGGCTAAGATTGACAGACCTTATCGAAGAATGGCTCCCATAGTTTAGTTCAGATATGTGATTTCAGTAACTTAATATTGTTCAGAAATGTCAGTTCTTAACATTATTCAGTGTTAGTTTATGGTTTTGCATGGTTGTAGTGGAATTACATAAATATTAATAAAGCTGTGTATCTCTTTAGTATGCCTTTTCCTCCCTAGTACTAATGTTGGCATCTGGGAAGCCGCTGTTATAAATAAGATCATTTTACATGATGCCTGAAGAAGTTCCCTGCCCATCCTTCTGTAAGGATGGATGTTCTGTAGTACAGATAAGATTGATTAAAAAATGGTGGTTTTGTATGTTTACTTGTGGGTTTTTTCCTCCAAAAAAGTAAGGTAATTTCAGAATTACTGAAAAGCTGGTGAGTGATGGCTAGTCCTCTATGAACAAGTTACCTGCACTCAGAGTCTACTTTAAGGTACTTGAGGGACAACAACCCATGTAAGAGGGTTGGTTAAGAGTAGAGCACTTTGGCTTGCTTTTGAGAAGTCCCTACTTCACTAGCGTGCTCATAGCTTGAGTGCCTCTACATCCCATAATGTCATGCTGCAGGGTTGGCCCCTTTTGTGGAGAGCTGGATCAGCTCATTTGCCCGCTGCAGACACTGCCCTTGGAAATTGTTTAGGATTCCTAGTGGCAAACTGCTGGGCTGACAGATCCTCTGTTAGGCTGAGGGAGCTGGGCTTGTTCAGCCTGGAGAAAAGAAGGCTGTGGGGTGACCTCATTGCAGCCTTTCAGTACCTAAAGGGAGCCTACAGACAGGAAGGGAATCAACTCTTTGAAAGGGTAGATAACTGCAGGACAAGGGGAAATGGTTTTAAGTTGAGGGAGGGGAGATTTAGGTTGGCTGTTAAGGGGAAATTCTTTACAGAGAGAGTGGTGAGGTGCTGGAACAGGCTGCCCAGAGAGGTTGTGGGTGCCCCGTCCCTGGATGTATTCAAGGCCAGACTGTATGGGGCCCTGGGCAGCCTAGTATTAAATGTGAAAGTTGATGGCCCTTCATGTGGCAGGGGGTTTGGAGCTTCATGATCCTTGAGGTCCCTTCCAAACCTGACCATTCTGTAATTCTGTGATTCTGTGACTCTGTTGTCAGAACAGCAGGTCTTGTTCATCCAGGACTTGTTGGGCAGACTTTCTTCTCTGCCATGTTCCAGAAGTTACCTCTGTCTTCATCTGCTCATTGGCTTTGTTTGGGTGTGAAATTAATTTGGGCTAAAGAGAAAACTGGATGCACCCTTTTAATATAACTCTTGTATAGTCAACGATGACAAGTTTGCTCTGAATATGTACGCAGCTCTAAGTTTAGCTTCTATGGAAGTAGCATGTGACAAAGTAAAACAGATTAATGTTTTGAAGGCACTGACATTACCATTAGTTAAATCATTATATCCAGGCTGTATGTCCAGGTCAATAACAGTAGTGGGATAAAATCTGCATATCATTTGATCATGGCTTGTGTTCAGGTTGCACTCCTTAGCAGCTGATTGCTTAAGGTGACAGCAGTTAGGCTAATTTTGCTCTCAAATGAAAGTTTTGCTTTATGCTTTCCTGCTTTACGTAAACATTTTGATGATTCCCAGCAATGTTTTAGGTTGTTTTTCTGTTTGTTTGTTTGTTTTATTAAGTTGTGATCATGTGTACTAATGAACACTAATGAACACATTATGAGATGTCTAAAATTTGAGAATTCACTGACGTTTCACAGAATCACAGAATCACAGAATGGCCAGGTTTGGAAGGGACCTCAAGGATCATGAAGCTCCAACCCCCCTGCCACATGAAGGGCCACCAACCTCCCCATTTAATACTAGACCAGGCTGCCCAGGGCCCCAGTCTGGCCTTGAACACCTCCAGGGACGGGGCATCCACAGCCTCTCTGGGCAGCCTGTTCCAGCACCTCACTACTCTCTCTGTAAAGAATTTCCCCTTAACAGCCAACCTAAATCTCCCCTCCCTCAACTTAAAACCATTTCCCCTTGTCCTGCAGTTATCTGCCCTTTCAAAGAGTTGATTCCCCTCCCCTCTGTAGGCTCCCTTTATGTACTGAAATGCTGCAATGAGGTCACCCCGCAGCCTTCTTTTCTCCAGGCTGACCAAGCCCAGCTCCCTCAGCCTGTCTTCACAGGGGAGGTGCTCCAGTCCCCTGATCATCTTTATGGTGCTCTGGACCTCTCCAACAGCTCCCTGTCTTTTTTGTACTGGGGGCTCCACACTTGGATGCAGTACTACAGATGGGGCCTCACAAGAGGAGAGTAGAGGGGGAGACAATCACCTCCCTGTCCCTGCTGGCCACCCCTCTTTTGATGGAGCCCAGGATACCATTTGCCTTCTGAGCCACAAGGGCACACTGCTGGCTCATGTTAAGTTTTTCATCCATCAAGACCCCCTGGTCCATCTCCACAGGGAAGGACCTCAAGGACTCTCAAGGACCGCTCCTTCCAGTCTGTAAGGATGCCTGGGATTCCTCCGGCCCAAGTGCAAAACTCTGCACTTTGCTTTGTTGAACCTCATCAGGTTCACCCGAGCCCACATTTCCTAAAAATTGCTCCTAATTGGAAATGTTGCTTCCAACAGCTTCTCAGGCATCTGCTTTCGAAACAACTGCACTGCTGAGCTGTTTGTTTAAGACATTTGCAGAATTTATGTCTCCTAACCTTTAAGAGCAGTAGTTTGCATTTGGGCTAGTTTCCTGCAGTTCCCTGAGTGATTAGTGAAAGCAAACCCATCTCAGGCCTTGATTTTCGAATGAACCAATTTGTCCTGGTGAGCTACACAAGCTGTACAGGTCTGCATGGTCCATTACTCTGTTGGTTCAGAGGACTCCTACTCCCCCATGCCTCTCTGGAATCGTTTCTGGGTTTAGTCCTTGCCCTTGCAGCACCACATCAAATTTGTGCTCCCTTTCTACCTTTACTTTTCTAAAATGCATTGGCAGTACTTCCTCACTTTGGATATTATCCAAGGGAGAGCTTTCTTCACACCATATATCCCGAGATCTTCCTTCCTGCCTACGCCTCCCATATTTGTACTTTAATTTGGAGCTCTAACACTAAAAGGAAGATTTGTGTGTGGATATATACACGATAAAGCCACTCTTGTTGGCATGAGCTTCTGAAAAACTCAGTCTTTGCCGGGCTGCTCTGCCCCAATTGTTCTGTGACTTCATGCTCAGACATCTGTGACTCTTTGTCCCTGGTACAGCATGTGGGTTTGCACATTCACAGGTGCATGGCTCTGAAGGCAGGTGAGGAAGAAACCACAGGAGGGTATTGTCAAACTCACAATAAGCAGTTTCTTAATGTGAACCTTGTTGCTTATGAAAATAGAAGAATGACTCTTCCCTTTGAAAATGTATCTCATCAGCAGAATGCTTTAGCATGTTTTTCACAGTTTCTTCGGAGTTGTCAGTGGCTTTTTATAAAAGAACTGCAAATAGCCTGTAGTATTAAATATTTCATCACAGTTAGGTACACTATATTCATCAGTTTGTAGAGTGAGCTTGTCAAAAGGCTCCTTGTTTTTGTTTTCAAGTCACATGTTTTTAATGCGAATCTGTCGGGTCTGTTATGTGGACTTAAAATGCTGCTTTGCTTGCAAAAACAGAAAAAAGAAGAAACTAAAGCTGTTAGAGCTTCAAATGATTTTGAAATATCTTCAGCAAAGAGTAGGATGAGAAGTTGCTTCCATATAACAAATGTTCAGCAAAGAACCAAGGAACATAAAAGAACATGTATGACTTGTGAGGAACAGTCATTAGTCATGGTAAGCTTTATTCCACCACCAGTGCTTTATTCTATGTGGAAAAGGTGGGTTTACTTCCCATTAGAAACACCCTTAGAGAATCTCATGTCATTAAGGCATTTAGAAGTTTTTACTGTTCGTTTTTTTCAAGCCCCGAACAATCAGAATTAAAAGTAATGCCAGATAATGAACCTGCGCTGCTTGTGGCCTCAAGGTATGGAACTAATAGGAAACCAGCTAATGAGAATAGCTGTGGTTGTACTAGAAAGGATAAAGAGAAAAACCAAGAATTATAAACCTTCATGCTTCAGAGCCAGCCACTAATTGGCAGGGAGGTATGAAGAAACTTCCACAGTTCAGAAGGAACATATTTAGATGACTCCTTTGCAACTTCTTCCCACGATATATGGTACTTATCACTGTTAACGGGAAGGTGGGACAGTTTGGAGTTGCTCAGGACAAATTGTAAATTTGAAGATGATGATGACAACATACGTTGCTATACAGGACATTACATTCCTGTGTGGAGCAGAGTTTTATTAAATAGCCAACAGAGGACTAATTCCCCTACCTTCGAGGAAAAATAGCTAAGGAGAGATGATGTATGATTGGAAGCAGAAAATCAGAAGTGCGCTTGAAAACATAGGTGAAACAGTGACCAAGGTATATATAAAGTAGGAATTGGCCAACGCACAAAGAAAGAATGTACAATGAAACCAGCCACATATATTGTTAAATCACCTGCAGTGGTTTAGGATTTCAGGTCATCATTATGTCTGCGAATAGCATTACTTTGGCATTGCTCCATAATTGTCTACACTACAAGATAAAAGACATGCCAAATCTTTAGCTTGTCTGGAATGTATTTTAAAAAAAAGATTTTTGACCTTGAAGCATTTTAAAGCAATTTGTCCAGTCCCTGAAAACCAGGAATGCCTGCTGCTTTCTGTCTAGCCTGTGACATGATTATCTTCCTAAAAGCAGAGCTACTGCTCAGCTCAGCCACTGCTGCGCTCACCGTTCCAATTGCCATTCCTACAGCAGAAGCAAATCGATGGGTTTTATTCACTTTAGATAAACGAGTTAGTAGCAGCAGCATGTGTACTAATTGGTGATTAAAGCGTTGGTAAAATGGGCACACTTAGCGAGCCTGAATGAACCCTTCAGCAGAGTAGCTCTGCAGTATTTTTAGTAATCACTCACTGGGGCAAAAGGTGGCCTAGAACAAATCTGCAGGGATTGTACTGTTGTTACGTTGCCCTCTGAACAACATGAAACAGCGGGGGAAATGAAGGATTGGATTTTGCCTTGTGATAGATGAACGGGGTGAGAGCTGGGGGCTGACCACCAGTTCTCTGCTCCTAACTCTGATAATGAATTGAAAATGCACTCATTGACCTCTTTTGAATTGCAATTTGTCCCATATTCACCAAGGCTTCTTTTATCCATGGTCTATTTTTACGAAGATTTGATAACCTGCTAACTTCAGAAGGAAAAGGAAAGTAGTCTATTAGTTCATAAAGTTTTCCCTTAATTGTTCTTTGCTGGCAACCCTCAGAAGTCTCTTCTGACTGCTTATAAAGGGTTATCATCTGTGCTTGATGGTGAGAATTACAATGAGAGTGAAGTTGATGATGAAGGTACTAAAAATTAAGAGCATTGAAAGGGCCAGTGCTGTAAATCTGCATGAGAATTTATTTATATAGCATCTCTTTTAGCAGTAACTCCTGTAAATAAAACAAAGAAAAAAGATTGTTTTGGTTTAGAGACTTGGGGTGAAGTGGCCTGAATTCAGAGCTTGGTGTTACTCAGAACAACACAGAACTGCTTGTTTGGGTCCCTTTTTTGCTATGAAAACAGCTTTTCTAATTTGTGCTGGTTCATCTCTCCTCACAAGGAGAAGTGTTCTTGGCTGCATAAGTTATAGTTAAATATTTTACAGTAACGAAAAGAATATAATTCCTAATAGTCGATTTAGAAAAATGTATTAATTCTGGGATTCAGAGGACCGCTTCCACAGATATTTCATGCACTCTATCTATTGCTTTTCTTACCAGTGTAGATATCCAGCAATTGGCTTGGTCTGATTTATTTTATATTCATGAATCAACTTTGTGATAGTTTCCACGGCTGCACTGCTGTGAAATAAGTCTTCTTCAAATCTCTTTTTGTATGTATATACATGTGCTTATTTTTGCATGCAGAATTTCAAATGTTTCCATGCAGAATAGAGGCAACCAGAAGAACACATCTAATATGAGAATGCAAGAATCAAAATGTATTTTTATTCCTAATGTCTTAACAGTTTAATCAAAATGCAACAACTGCTTCTTGTTAGAACAATTCCAGCAATAATCCATAGCAATTTCTGTAAAGAATCATTAGTGCCATAGAGAAGTCATAGAATCACTGAATCATTTGAGTTGGACAAACCTTTAAAAGTCATCTGGTCCAACCCCCCTGCACTGAACAGGGACACCCACAGCTCTGTCAGGTGTTCAGAGCCCCATGCAGCCAGACCTTGAGTGTCTCCAGGGATGGGGCATCCATCACGTCTGTGGGCAACCTGTGCCAGTGCTTCACCACCCTTATTGTAAAGAACCTTCTCCTTATATCAAATCTAAACCTTTCCTCTTTTAGTTTGAAATCAGATGATAGGCAAATAACCACAGGGTAATTTTACTTCACTGCTGGGCCAAGCATCGGACTGCAGAGCAAGCACAGTAGCATTTTCTTGACTTCTGCAGGTACAGTAAAAATCACCCTAAAACTGGTTGCAGACCAGACAAAGCCTAAGAGTCCTGAAGGCATGCACAGCACTCATGACTAATTACCACTTTTAAATTGAGGCATAGCAGAAGCACAAGCATTTGACACCAAGGCAGTGGCTGATATACCTGTGTTGGATGTATCAACTCCTGCTTTTCTCAGGATTGCAGGATGGTGAGTTTGAAAACCAAGTTACAACAAAAGCAGAGATGAAAGGCTGCATCATGTTGATTTGAGGATTTGGAACTGAACAGTTCACACCTCTCTCTCCCCTTAGGGTATAAAGAAGCCTGCAGGAGGCTGCAATATGTGTTACGGGTGGCTTGATGGGAGTGAAGGCACAGGGAAATACAAACGCTCAAAGAAAAGTCCTTCCTTGGCTCTGAAAGAGCTTGGCAATGCAACAGAAAGGGTAATAGTCAGTAGGATGGCCCTTTTCCATGGATATATTAACATACATTCCATGGTATTTTAACATATTCAAAGCTCTTGAGGCTGGAGTGCAGACAGCATGCTCTCAGTAGCAGGCTACCCATTGTCATATATGGTCTGGCTTGGAGTACTTGCAAATACAGAGATCAATTGCCTTGAAGCTGTTGCCCACCAATTACGGTATAATTTAATCAAATATAGACATTCATTGAAGATGTCACTATTATGGAGTGGTAGGACCATTAGGAACCTGAATTCTTTGGCAGCCCCTTGTTCTGTCTCAAACAATTCCTTGTTCAGTCTTTTCATGTTATTTCTTCATGCTTGAAGCACACAGTGTTACTTCTACATTCTGGACTTGGCCGCGTTTTGCCAGGCGTTTTTAGTAGAAAACATTTGGAGGGGTTTGTATAGTCTCAGTCCTTTTTTTCCACTTGGCTTTGACTAAAGAAACAGCCCCTGCTCGAGAGAAGAAGCACAGACAAGCTCTGCCTTCCAGTCCCCATTCCAGGTCCAAGACTGAAATGCAGGTGGTTGTTGACAGGGTGCAAATGGTCATAAAATATCATAAAAACAGAGTTTAACCAGAGAAGAGAAATAAAAGTACTCTCAGACCCATGGCAGCAGATGCTGTTAAGCTTGCAACAACTGGGAGGAAGCAGGGTGTGAGTGAAGAGGAGGATTAGAGTTGTTCCCTTTCTGATCAGAGTTGTGTAGATCTGTTCTCTTACAATTTGGAATGATTGAAGATTTCACTGAAGCAGTACTGATTCATACCTGCCCATTAGAGCTCTGACCTGAGCACTGATTTTGAATTCCAATAGAAACCAGAGTAAATAGGCTAGTGACAGACTGACATGCGAATAGAAAAGCCAGGAGAAGTGGGCTGAGCCACGCTTTGGTAGCAGTTGAAGAGCTTATGCAGTGCCCTAAACTCCTGTATCAATACTCTGTTACCTTTGAGCTTGCCCTAAATTCATCATTTCTGATTTGCTAAGGAGCAGCCATTCTCCGAGCAACTTGGAAGCCAGCACTATCAGTTTGGGGTCAGCAGTGTGCTCCTTTTTGATGAATTGCTTGGAATCTGGTTTTCTCTAGGTCACAGTCCCATGGAAACTCCACTGAGTTTATGGCTGCCATTCCTCTGAAGAAAGTCAGCCTGGCAAATGAAGTAAGATTATTTGTAGGAATTACACTATCATATCTCCTCCAAAGAGATCTCTGATATTTGTGAATTTGTCATTATTTGAAATACAAACTCAAGGTTTTTTTGTTTGTTTGTTTGTTTTTAAGAAGTACAACAACCAGTAGGACAAGAATGAACTTTGTCCCTTGTGAAAGCAATTTAGCCAAGAGAAAAAAAAAATATATTAGCATCTAGTGTTGGTAGAATGGAATAGGATCCTGTACTCATTTCATCTGCTTAAATTCAGTTTAAAGTTCTGCTTATATTTGAATAATTTGCTTAGCAATGAGTGCTGATGTTTTGAGGGTGAGGGAGTGTTGCACACATCTTACTGCCATCCTGTATTTGAATGAGAAAGGCAATGGAACAAGACACAGGGAAGTCTTTGAGTACCTTGAGAAGTTGGTTCAGCTCTGTAGCAGAAAGATGATAGGAGCCTGTTCAAGCTGGCAGGTTTACAGAGTTTCCAGAAAGGGTTTTAAGCCTGAAAGCATCTTCTGGGGAGATGTTTCATCAAAGAAGGCTAAGTCGAGGGGAGACCCACTGCTGAGAGAAGTTATTTTCTCCTCCTTCATTGGTGCCAGCTGGGTGCAATTACCCTGTTCTTTTGCTGGGCTGGGATGAAGGTGACTGTCGCGGGTTAAGCAAGATCTACCTGTGCCCGTGACAGGGGGGCAGCTGGCCCAAAAGGGCCGCTGGCCCAAAAAGGGAAGGGGAAAAGGGAATGGGAAAAGAAAACAGCGGCAGCGATCTAAGGAGGCACACTTATTTACTAAATACTATATCAGAATACAGAATAATACAATATAATACAATATAATTGTAATTAAGCAAAAGAGAGAGAGAGAGTGAGTCCCAAAAACCGAAAGGCCTACTGTAAGCTCTAGGCGAAACGGCTGGAAGGCACCCCACGCTCCAAGGGATCCGGGAGAGTGTGAGATATCAGTCACGGGAGTGAGATTATATACTGTTCTGGTCCCGTGACTTATCTCCTGACCGTGATGTCCTCTGGGAAATGTAGTTTTCTTCTGTGAACTATCCATACTTTACATGATGTTGTGATGTGGAATACTAATAGCAGAATTACAAAAGTATTAAACCATGACATTCCACCCCTTATTCTACATCATTACATTATGCTTATTCCATACAATTACCTAAGTTGAGAACAAAACTCTATAACCTAACTTACTATTATTTATTAATTTCGAGGAAATGGCAAAAAGAAAAAAAAAATGTCAGGAAAAAAAAAAGGAAAACATATCAGCGGTGGAGGAGAAAGGCAGCGCTAGTAGGGCGTCCCCCACATCAAGGTGCACTCATCCTTTCTCAACCACCACAGCAGGTCTCCTTTTGACTTAAATTTCTTTCCATGTGTGCTCTACACATGCATGGCCAGTGCACGATATAGAGCCCAGATGGAGAACTTGCTTACAGAATGCCTAATTAAGGTGTATAGAAAGTGTTTCCTAAACATTAATCCACTCTATCTTAGGTCTTGTACCTAATCGGACATTCGTCCAAGGAGGAAAGAAAAACAAAATAAACAAACAACAATAACAACAAAAAATTCTGAGACTCTACCTATATATATATAAGCAATCATTGGCAGCACTCCCCCAGCATCAAATTTCCTTGTGGTACACATTGGACATTCCCATTTTTGTCCATGGTTAAGTCCACCCCTCGGTCTCTGGCCCACTTATATGTTGCATCTCTTCCTTGATGACCTGAAGTCTCATGGGCCCACCGAGCTAGGAATAATTCACTTTTGTTCTGCCAGTCCAAGTCTATTTGAGCCACCTCAATTTTGGAAGCTCGATCAACCTGATGGTTATTCTCATGTTCCTCAGTAGCCTTACTTTTAGGCACATGTGCATCTACATGGCGCACTTTTACAACAATGTTCCTTATTCGGGCAGCAATGTCTTTCCACAGTTCAGCAGCCCAAATAGGTTTACCCCTTCGTTGCCAGTTATTATGTTCCCACTGCTGCAACCACCCCCATAAGGCATTTGCCACCATCCATGAATCCGTATAAAGATGAAGCATTGGCCACTTCTCCCGTTCAGCCACATCTAAAGCCAGCTGAACAGCCTTTACCTCGGCGAATTGGCTTGATTCTCCTTTGCCTTCAGTGGCCTCTGCAACTCGTCGTGTGGGGCTCCATACAGCAGCTTTCCATCTGCGATGCTTCCCCACAATACGACATGATTCGTCTGTGAATAGGGCAAATTCCTTTTCATTTTCTGGTAGCTCATTGTATGGTGGTGCCTCTTTAGCACGGGATACCTCTTCTGTAGGTGATGTTTCAAGTTTTTTACTCTCTGGCCAGTCCATGATCACTTCTAGGATTCCAGGACGGCTAAGTTTTCCCATTCGAGCTCGTTGTGTAATTAATGAAATCCACTTACTCCAAGTGGCATCAGTAGCATGATGGGTGGAGGGAACCTGTCCTTTAAACATCCAGTTTATTACTGGCAAGCGAGGTGCTAGAAGAAGCTGAACCTCTGTCCCAACTACTTCAGAAGCAGCTCGAACCCCCTCATACACGGCTAAGATCTCCTTCTCAGTTGGAGTGTAGTGCTCCTCAGACCCTTTATATGCTCGACTCCAAAATCCCAGGGGTCGGCCTCGGGTCTCTCCTGAGGCTCTTTGCCACAAACTCCAGGTGGGACCTTTCTCTCCAGCAGCAGTGTAGAGGATGTTTTTCACATCCTGTCCCGTCCGTACAGGCCCCAAGGCCACGGCACGGGCTATTTCTTGTTTTATCTGCTCAAAAGCCTGCTGCTGCTCAGGCCCCCATGAGAAATCATTCTTCTTCCGTGTTACCTGATAGAGGGGGCTCACTATGTGGCTGTAGTTTGGGACATGCATTCTCCAAAAACCCACAACTCCCCAAAAAGATTGGGTCTCTGTCTTATTGGTGGGCGGAGACATAGCTGTGATTTTGTCAATCACATCTGTTGGGATGTGACGACGCCCATCTTGCCATTTTATACCTAAGAACTGGATTTCTTGGGCAGGCCCCTTCACCTTGCTGCGCTTAATGGCAAAACCAGCTTTCAAAAGAATTTGGATTATCTGTTTTCCTTTCTTGAAAACCTCTGCTGCTGTATGGCCCCACACCACAATATCATCAATATATTGCAAGTGCTCAGGAGCATTATTCTGTTCCAAGACAGCTTGGATCAACCCATGGCAAATGGTTGGGCTGTGTTTCCACCCCTGGGGCAAACGGTTCCAGGTATACTGAACACCTCTCCAGGTAAAAGCAAACTGTGGTCTACATTTCGCAGCCAATGGGATGGAAAAGAAGGCATTAGCAATGTCAGTGGTGGCATACCACCTAGCTTCTTTTGACTCCAGTTCATACTGAAGTTCTAGCATGTCTGGTACAGCAGCACTCAATGGGGGTGTGACTTCATTTAGGCCACGGTAATCCACCGTCAGCCTCCATTCTCCACTGCTTTTACGAACTGGCCATATAGGGCTGTTAAAAGGCGAGTGAGTTTTGCTAATTACTCCCTGATTCTCTAATTGGCGAATTAGCTTGTGAATGGGAAGCAATGAGTCCCTATTGGTGCGGTACTGCCGTCTGTGGACCACTTTGGTGGCAATTGGTACCTCTTGGTTTTTTACCTTGAGCAACCCCACAGCAGAAGGATCATCTGACAGACCAGGTAAAGCTGACAGCTGCTTAACACCGTTTGTGTTAACAGCAGCTATCCCAAAGGCCCATCGATATCCCTTAGGATCTTTAAAATGTCCCATCCTAAGGTAATCGATACCCAATATACATGGAGCCTCTGGACCAGTCACAATAGGGTGTCTTTGCCAGTCTTTACCAGTGAGGCTTATTTCAGCCTCCAACATAGTCAATTCCTGGGAACCCCCAGTCACTCCATGGATATGTATTGGTTGTGTCCCTTGATGGCTTGAGGGCATTAGGGTGCATTGTGCACCAGTGTCCACCAAGGCTTTATTTTTCTGCGGTTGGGATGTGCCAGGCCATCTAATCCACACAGTCCTGTATACTCCGTTGTCCCTTTCCCCCCTGGCTGGGGGCAGGGCCCCTCTATTGGTTACCTTGGTGGCTTGCAGCAACTGGAACTCCGCCCCCTCCTTTGGAAGAGTTCACCTTGGTGGTTGTCTTGTTTTGTAAGGCATCATGCTTGGGCTGGAGGGTGTCGCGCTCAGACTGGAGGGCGTCGCACTTGGACTGGAGAGCGTCGTGCTCGGATTGGAAGGCGTCGCGTTCGGACTGGAGAGTGTCGCACTTGGATTGGAAGGCATCGCACTTGGACTGGAGGGTGTCGCACTTGGATTGGAAGGCGTCGCGCTCAGACTGGAGAGTGTCGCATTTGGACTGAAAGGTGTCAAGTTTAGCTAGGAGTGTCTCCTTTACAGCTTTGAGACTCTCTCTCTCAGGAATGGTATTAAATAAGGCCCGATAAGCATTAGCTAGGCCCCAAGTCATTTGTGCCTCCTGAGATCTACCTGAGCCCCTACATTTCCGTCTCAAATATGCGATCAAACTCTCAGGATTCTGTAAGTGTTCAGGAGTGAAACTCCATGACACTAAAGATGTCTGTCTTTTAAAAATCTCTCCAAACTCTCTCCACACCCCCTGCCACTCAGTATTCTCTGGTTCTAGGGAGTTCCTCCTGGTGCTGAGTGAGACAAACATGATGAGCAGTAAGTTCAGGGAGATTGACAAGATTGACATGATTTCCAGTGCAGTCCACTGGGCCAACAGGTCATAAAAGGATGCAAAAGGAAAAGGAGGAACGGGCTCAAAAGTGTTTACTAATAATCCGGGGTATTGGCTGTCCGCCCAGATTTTCAGGAATTTAAAGTTTATAAAATATCCCGGAGTATTGGCAGTCCGCCTGGACTTTCAAGGTCAAGCTCGCAGGTGCAGAATCGCAAACCTAAGATAGCTCCTTAACAGAAAAAAAAACGTAGCTCTGTTAAAAACTAAAGGAGCAACAGATGAAGAAAACAGAAAAAAACAGCAACTCAAAATGCCCGCATTCTCCACCAAAATCTGTCGCGGGTTAAGCAAGATCTACCTGTGCCCGTGACAGGGGGGCAGCTGGCCCAAAAGGGCCGCTGGCCCAAAAAGGGAAGGGGAAAAGGGAATGGGAAAAGAAAACAGCGGCAGCGATCTAAGGAGGCACACTTATTTACTAAATACTATATCAGAATACAGAATAATACAATATAATACAATATAATTGTAATTAAGCAAAAGAGAGAGAGAGAGTGAGTCCCAAAAACCGAAAGGCCTACTGTAAGCTCTAGGCGAAACGGCTGGAAGGCACCCCACGCTCCAAGGGATCCGGGAGAGTGTGAGATTTCAGTCACGGGAGTGAGATTATATACTGTTCTGGTCCCGTGACTTATCTCCTGACCGTGATGTCCTCTGGGAAATGTAGTTTTCTTCTGTGAACTATCCATACTTTACATGATGTTGTGATGTGGAATACTAATAGCAGAATTACAAAAGTATTAAACCATGACAGTGACTAATGGTTTTACATTCTTGGTACACCTGCTGATATTCCTCACTATTACCCCAAAATTGAAATGTCTGAATTACAGTCAAAATAACTGACAGCAGTTTGCAAGAGAGGTGTACTTTTTAAGAGTGATGGTATTTATTAATAATAGATATTTTCAATTTGTTATCTTTTTGCAGCCATGCTTGTTACAGGCTTTCCGTGTTATGGAAAATACTAATCAAAATTATACTTAAAAACAACCAAAAATACTCTTCAAGTTCAGAAAAGTGAATAATTTTCTCTCAGTAGATCTCTCAAATTCTCTTCTTCTACCTTCCTGTTCTCAGAGATTTCTAGTAGTGGCACATTGGCTCTATACAACTGCAGAGATTAGCTGAAGGGATTTTAGAAG
This sequence comes from Perdix hodgsoniae, assembly GCA_035772895.1. Lineage (NCBI taxonomy): Eukaryota > Metazoa > Chordata > Aves > Galliformes > Phasianidae > Perdix > Perdix hodgsoniae. The sequence goes on from JAPSGF010000168.1 coordinate 53,761, forward strand.
CAAACTGAACAAAATGCTTGGGCATTTCTCTCTTCTTTTTTCTAGTTGTCTGTCTATCTGTCATAATTGGTTAATAGTGTCCAAAAAAAGATTAAAAAAAAATCCCAAGAGCATCAGGGATGCAGCAACTGATTGTTCCTACCATGTCCTTCCAGGAAAAGAAAATATTGATCCTAGAATTAACTGAACCATCCCTGTTTTTGTCAAACAAAAACTAACCTGTGCACTTCTTCCACCCTCCTTTCTCACTCCTGTCTCCAAGCAGTAGTGCTTTTAGCCCTGCAGTGCACAGAGTCCTGCCTCCTTTCCTGGCTGGTGTTGATGATTTACCCAATTTCTGTGATTCTTCCATTTGTAATGCATTTTTTTTCCCCTTGGAATCTCTGGTTACCACTAAGTCATCTGAATTTGTGCTACAGTTAGAGTACAGGGAAGCAGTAAGTGGGCCTCCATCCTTTAGCTGGCTGTTGTTTTCATCAAATTCATAGGAACTTGGATAGAAAATTTTCTTTTCTGTCAAATCAAGCTAGAAATTGGATAAGAGAGGAAAAGATGTTATTGGGGAAGAATGACAGGCACGTGTAATGTATTCACTTAACTCTCAGCTCTTTGGAAGCAGGGACTGTGTGAAGGTTGCAGTGCATCAGCAGGTACAGCTTCTGAAGGGGAAAGCCGCAGTGCACAGTTGAGGAGGTACCGTCAAGCTGTATGCATTTAGGAACTCCCTGCCTGCTCTCATGCTTTTCAAATCATGAAGCTTTTATGCAGAGCAGCTTCGTTCACCACCATTGCATCAGGAAGCTGTGATTGCTTGGCCTTTATAAAGGGAGAGATGGCTTCCTATGTATATCAGCAATACATGGCATTAGAAGGTCAAATACTGCCCCTCAAGCTTCACTTTAGAGCCACTTGGCATCCAGCAGAGATTGCAGAAGAGAGGTGTAATGAGCCATCTGGGTAGGAAGAAGTTTCTGGGTGAGCTGCTACATGGCTAAGCTGCTCTGCCAGCCCGCCTGAAAGCACATGTCGCAAAGCAGCTTGAGAAGGCATCTAAGCACACTCTTGAAGCTAAGCATGTTCTTGAAAACAAGGAGACTAAACCATATGCACGGTGTGTTTCCCTGAATAAAAGCCTAAATAAAATCTGAGATTCAGTGATTGGAAATGTAGTTGCCAGCTTCAAGCATAACAAAGCTACAGAAGAGACACGCTGTAATGTTCCTTATCTGTGTAGCATTTCCCTCCTGTTCCAATACTAATTCAAACAAAGATCAGAGGGAACAAGAGTTGGTTTGAGAAATTGCAGCAAAAACATCACAGACCACAGCATTTCCACTGACTTCATAGTTTCACAGCAGCCTGGCTTTGGAAGCAACATACTCTGTCACTTGCGAGTCTGACTCCTGTCTTTCTGACCTGTTTTCCCACTCCTGCATTATCTTCTGCAGCACAAGTTGCTGAAGCCATGACCAAGGCAATCTCCTGCCACAGCTGCGGTCCTCAGTCATGGTGCTGTGATCACAAATCCGCCTGTCATCCAGAAAAACTGGCAAGCTGGCAAAATGCAGCAGCATCAGTACTAATATCTGATCAAATTTGATATTTCAACCCCCAGTGAAAAAATGGACTGTCAACTCAATTATTGTTTGGAGCAAAACACAACAGTGCTGTTGGCTGCAAGCCATGCCATTATTGGGACAATTTAGTTTTATGCTGGGGAATAAAATGTAGTTATCCTTAGAGTGCTGTGTGCGTGCACACTGCACTGCAGACCTCCACGCACCTCCAGCACACAAATGCCAAGGCTTTCTGCTTAGTGTATCTGTATGCCGTGTGTATATAAATCCAGGTGCTTTAAGTAACCCATGCAAACGGGCCCTGGATGACATTGCAGACTCACTTCTCCCCTTGACTGCTGTTATTCAAGGGAGTGTGCACACTCTGCAAACATCCTACAAATGAGTTACTCTGTATTCCTTTCCTTTCCTTTTTTCTTTTGATATGTTTTCATCTACAGAATCATAGGAAAGTTTAGATTGAAAGGGACCCTGGAGGTCATCTAGCCCAACATCACCATCAAAGCTGGGTCACTTGGGTCAGCTTCAGTTCAGACATGATGTTCTCCCACTGGGTACCATGTAGCTGCTGTAAATAAGGATGCTGCCATCGTCTCTTAACTGACCTGCGCTATCTTTCTGTCAGCAATGTGGATCTCTAGAGGTCAACAGAATCAGGTCTTTATGATTCCATCTCCACAGTGTACATGGGAATTGTGCTAGCTGTACGCTTTCCACTTTTTGGTGTACTGAGAGCTGACTGCAGACTGGAGTCAGCCCATGTTCCCATTGCAGAGGACTCTGTTCTGTGCCGGTGAGGACTCACTTGCAGCACTGTGTCCACATGTGGAGTCTTCAGTACATGAGAAACATGGAGCTGTTGGAGCACATCCAGAGGAGGGCCATAAAAATGCTCCAAGGGATGGAGCACCTTTTCTATGAGGACAGGCTGAGAGAGCTGGGGCTGTTCAGCGTGGAGAAGAGAAGGCTGCAGGGAGACCTGAGAGTATCTAAAGAGGAGCTACAGGAAAGAAAGGAGCAGACTCTTCAGCAAAGTCTGCTGTGATAGAGCAAGGGGAAATGGTTTCAAGCTTAAAGAGGGTAGATTGAGGTTGGATATAAAGAAGAAGTCTTTCATGGTGAGGTTGGTGAAGCACTGGAATAGGTTGTACAGAGTTGTGGTTGATGCCCCGTCCCTTTCAGGGCAAGGCTGGATCAGGCTCTGGGCAACCTGATCTAGCTGTGGATGTCCCTGTTCGTTGCAGGGGAATTAGACTACATGGTCTTCAGAGGTTCCTTCCAACTCTAAGAATTCTATGATTTTGTGATTCTTTTGACTGAGTTGCATGCTTTAACTTCAGTGGGCACAAACTTATAGTGAAATCTGGGGATTGAGTGTGCTTTCAGAGAGAGAAGTTGGCTGCAGGATTCTCTGAGAAACTCTTCCCAGCTGTATCAACATGAGCAGCTCCACATAACACACAACCCACAGATGCTATCCCAGAGCTCTGCTCAGCTCCTGGGAAGTGTGGAAGCACTCACTTAGTACTTAGTTTCTCCTCTGGCAGCCAGCAACTGCATGTCTGACGCTGGCATGTCTTTGTATCCTTGCACTGTGAACTTCAGTGTCTTATACTGGTAGACTTCTTACATTTCTCCATCAGTAGCAATGCATCTGGAGGTGTCATTTCATTGCACAGCACTGTGCTCATGAATGATGCAGCTGCAGTTGTACCATTTAGGTTTCATGCTGGTCCAGAAGTGCTAGCCATGAATTTGCCATCTTTCCACTCTCGTTTGGAAACTGCTCTTAGTTTCTGTTCTGTTGGCACTGCCTTCAAGATGGGCTTTGCTGGCTCTCTCTGATAGCAGCAGATCTGAGCAGCTCCTGCAGGGGCATTGGAACCTTCAGAGAGGTTCCTGAGGCTAAGCCTCCTGCTCTCAGCTCACCCTCCTTGCTTCACGATCTGCCTACTTAAAATGGCTCTTTTGGCTGTGCACCTTCCTTGCACTTACGTGCTGACTCCATAAGCTGATCACACCACGAACAATATGTTGTTTTCACATCATAAGATCTCTCCTGCATGGATTTTATGTTCCATTGCTGTAGAACAAGAGTTTTCTGATTTGATCTCCAGATTGTCTGATTGATTCATCCTTTTTCTTTGATGAGGACTCATCACTCTGTCAACATCACAGATGTGTATCTTTGGAGACATGAAAGAACACATGAAGAGAAGTGCAACTTTAATGATTCCTGTGGAGGAGTTGTGGCAGTTCCCATGTGCACTCAGGACTCTATTTGCATTGGTCAGTTAGTCCTATTCTCCCAGTGGAGAACAAGAATGGACAAAAATTGGATGGCGGATGTCTGCCATTCATACCATGCCCACACAGGATGCTGGCAAGTCCTTTACAAAGTCCTCTTTTATTTTTTCACCACTTATCATTTCTTTTAGTTGCTTCCATGGTCAAAAGACATGTGGGACAGTGGTGTAAAGCTCTAAAGGTAAGGAGTAGGTTAGAAAAACTGGAGAGAAAAAAAACGTGCAACCCTGTGTTATTTTCTGATGCCGAGATGCCAAATCGCTCTGTTGGACCTTTGAGATTATACCTGCTGCACATTCTTGTCAACTGCTGTTGAAATGTTAGGACAGTTGGTGAGGAAAGCCATTTGCACCACCTGTGGACAGATAGCCCGGATGGTATTCTCCTCGCCTATACTTGGCACCTGCAGGCTGTGTGTCCATGATGGAGGGTCTCACACCAGGCTTACAGGTGGCGGCTTTAGAAGAAATGTTTTCACCATAAGGGTGGTCTGCTTCTGGAACAAGTGCTCAGAAGAGTCCAAGAATGTCCATCCTTGAGCAGTCTGGTCTTTATGGCACTGATGTAGTCAGTGATTTCATCTAGTTGTCCTCTATAAATTCCTTACAACGTGAATTATACTGTGCTTCTCTGATTCCTCAGTGACTGGTAGAAAGACATGAGCCATGCCAAAACAGTCTGCCTGTATCATTTAGGGTGAGATGAAGTTCTACTAAAAGTTCTTTGATGTGTTGGATTTTTGTATGGCTGTTTTTTTTTTTCTCTGTATTGCCTACGAAGAGGGCCATTCACAGGCATGCACATTTTATCAAATTAAGCACATCTTTGCTGAAAAAAGATATTGCTTGAAGCCCCTGCACATTTTTTGGACAACACTTCTTATTGGAGAAAAGGGGATGCAAGGCCTTCTGTCTTTTTGCACAATAATTTCACTTCTGATAATTTGCTGTATTTGCTTAACATAAAAATAGGTTGTTTCTTTACCTTCATGGAACAGAATCTTTCCCCAAATTACTATAGGTGTGGATCTTAATAAAGAAAAGATCTCAGTCACAGTGATATTACCCACAATTTAGCTTTACCTGAGTTCACCTCTTCCTTGACCTCAGCATGCACTCAGGTGTGCAGCAGCATCTCCAGCCTCTACCCAGCTGCAATCATGGATCTTAGATAGTATAATCATGGAATCACGAAGGTTGGAAAAGACCACTAAGATCATCTAGTCCAAACATCAACCCATCACCACCATGCCCGCTATCCATCAACAGCAGAAGTTCTCACAGCCCTAGATGGTCAGGATATTTCTCTATATCTCACAAAGCTGCTTTTTCCTGACTTCTGCAAAGCTCATGTCTTCCTGAAGTCCTAATGTGATGTTGTAGCAGTGGCACCGAGAGAGCACACTTACCCAGGTACGCTCTGTCTGCTCCCAGCTCAGAGCTTTGGAGCTCATTTTCAGCAAGCTGGGGTCTGCTCTGCAGCCTGTGCATGTGTGAGCATCTGGAGGAGACTGAGGAACTACTAGAGGATCTTTTGCAGCAGTTCCTGTACATTCTGCATCTTGATGTGCCTCTTTCTTTTCTTGGGATAGCACTCTGGGGTCCACCATGGGAGGGAAGAGACAAAGAAGCTTTCTGCTTCTGCTTTCAATGTACAATATATGGAGAGATGGGACAAATGTGCCCTGTATGAAAACCAGTGGGCAAGACATAAGTTGTTAGGAGCTGAACGAGTGGGATATGTCTTCTCCCTTGGTAGGGAGCATGCGTGCATGCAGTGCAAGCACACTGCAAGGAACTCCAGTTCCTGAGAAAAAGCTGCTATTTTCATCTACAAATTCCTAATTGTAAGAAGCCTTTTTCATGTAAGATGAGATTGCCTTGCATACCACAAACATCAAATATTCAAGTGAAACCCCTCCCCCAAAAAAGAACATAGTGGACCGATATCTGAGAAGCCAAGCAAGGCTGCGTTTTGACATGCTGAACTTCCTAACGGAAGATTAGGAAATCAGCAACTAAGCATGTATTTATCTCACTACGGCAGAAAAGATCTTTTGATGCACATAAGCAGTTTCTGTCGCTAGCCTGCAAACACAGAGAAATGCACATAAGCAATTTCTGTCGCTAGCCTGCGAACACAGAGAAATGGCCTGCTGAAGTCAGAGATGATGATTACTTTCTGGGTGGTGGCTGCAGTTACCATTTGTTCTTTAACTTTTCGCATTATCTGCGATATTTCATTGCATTATTATGTGTAAAGATTTTTTTCAGACTCCACAATATTCAAATAGGGAATCGCTCTGTTGTCATGGAAATCATTGCAGAATCAGGCCACAGAGAGTGACAGTGACTCAGTAGCCAGGTGATACAGGCGCTCAAGTGGGAAAAGAGAAATCTGCTTTTCTGCCCCTGTTCCCATGAATTTATAATTATTTCTTTCTCTAATGAAGCAGGTGCACTAAGAGGGCATGTCTCAGGAAACTGCTGCTACGTGAGTGCCTTCAGAACAGGATTCAAATGGGTGCTTCTTATCAGGAAGGAGAAGGGAAGAACTGAATTCTGATTTCATTCATCCTAGCAGAAGGAATTGGTGTCTGGGTGAGGGGGCGGAGAGGCAAGATGGCCACGGCGGCCTTTGCTTGTCTGTGACTAAATGAGCCCTATGTGTACTTACCAACACTTCCTCAGTAAGTGGGTGATAGGCAAACGGGTGCCTACTTTTGGTCACATCAAAGGTTCAGCCAGGCATGAAACTGCTTTTTCAGAATACAGCAGATGTGGGCTCAGGAGTGCAGGCAGTGATGGGAGGAAACCTAGCAGGGGGTTGGAGAATCTCTCCACATACATTCCTTTTCTGTGTTCAGAGCTTTAAGGTTTTGCATTCCAAACATGTTAGTGGAAAGTGCAGCAGTGAACCTTTTCTATACATAAACATGTACAAATGTGCATGTAAGTGCAGAACTTACAAGGATGAGAAAATCAGTGGAGAATGCCACAAACTGGACTCTAAATTACGCTGTGGTCCTATGGGTGGAAGTGTTTGATGCATAGCTGGGGATTCTAAGAATCCTCAAAGCCTTGTTCATGAAACAATCTGGTATAAATGTGCTTCCAATGTAAGCATTTGATGTCAGAAAAATGTTTGCAAAATTTTAGTTGAAAAACATACTGTTGTTACTGTTTGAGGGTGTGCCCAGGCTGAAACATAAAAGCTTTTGGTCTGATTTTAGTGCTGATTTTGATAGTCTAGTAATGGTCTTCACAAGAAAATATACCAGCAGGAAAACAGATGTTGAAATCAAAACTTTGGTTTCTTAATATGTGCTTATCTTAGTCTCCAGAAGTGTTATTTGTTTCAGTATCAGCTGATACTGAAACATGGAATTGCAGTAACTGTACTGTAACTACGTCCTCTTCTTGAAAGAGGACGTGGCAATACAGCTCTGTAACCTATAATAATTTTTTCTAGGATGGGGATGGAAGATGATTAGCTTATAACACAGTAATCTTGTCCGCTATCTCCTTTTGGACAGATTTTGATTAATTCTCCATTAACCAAATTCACTGGTGTACATTATCATGCTGTCATACTCTTCTGTAGTGCGCTACCTTTGTCATGTGATTAGCTGCCCTGAGGGCAAGAAACCAATAAAAATGACATTCTTGCTTATTATTTGCACCACTACCCTTTCATAGCCCATCATCAACTTGTGTGTTGCCTATGAGGATAAAGTCAAAAGTTAATTAGAATGACACTTCATGTCATATAAAAAATGATCACTGTATGTACAGGAGAAGTTATATGTCTCCATATATGTGTTTGTCAGCAGCTCTTACTGGTTGTGCCTCATTCCTTCTTTTTAGTTATCCCAATCAATGGGAATATGGGACATCCAACCACTGTGAGGGTGGCAAATTCCAGTGCTTAGAAAATTGACAACCTGTTCACTGTGAACGCTGTGATTCTCAGAAATACTTTCAGTGTATTAACCAAAAAGTCTTCTTTGTACCAAATCATCCCTTTTTTTTCCTTTTTTTTTTTTCTTTTTTTTTTTCCTAATTATCAGCTCCTGCATTTTATTTGTGTCAATCATGGAAAGAAGATTTGTGAAAAGATAGCAAAGAACAATTCTGAAAATGCGCAGATATGAATTGTAAGATAAAAAACTTAATTGCAGTTTAGACTTCAGATTTATTTGAAAAGGGGATAATGATAGTAATTACCCAGTTTGAGTTTTGTAGAAGGCTAATTAGATCCCAAAAGCATTTGTATGCACGAGGCAAACCATAAATACAAAAGACCATCTGGTCCTTATCAGCTTACAACACTAACACTGTCTGTAATTATTTTTTTCTATATTGTTTTGATGTTGACATTTTATGATGCAATACATTTAGCCATGGTTAGGGAATAACCTGTAAATGCTGAAAAACCCTCCTTTTTAGCTGTTGCAGAGTTTGAGGTTTCTTGCTGGTTTTAAAGACATTGACTGCCTCTAGGTGTGCAGTCTGTGGTTGAATCTTTTACAAATTGGTCAGTGTTTGAATCGAGTTTGTGATTGGGTGTGTTTTTTTTAATCTAAATTGTTCCATCTGTTTTTTACGGCTTTCTGAGGTTCAAAAGTAATTTATGAATATGTAGAGATGGGTTTATCAGTCAGTGAAGTACTTTTCAAGTCCCTAAGCTGTTTCACAGCAGTAGAGACGCTAATTCCGGTGCCCTTGTTCAGGATTTAGAGTTTGCCACCTCAGCTTCCCTGTGTTCTCTGTCCAACATAAAGTTCTTCTCTAGCCTTGTGAAAGTCAAACCTCAGCAGGATCTCTCTCAGGCAGTAGTGGTAGCTGAGCTTTGGGACAAGTTGCAGAAGCAGCCATCCTTGGTCTAGAGGGAGATGTCCCTGCTTATAGCAGGGGAGTTGGAAATGGATGATCTTAAGGGTCCCTTCCAACTCAAACATTCTATGATTCTATGATTCTTGGATGGGAGCTGTTGTAGAGGGGCCAGAAGAGGGCCACAAAGATGATCAGGGGACTGGAGCACCTCCCCTATGAAGACAGGCTGAGGGAGCTGGGCTTGTTCAGCCTGGAGAAAAGAAGGCTGTGGGGTGACCTCATTGCAGCGTTTCAGTGCCTAAAAGGAGCCTACAAACAGGAAGGAAATCAACTCTTTGAAAGGGCAGATAACTGCAGGACAAGGGGAAATAGTTTTAAGTTGAAGGAGGGGAGATTTAGGTTGGTTGTCAGGGGGAAATTCTTTACAGAGAGAGTGGTGAGGTGCTGGAACAGGCTGCCCAGAGAGGTTGTGGGTGCCCCGTCCCTGGATGTATTCAAGGCCAGGTTGGATGGGGCCCTGGGCAGTCTGGTCTGGTATTAAATGGGGAGGTTGGTGGCCCTGCATGTGTCAGGGGGGTTGGAGCTTCATGATCCTTGAGGTCCCTTCCAACCCTGGCCATTCTGTGATTCTGTGATTCTATGATTCAGTGGTCTCTTGTGTTTTACTCTTCATTCAGCCTGTTATCATATAGCCATCATTACCCAGCGTCTCTAATGAGACTCAGATCTCTTTCATCTTTCTGTTTGGAAATCATTGAATAGGGAGCACACAGTGGTACAAGCAGCTTGTGCAAGACTGTTTTATATTTACATATATATATATATATATAAATGTTTCCATGTGTTTTCCATGTCTATAGGGTCTTTTTTCCTGAGAAGCATGGCTCGTGTGGATACTGAGAATCTCATTATCTTTATTCAAGATGTAATTTGTCTGCCCAGGCTGAAATGAGCTCTAGCTGCAGATATCCCTGTTCATTACGGCAGAGTTGGACTAGATGACCTTTAAAGGTCTCTTCCAACTCAAATGATTCTATGATTCTATGCCCCATTGTACCCCCTTCCAACCTGGTGCCCAGGCTTATACACTTGGTGTAGTTGTCAGTGTCCTGCCACCCTGCAAGGATGTTGTGCATCCCCTCACTGCAGCACCATCCTCTGCCTCTCTTCACTTTGCCTGCCCTTTGCCATCCCTTCGGCCCATCCTAGCCTGGAGCCTAGCTGAAGGAGCCTTTGTGCAATCTCTGCTGTGAAAGCTGGCTTTGGAAAAAGTAGTTGAAAATCTTTATATGCACAGTAGCACGTGTGTATTTAAATGACAGAACATGACTGGAAAATGAGTAGGTTTTGTAGAATGTCTTAGGTGGGTGTGTTGTTTAAAATTATTTTTTAATTGCTTTGAGACAAGCTGATGGAAGGCGCACTGATGGCTTTATACAGCAGCTGCAAAATACCTTCATTTTTATCCTTTCTTACAGATTTGAAGTAGACAGTGTTCCTTAAGTAAATGCCACTGGGTGTAATCTCAGTGTTTCCATGTGAGAACCAGCTGTTTGCCATGGAAAGCCATGACTGGGAGTGCCTGACTTTTGAACCCTGCTCACTGTGCTTTGACCTAACCAAAAGTCATTGTAAAGCACATAGCACAAAGCAGATGCTTGCTCCTGGAAGTCACCTGGGGGCTGTGGCTGCGGACAGTGGGTAGGGGAGCAGCACATTAATGGCACGAGAGGATGTGACTTCACAAAGCAAGGCTGCATGCAGCCCTGCATCCATGTGTGGAATCCAAAAGGTTAAGCTCTACAGAGAGCTACAGTGGGTGAGATAGCTTCAGCTTCCTGATACAGATTTTCAGGAAAATAAATAACAGTGTTTTACTATGAAAATTGCTTTGGGAATTTTTGTGAAATTGTTAGAGTTTTGTAACTCCCTGTATGGCAAAGCCTTCCCTTTGGTTATCCCCTTCCTTCTGAGGTCGTTCCAGTTCTTCCAGCAAGCACCCGCTGCCTTGATTCCTCCTCATCTAAACCCACGGGAGGTTCAGGCTGGATATCAGGAAGAATTTATTCTCACAAAGGGTGATGAGATATTGGCATAGGCTGCCCAAAGAGGTGGTGGAGTCACCATCCCTTGAGGTGTTCAAGAAAAGGGTAGATGTAGCAGTGAGAGGCATGGTCTAGAGTGGTCACAGGCAGTTGGACTCAGTGACCTCAGAATCACCAATGTTGGAAAAGACATTTGTGGTATTTTCCAACTTAGTGATCTTTCCAACCTTGCTGATTTTATGTTTCTGTACCTGCATGTGCTCCTCCAGGCTGATAGTTAAACTGCTGCTGAGGCTGAAAGTGTGGCTTAGTTTTGTTTCTCTGTGTGAAATGAACACCTCGAGTGAGATTGTTCAACCAGCATCTAAAATGTCAGCAGTTCTGGAGCCAGGGCCCGCTGGTTGTGAATGGATGCCCAAGTGGTTACTCCAAAAGAAAGTAATTATTTAACACACGACAGCAGGGGACGTACTTCCATGGCCTAATCACTAGGGACTAGATCCAGATAATGCCTTGATTGCTTAAAATAAGACCAAGGATATAGGTACTCAGATCTAAGACTGCACTCCCCAAAACCGTAATTACTTGCATGCAACCCTGAGGCCACTTCAACTTTTCACTTAAATTTGTGTTAATGCTGCATGTTCCTCCCCACCCTGGGTTCCTGATACCTTTTCTGAATGGCTGTGCTCTTAGCAGGACTCATCAGCCTGGGCAGTAATTCACACATAAAGCTGCATAGACTTAATGCAGGAAGCTTTCTATGAGCGTAAGGAGTGCCTGTTGATGGGGCTGAACTCCCTGCTCCTTGCTGTTGCCATGCTATTTTTGGAGAATGCTGTGGGAAGATTGGAAGGCCTCTATCTGATGGATCAGTGCTGTGGTTAGAGCACTTACACAGGAAAGCCAATGTTCTCTCACCCCAAAGGCTCAAAAGCAGAGTGTACGAGATACAGTGCACTGTACTGATAACTGCTGTACCCTTTCTTTTATACTTACTCTCGGTGCAAAAATAATTCATCATTTTCTGTAAAGGAAGGAAGGAAGGGAAGCAAAGCAAGCACTGCAGATAGAGCAAAGAGAAAATGAGGGTTTCAATCACAGTATCTCAAGAATTTGCTTGGGAGGGTACGGCCCAGACTCTGTGTTTTAGGGCTTTGATGTTCCTTACTAAACCGCCAATGGCCAGTGTAGAACTCATGGATGTCCAAGGTGAGTTTCTCCATAATGTGATCCTTGTTTTGTCTTCCTGTTTGTTCTCTCTCTCAGAGACAGTTAATTTAGATATTTTGTGTTGTGTGCCACAGTGCCCATACAAAGAACAAGATTTCCATGTGATTTCACACACATGCCCTGAGATTTGGGGATTTGTTCTCTGAGGAGGTAGGTCAGCAGGGGAGAATTCCTTGCCCAGAATCAGGAGCTGAGTACTGGCCATCCCTTCTGGTCCTTTCTAGTTCTTAGGCTTTTGCCTCTGAGCACATCCTCCAGCACCATCCTGAGCTTGCTGGGTCTCTTCATAGAATCATAGAATCGTAGAATCATAGAATCATAGAATCATAGAATCATAGAATGTCCTGGGTTGAAAAGGCCCACAATGATCACCTAGTTTCAACCCCCTGCTATGCGCAGGGTCGCCAACCACCAGCCCAGGCTGCCCAGAGCCACATCCAGCCTGGCCTTGAATGCCTCCAGGGATGGGGCATCCACAGCCTCCTTGGGCAACCTGTTCCAGTCTGTCACCACCCTCTGGGTGAAAAACTTCCTCCTAATATCTAACCTAAGTCTTCCCTCTCTCAGTTTAAAACCACTGCCCCTTATCTTATCACTATCCACCCTCGTAAATAGCTGTTCCTCTTCTATATACAGCTGCTATTTCCAAAACATATAACAAGATACATCAAATTGCTATCATTGAGACTTGTACCTCTCTGTCAAATTTTGTTGAAATTACCTAATAGAAACTGTAGAAGGCTTTTATCAAGGAGTACAGTCATGCTATCACCTTATCTCAGAAAAGAAGGCTAAACTAAGAGTAAATTAAGAAGTATCAGCCTGTCTCTGGCAGTTGAACATCAGTAAAAAGACAAGGGAAAGAAGTTTTATGTCTTAGTGTAGTTTATATAGCTACAATCTACTATGTTTCATTACCAATTTTGTTTATGTAGTGATGACTTGACTCTGTTGGTCAAATCCTATCAATAACACAGTCCTGGTTTACTTTTATTTCTGTCTGACAGGAGCAGTATTTACAGTATTATGACATTATCTAGCATTATGGTTCAGCAATGGTTTGCTAAAATACTCTCCTTCCAGATATAATTTATTACTTCTTTGGCTTGCTAAACTCTATGAGTGACATTCAAACTTCACGAGAGCCAATTATATTGTTTCTCAAAATAGACATATCCATTTGCAGAGCCTTGTAGTATTACTTAGGATTTCTTGACTGCATTTGTCTTTTATCCATGAAGCTTACTTTCAGTATCACTTCTACTTGGCTGCTGAAAGTAATCTCCAGCATCAGAATTTCCCTTTCACTCCCATATCCAGTTCCCTGTATCAGGACTCCCTGGCAGAACTTGCTGGTGATGGAAAAGGTTCAGCGGTGGCTGTGGGAGTTGAGGCACAGGGCAGTGATAGGAACATCTGAGGACTTGACCGTGGCCACAGCCCCCATTGCAGCCCCACTGCCCTGCCCCCTCATACATCACTTGGCATCAGCTGGCTGGCTGCTGGCTGACTTCACATCTTCCTCTCATCAGCTGCCTGAGAGCTCGCTGATCTGTTTTGCCTGCAGTGTGATAGGTTTGAGCATACTGTATTATTTATAAATGTTTAGTAATTTTCTCTGTCAGCGATGTGTTCTTTGGGGCTGCTTCAGCCTTTCAGAAGTACACTTGACACAGTGTCTCTTTGTCTCAGCTCCACAGCATTCCCAACCAGTTGGTCTGTGCACTTGCTTCCACTTTCTGCAGTTTTTAAGATGTTCTTGTGGTTTTGTGCCAAATGATTAATTAAACTTTCATTAGGATGCCAGGTCTAATTCTCATCCTAGATGCAGTAGCATGAATGGGAAGCATTGGCAGTGGAGTTAAGCTAATATAAAATTGTAGATTGAATGCTGTTGTCTTCAGCTACATTTTCATACTGCAAATTTTACTGAGGATTTTCCATACAAAACCAAACAATTTTGGAAATACATTTTGACATTCAACTACTTTTCCTTGCATGGATTCCTAGATTTATATTCATGGCCCAGAATCCAACCTTGAGGTATGCTGCCCCACCTACAGCTTTTCACAAACTTCTCTCTCCTATTTGGTCCTGAATCAGCAATGATTACCTGTGCTGTATTCTGTGTTATATGAGGATTAGAATATCTCCAAAGAGACGATGAGAGTAATATCTACTAAGCCCCAGTTCTGTCCCCTTTGGAAAGGTGGGTTGAGTTTTTAAGAGCTCATTGTCTCTGGTTGCAGAAGCTCAGAACTGTATGGAAAAACTTCAGAGCAGCTGTGTGGCTCAGGCAGTTCCTTGTGTAAATCTTCCTTTTTTGCTTCTCTTCACCTCTTTCTTCCCTGCTCTCCAGGTGAATGCCAATATAATTACAGCATCAGGTAGAGATTCCCTAAGTGGCTTTCAGAGAGTTAGCTAGACCTTTGACCACTCCTTTCTTTAGTAGAAAATACATTGATGGGAGGCAAAGATATTGTCCACTAAAGCTCATACTGCCATACAGAGACATGGACCTCCTATTTTACTGTTAGCTATGTAAATGTGAAGACGTATTAATGCCCAGGGGATTTTTCATGGCCTTTTTAATTTCTGTCTAAAAAAGAAATAGCTTATCATTTTCAAAGGGATAGCTTATCATCTTTAGAGGAACAAGTAGATTTCTTTAGTGTTCCTTTTTGAGAGCAGAATAAATTGAGTTATTCTTTGGCTTAACTAAACAAGCAAGGAGAGCGTTAGGAATAAGGAGAACAAAAGATGTCCAAGAATTATCTCATAAGACCAGATGGGCAAGCAGAAGTGTCGATCTCAGATAAACTTATGCTGAGAAAATATCTCATTTGCAAACAGGCACTGAACAGGGTGCTTGTGAAACCACTGAGATGTGCCTGTTCCCCAAATTGAAATGATGGCTTCTAGTTGACAGCAGCTTTGATTGCCCCTTAGAGCTACCCAAGCGAAGGAGAAGCTGATGCAGTTGTCAACCTGATCACTGACTAACCGAACCCATCATGCTCTGACAGCTGTATCAGGTACAGATGGTTGTAGTATTTTCTTAACTTCCACTCCATGGGAGAGTCAGACAGGTCTATCTGATCCATCAGCTGCCTCGAGTAGAGAGGCCACTCATCCTCATTGCATTCCCTTCCTTTCTTCCCATCCTTATTCAGCAAAGAAGTCACATATTCCCCACAAGACCTACAAAGCCTACAAAGCCTTAGAGCTGTTATTTCTTGTATTATATGTATTTGCAGTCGTGTTCTTATTTTTCTTTTCCAGATTTTCTCTTTCTTACTCGCACTAATTACAGCTGTTTTACCCCACTGTCACCCATTTTACCTTCTTCCCAGTTTTTCTGAAGAGCAGAAGTGGCTGAATTTTTCCATTACCTCATATCTGTAGAGATCACTTAGCTTTTGTAGCCAGCCTCTCTTCTTCCAACAGCACTGGATTTTGTGCAGTATTTCCACTGCCTGCAGAAGTTGGTGTACTTGGCTTGACCTCTTCCAGCTGAAGTCTCAGGCAATGAAGGGGACAGACTCTTCAGCAGGAACTGTTGTGAAACGACAAGGGGAAAAGGTTTCAAGCTAAAAGAGAGAGATTTAGACTGGATTTAAGGAAAAAGTTCTTTACATTAAGGGTGGTGAAGCACTGGCACAGGTTGCCCAGAGAGGTGGTATATGCTTCATTCCTGGAGACACTCAAGGTCAGGCTGTACAGGGCTCTGAGCACCTGATGGAGCTGTAGGTGTTCCTGCTTACTGCAGGGGAGGTGGGCTCGATGGCCTTTAAATGGCCCTTCCAACTCAAATGATTCTATGATTCTATGATGTGAAGAAGTGGCTCTAGAAATAAGGCTGTTCTTTGTCAGATAGCCTCCAGCTGAAGCCACCTTCCCCATGGCTTTGATCTGTATCCAGAGGAATCACCATGTGGATGGAAAGTGACAAAGAGAAAGCACAAACTCTTGATTTATGGGAGGGATGCTGTAGCAGGTAAAATCTGCACCTGACTTCACTGTGGAGGGACAAATTAAACTGATAGGACTGGCTCTGAAGAGTTTTTCTTGGGATCTAAATTTAAATATAGGTCTTACTTATGCTAATTCGAAGTCATTAACTAAATTCAGGCAGATTATGAAAAGTAAAATAGTTATTTTGGTATAAGGGCATTCAGAATGAAATAATGAGCACAGATGTGATTTCAACAGGTGCTTCCCTTTAGTCTTCTAAAAAAACTGACTTTTTAAAGATACCTCTTTTTGAAGGACCCCAAATTATTACATCTAAAAAACTAAATAAAATATTGAAATATGACTTTGTACCTTATGGCTAGAAGAATAAAAACACAAATTGTACTGCTGAGCATTAACTTCAATTACCTCGGATTCCCTCAGGTGCAGATTTGTTCACTTGGCAGGCTGGCTCAGAAGCAGACACTGTCAGCACGCTCAGGCACTGCCACCATTCAAGACCACAGTATTTTAGATTTTCTGGCAGTAGTCTGACCCAGTTGTTGGCATGCCCCTTGCAGTGGAAGGCAATGGAGCCCTGTGCATCTCAGCAGATGCAAGCCTGGCTTTCTGTGATCACTTGTATTTGGCTCTGATTTTCAGAGATAGGAACCCCATCAGCACATCAAGCCTTACTCCTATACTAAGAAACACAATGAAATCTGACAAAATGAGCACAGGTGATTGCTCATTTATGTTTTTGCCAACTGGCTAGTGAGTTGGTACGGCAGAGCCAGAATTCAAATTAAAGTTTGACTCACACACATCCAGTATATTGCTCACTACCTTCTTTCTTAGAGGTGTTTTGGCAAGGGGAATTCACATTTGTCTTCCAGGGGTTCAGCATCTACCCAACCTTTGCTTGGTTCAGTGAAATAGATCTTCAGTACTGGGAGAATCATTTATAAAAGCATTCTCATAAGTGTCAGCTTAAAAAATTGGTGGTTGCTAAAATGGTCCTTTCAAATCCAGTATTGATCATTTGTGTAAGCAAGTGAGAAATGTTCCAGAAATGCATTTCTCAGCTGTTACTGGAAGTGACACAGAGATTTTGTCCAGTTTCCTGAGCTGTGTCTGTAAATGAATCTCGCGTTTGGTCATCTGGATTTAGGGACTATGAAGTACAGTAACCAAACTCCTAAGCTGTAGGGGGGAAGATTTTGATTACTGATTTCATAGGCACAGCAAGCAGATTAGCTGCTAAGTGCTTCAATTCGCTTATAAATTGTTTTATTATCCTGTCCCTGGAGACACTCAAGGTCAGGCTGGATGGGACTCTGACTGAGCTGTGGGTGTCCTTGTTCACTGCACGGGGGATGGACTAGGTGGTCTCCAAGGGTCCCTTCCAACTCAAACAGTTCTGTGATTCTATGTAATACTTGAACAATCATCACTGCTGCAAACTGAGGATATTGTCATATCCTGGGTTTGCAAGAGAAACAAAAAAGGCGGAGGATCTGGTAGGAGGGAAGTAATGTGGAGTTACTCTTGAAATATTTACTGCTCTTCACACATTTTTATGGTCCTCAGGAGAGATCTGAATGAGGTGTTAGTCTGAAAGCTGAACCTAGAGGCTGCTCCTTATGTAGGGGAAGATGGTATAGAGGAATGAGCTGTTTGACAGCTGGACTTTCACTTGGGATGGGTACTTGCACAGGAGAGTGCGAATTGCCACCTCGTTTCCAGGCTGCTTGAAATACAGATGTGGGCATGAGGTGGAGTCATTGTCTCCTAGTGGAGTCATTGTCCTATACACTGTCCCCAGGCAGGTGTATGGAGACCGTGCTGGCAGCTTCTCCTTTCCTGTGACTGTGCAGGAAGCCAAGGAAGGAGCCATGCAGGCTGGCCCCTGGGGTGTGGGGCAGGGACTCCGGAGCTGATGTCTGAAGCCCAGAGCCATTGTGCTCCTCTCCTTGGGACAGGTTGTGCTCAAGTCCCCTCCTCAGGGCTTGGTTTGCAGACACAGCCCAGCCCATAAAAAGCAATCAGAGCAGAGCAGTAAGAATTTTGCAAATAAATTACCACTCCTCAACATCAGCCTGCATCCACCTCATAAACCCACTTCTGAGCTTGGCACAGGAAAGGCAGCAAAACAGAGTTTAGCCAAAGACTAGGCTTACGATTTCTTTATTTTTTTATGCTCCAAAAGTTCAATTATTTTTACCTAACGCACAGCATTCTTACCCCAATAACTGTGCTGGCACGTGAGCAGTGAGCTGCCGGTGTCTGACAGCTTGCTAATAATGCAGTGTGCTGCGAGCACAGCCCGTGCCAGCAGCCATCACCAGAGCAGGAGGCAGCACGATGACAGGCTGCAGGAGTGGCAAGTGCCATCTGAGAGCTGACATCGGAGGGAATTTCCCAATTAGTGCTGCGGTGTTATGCTGAGGGTGGTAGGGAGGGCACACAGAAAGCACACTCCTGACTGCGAGGTGCACGGCACCTTTATCAAAATGAACAATTTGTAGTTAGGTCATGCGATTGAGTTTTATTACGATTTGGAAAGGAAAAAAAAAAAAGAGAAAAAAAAAGGATAATAAGCTATTGACAGTTGAGATTGCAGTCTGAATTCAGCCATAATTACAAGCACAGATGCTTGTGTTTTCACACAAGTGACTGCATTCACTGAGTCTGCCTGTATAAACAGTTAAACCTCAGGGCTGAATTGCCAAAAGACACCAAAACTTCTAAATACCAGGACACTGCTGCCCATAAATGTGTTGTGTGTATCTGAGAGGTCCAGGGAAGAATCACAGAATCACAGAATGGTTTGGGTTAGAAGGGACCACAAAGCCCGCCCAGTCCCAACCCCTGCCATGGGCTGGTTGCTCCCACCAGCTCAGCTGCCCAGGGCCCATCCAACCTGGCCTTGAGCACCTCCAGGGACGGGGCTCCACAGCTCTCTGGGCAGCTGTGCCAGGGCCTCACTACCTTCTGAGTAAAGAATTTCTTCCCAACATTTAACCTAAATCTCATCTCTTTTGCTTTAAAACCATTCTCCCTTGTCCTATCATACTCTGGCCATGTGAAAGGAACAGGAGGAACAGAGCAAGTAGTGGGGAGGGTGGGATTACCCCACTTTCATGTCAGTCTTTCAGAGTTAGGCTCTGTGTTGACTTGTCTGGAACCAGTGGAGAAAAGGCCACTATTCTGATGCTGTTTGTCCTTTCCTATTCTTCTCACAGCAGACACCCAAACTGCAGACTTAGACAGTACACTGAGATTTACTTAGCTAAAATTAGACAAGATGACTTCCATCCTATGCAGTGTTTGGCTTCATATCAGTTGAAATATTAATTCTCTTCCTGTGACAGCACAGTGTTGCCATGGTGTAGCTCCTGCAATGTTACAGGAGCGGTATGTTTTTTCCCCCAATAAGAGATATTTTAATATAGAGTTGTCAAACAACTTGATTTAAGCGTCCTTCCTGTGAAGCAGTAAGGAGGAAGATCAGGGACTCAACATCTCCCATGCACTGTCCAAAGTAAACCTTTGCCTCTTCCCTATGAGTAGCTGTGGTTTCCACTCAGCACAAAATTTTGTCCTCTTGGGACGCCAAGACACAAGAACTGTGGGAACGTAATGCTCTAGCAAAGCATGAAGCGAGACTATTCGGCATCAGCGGGATCCTTGAATCCAAACTCCTAAATTTAGAGAAAAATATGGAAATTAAAAACACTGTAATGAAGAGGTGTGGGGTTTTTCAGGAGGGAAAAAAAAAAAAAAAGAAGTGTTGGAAAGCTGAGATTCAGTGAGAAAAGCACTTCATTTGATGCCCGATTTTGTCAAAACTGTTTGTGAGGGAGGGAGGCTATCAATGGCGGTGTGCAGTATAAGGTATGAATTAGCACAGCTCTGTGTTAGATAAGATGCAGAGAAGAGACCATGTAGAAGAAAAATGAAATTAAGATCACTTTTAAGACCCTAAATCGTTCAGCAATGGGAGGCATGCCATTCTAGCCAATGTCCTCAAGTGGCCAGGCACTTGACACAGCTGGCAAGGGACTGTTCTCTTTTCTCTCTCAAGCTGATGGTGTAGTGGCTTGCCTAGCCAGGGCATGTGGTGCTAAATGAGGAGCCCTCAAACACCTGAGCATGGCACAGATGCGCACAACCACAGAAGAGCCCCCTCCTCCCAGTGAGGGTTGAGAGAAAGACCCTTAGCATAAGCCTGATTGAGCATAGGCAACTGAGTTGAACATGTAGTGTTGGTCCCCTAACTGGCATGTAGATACCAAAATTTAGATGTCTTAATTTCAGAATTAATCCCACCTGATGTTTCGTATTGACAGACTTACTGCATTCCAAGTCCTCCAAATAGAATTTCTCTGTATTTCACTCAAAGTTTCTTAATATATGCGTCAATTCTGTTAGGAATTTTCCATAGCTATGCCATACGTATTTCAAGCAAGATACATACCCTTCTCCAGAGTGAACAATCCCAGTTCCCTCAGCCAATCCCCGTACCATTCGTGCTCCAGACCCCTCACAGCTTCGTTGCCTCCCTTGGACATGCTCCAGGGTCTCAACATCTTCCTTGTAGTGAGAGGTTCCATTATTCTGACACTGTACGCCATATCTATGCCATATATATTTTACAGGTGATACATGCCCTTTCTTCATTCTGACATTACATGAGCCACTCACACACCTGGCAAAGTGGAAGGTGGTTGGAATTTAGTACTCCATGAGGCTGGGCAAACCCTGTCCTGCTGCAGGACTGCAGAGCTTCCCCTGGCCATGCATACATGTGGGCTTGAGACTGAGCGTGTCACTGAGCTGCTCCATGCCTCAGGTCCTTTCTGCATGGCAGCATTCCACACATCAGTCCTGTGGCTATTGAACCTCATGGCTGCTGCATGAGAAATTTCTTCTTGTTTCCCGTGAGATTGTTCTCTTACTATTTAGGGAAAAGTGATAAAAGAGACTGGGAGTATGGAGCTAAGCAAAATGTTTACTCATTATCTCAGTGATGGGTTCAGCAGTCTCTTGGCAAATCCACTCTCCATCTAAAGTACAAGCTGGTTTTCTGTGTTTGGGAGTTGAAGTTTAACCCTTGAGGGGACTTTGTGGGAGTGGGGGTCCCATCTCTAGGGGCTGTTTCCCTCCCTTCATCACATCACGCAGCATGCAGGGCACAGCTTCCAGGGTGACCTGACACTATACTCCATCCAAAGCAACCCTGATGCATACCCAGAGCTCTCACCAAGCAGGTCTCTCTGCCTTGCAGAGTGCTGACAGCTAAGTCCCTACTGATGGATGGTGCCTACATGGCCTCAAAAAGCCCGGCAGGACTGACAGCAGCAACAGTCCCCTCTCCCACACACCGCTCACTTGGGAATGAAGCACAGTGAGGGCAGTGCAGGGTTAACCACTGCTCTGTCAGCGTTTTTGTGCTGGCACAGCCCTTTCACAGCAAGATGTCATTGATGAATTGATTATTTCTTCTTTGTTCTACCGTCCAGACTCAAGAGAAAAGTGACTGCTGGCAACTTTCAATTCTCAGGGCCTCCTTGCTACAACATCCTTCCTGCAAATGTGGCCAAAGCAAGCGGAGGTGGAGCTTGTTTTATGCAGGTTTCTGTTAGGGCTGCAGATCATCATGGGTCAGTTGCTGCTTCTAGCATAAACCTTGCAGACCAGGCTGGCTGGAAGTGTCTGTGTTAATTACCATTAGGCTGAGGTTCTGTCTGTAGACACAAGTTGTATTGCTTTAACTACCCTGATATCATTAAAGTCATACAAATACCCTGAAATGAATGCAGATAGAGCAGTATAAATGACCTTATTTATCTCATATTCTATGCTAGTATAAAGCACCTTTATGCCCACATAATTGCACTCAGGGTTGTGCCAGTGTAAATGTTTTGGTACAAAAATCAATAACTGGCATAGTTAGAGGCAGCCGGCTGTCTGAGGTGCAGCACAGCAAATAGACTGAGTACTCTGCTATTTTTGGTTTTAATCTATCATTCTTATCTTGACCTAGAAATAAAATTGACTAGGAAGTTGAAATTATCTCTGCAGCAGAAATAGGGGTCACAGGTGTTATGTCCCTGTTGATCTCCAGCAGCCAGAGGATGTACAAGCTGCAGGAGCTGCAGAGTGGGAGCAGTCCCTTCTGACTACTCCTTGCACACAGATACAGAAAGGGTCCAGCCAGGCAGAGGCAGAAGTGGTGGGAGAGTGATGAAGCCTAAAGCTCGGGGATAGATCGTCCCTCTGCACTCAGCACTGGTGAGGCTGTACCTCGAGTACTGTATTCAGTTTTGGGCCCCTCACTACAAGACATTGAGGCACTGGAGCGTGTCCAGAGAAGGGCAATGAAACTGAGAAGGGTCTGGAGTACAACTCTTATGGGGTGCCGCTGAGGGAACTGGGATTGTTCAGTATGGAGAAGAGAAGGCTCAGGGGAGACCTTATTGCTTCCTGCAACAGTGGGGTTGTGGTGAAGTGGGGGTCGGCCTCTTCTCCCAGGTAACAGCAATAGGATGAGAGCTGATCACCTCAGGTTACACCAGGGGAGGTTCAGATTGGATATGAGGAAAAAAAGAAAAGAAACCTCTCAGAAAGAGTGGTGAGGCACTGGCACAGGGAAGTGTTCAAGAAATGTGAAAATGTGGCACTGAGAGCCGTGGTCAGTGGGCATGGTGGGGATGGGCTGCTGGTTGGACTGGATGGTTTTAGGGGTCTTCTTCAACCTTAATGATTCTGTGATTCTGTGTTGCCATTCTGCCTGGAACTATTTCTGTGTACTCAGAGAAGCATTGCCAGTGGAAGAGAAACATTCAGTGATGATGCATTCCTGTATGTGCATCATCACCACACCTTGTGCAGCAGCAGCTGGAGCTGTCTGGGCAATGATACTAAATATCATGGCCCTTTGGAATGCTGATGGCATGTATTTTACTGTTCACGTGGTTAAGTGTGGGCTTGTCCAGGCTCAGATGGAGCTTTTTTCCAGTGCTCTCCAGTTTCTGCTTGCAGTGCATGCAGATCTCCATGACACCCCAACTGACTGCAGTATACTGTAGAAGAGTTAGATTTTGTCTCTAAAGAATTTGGTGGTTATTTTCTCCATCTTAAAATATTTTCAATATCTAATCCATTTGTTTGATATCTCTGGGTTTAAATTCACCAAGTACACCCCCAAGGACCCACAACAGGTGCAACCTGTTCCTTTTGTATCCTAAAGGAGCAGTTTCTAGACATAGGGTTGTGCTACTGCAGTGAAAACAATGCTAAAATAAAATGAGTAACTTGGGTGAGGGAGAATGCCTGATTGTTTCATCAAGGCTTGTACAGCACAGAGCTAAAAACACAGTCACATCATCCTGCTATGAAATGCCACTCAGCCTCCTGCCACAGGAGGGATGTTTTAAAGTCGTATTGAGCCTTAGTCTAAAAATCTAGCCCATCAATGGTGGTTTCCTCTGATCTGAAGATTTTCTGTTTTTTATCTGTATGATTTTTGCCCATGCTGATCACTTTTTATCCTAAAAAGAAGTTTCAAAATTGATCCCATTCTTAAAAAACAGATCTGAGAGACTGAAGAGTTAAAAATGCACTCCCGCTATGGTTTGCACCAGTCTTCAACACATTTTTAATTTTATAGCTAAGTTTCTGTATCTGTAAAAGGAGATAAATCTGTTTAACCTGTGGAGGAGTTAACTCCCAACCTCACGCTGGCTTTTGATGTGGAATTCATTGACATTTATGAAGTACAATGTGATTTTTGTGTGATAGATGGTGTTAATGAATATGAAGTTGAGATTCGTAGACTTTTGTCTCAGTTGAGATGGAATTGTTTTCTTCAGAGTGTCTGGTATGATGCTATGTTTTGGTTCTAGGAGAAGAACAGTGCTGATAACACACTGATGTTTATAGCTGCTGCTAAGCAGTGTTGTGCAGAGCCAAGGCCATTTGCACCCAAGGGTGCAAGGAGCTGGGAAGGGACAGAACAAGGACAGCTGACTTAAAATGGCCAAAGGGACATTCCATACCATATCATCATGCAGAAGGAATTTTGAAGGTGGTGGGAGTTCATCATGCTCTGTTCTGCTGCTCAGGGGGCTAGCTGGGCATTGGTTGGTGGGTGACAAGCAATTACTTGTGCATCACTTACTATATACATATGCATTTATTTATATATATGATTATTATCCTTTTCCTTTTTTCTATCTTAGTAAAGAGTTTTAGCTCAACCCACAAGTTCTACTTTGTTTTCAATTCTCTTTCCTATCCCACTGGGAAGGAAGGAGTGAGAGAACAGCTGTGGTTCTCAGCCACTGCTGGGTTAAACCACAACTTTCCTGGACTTTATTCTTTTTTATTATTTTTCAGGTACCTCTGAAAAAACATAAAGTCATTTTGGAATTTGTTTCTATTTCCAGCTTTACAAAACATATCGCAAACTATGGGAAGCTTAAGTAACTTTGTGTTCTTCTGAGCGCTGTGTCTGCGGCAGTTTCATTCCCTTAGCTGGTGGATTAAAATTTGTAACTGATCTACAAATCAACCCTTTGATGCAGTACATCTGCCAGAAACCAAAACTACTCTGGCTCAAATGATAGACACTTATTCTAGCTGACAACTTGTACTTTTAATTGGAAGCTGCAGCTTTTGAAATGAATTGGACAGGGTGAAATCTTCGCAGCCTTAGATGTAGACAATGACAGAAGCCAGCATGTTCAGTTCTCTTTGCTGAGGCTCGTAACACACACAGAAAGCTGCTGATCGTACTGGATTGCAATTGAAGATATTTGCCCTTCATTGAACAGGGAGCTTGCAATCACATTTTACTGGAATAGGTTCTTTGTACAAACAAAACTTAAATCAGAAGGAAGTTCTATCTCATTTCTTCCTCTCTGATCAGAACCTTCATGCCTGAGCACCTTGTGCAGAGGAGCATTAGGCTCACATTTCTGAAGTCTTATTTGTTATTCAAGATTTGTTCCTGATAGCTTAAACTACTGAAACCCCCACCACCACCCATACAGCTTTAAAAATGGAAAAATGGTTCATTTTCAGCACTTGGCAAAGCCTTTCATTGTAAAAGGGGAGCAAAGCAAGTAGAAAAGAACTGCCTGCATCCAAAGCCCCCAAATCTTTCCACTTGTTCCCAGGGCTCGGACAACAATACCACTATGAAAATAGCTCTGAGGAGGAAGAGCATGCTGGGTAATGAGATGCAAATGAGCACACTAAGCATCCCACTCTGCTTCAGAGCCTTTTTATCCAGTAGTTCAATAACAACTGGCTTTTGTGTCATGATAGGTTCGCACAGAATAGATTTCACAATGTGTGTGTGTGTTATCCTCATAGTTCTCAGCGTGTGGTCAGCAAGATAGTTAAACGTGGCATCCGTTTTATGGAGAAGCTGATAGAAAAGTTGTCTAGATTAAAGCTAGCTGAAATAAGAGTGTTGCAGTTAAATGGAACAGAATTCAGTGCAAAGCTTTTAAAAAGAGAAGAACTTTATTATTATTATTTATATTACTCTATAAGTTGGTTTTCCCTACTCTACTCAAGGTCATGTGCATCCAGTTGCGGTGGCCAAGGTAGACTGCATGTAACACTGAAGTCTTCACTGTGTCCCTTGGGTTCCTTTGACTTACAATAAACTGAGTTTGGACAGGTCTTCCAAAATACTCAGAAATTAACAATTGCCCTTGTATCATAAACTTGTTTCTTTCCATCCCTATAAAACAGTGCCTGTTGTTTTCACTGAATCACAGAATCACAGAAGCACAGAATCACAGAATCACAGAATCACAGAATCACAGAATGGCCCTCCCTCAACTTAAAACCATTTCCCCTTGTCCCGCAGTTATCTACCCTTTCAAAAAGTTGATTCCCCTCCTGTCTGTAGGTTCCCTTTAGGTACTGAAATGCTGCAATGAAGTTACCCTGCATCCTTTTCTCCAGGCTGAACAAGTCCAGTTCCCTCAGCCTGTCCTCATAGGGGAGGTGCTCCAGCCCCCCGATCATCTTTGTGGCTCTCCTCTGGCCCCTCTCCAACAGCTCTCTGTCTTTCTTGTAGTGGGGCCTCCAGATGGAATCTCACAAGAGCAGAGTGCCTTGGATATCTTTAGGGTTGTTGTCTGTCCTTCTATTGGGATGATGCCATGTGTGATGTCCTGTAACCTTGCTGTCCTTCAATTATCAGACCACAGGTGTAAGAGGTCGTCAGTGATGGAACCTTAAGACATTGGCATCTCTCCAGTTTGCCAGTTAGCCTACTGTTAGTTATCTCCTTGGTTTATCAACATACTATTCCCTTAAACCTGACTGTTGCTTCTGGTGCTTTCACACATGCATGTTTCCATTTCTACTTCACCTATATTCATCTTAATAGCTAAGAAAGAAACCTGATTTACTCTTTTGGAAGGGAGAGGTATCTTCATTTGCTCCTCACAGTTCTTTTGAGTAGCGCTAGGAGGACCTCAGAGCCCATTGATGTGACCCGTAGAGAAGCACAAGCGGGTCAGGTCATAGGCATCCCTTGTCCAGGTGGGAGAACATCATCATCTGGGGCCTTCAGAGGGTGAAGAGGTGAGATATGAGGACATGCATACCAGCCAAGGGTAGAAGGGAGATTTGAGGAGGGAGAAAGAAGGAAGCAGTAAAAGTTGTATATGGGTGGTGATAGACGAAAATAATAGGTCTGGACTTTGGGCAGGAGGAAATGAAACTTAGATGCTGGTGCCTTGTCTGTGTAGCTGTAGCATCTCCAGCAAAGGCATGTTGCAGCCTCTGGTTGCTTCTGCAATTTTTGTCCCCAAAGCAGTCCAGGCAGCAGCACCACACCATCATTCTTTAGGCAGTACCTGCTCGTCTGGCATCAGGCTCATGGGTGGCAAAGCTTTGCTTAGGGTATTCTCGGAGGACTGATGTGCTCCAAATATGGGGTTTATCAATAAATCAGTGCATTTCTGAAGAGCAGACAGCAGTGTGCAGTGCTTGGGGTGCTGATGAGAATCCAGATTGCGAGACAGAACTTGGATCTGCTGTCCTTCTGCCTGTACACATGGGAAGAGCTCAGTCTGAGGATCTCACCACTGGTACCTAGGTGAGAGCTCTGTGCCAACAGCTCATTCTAACACTTTTCCTCAACTAAAGATTTTCTTGTAGGTGGGACCCTCTGCTCTGACATTTGCACAGCAAGACTGGGGTACTGGCCTCGTTCTGCAGAGAAAAGCTCTTCCTGCTTATGTTTCAGTTTTCCTGTGCATTATTGCTATTTGTTATGTGTAAAGCCATTGAAGTCAGGGGTCAAAGCCAGTACTACACTTTATCCATTGCTAAGAATTAAAATAAATCTCTGTATGGAGGAGCAAAGAAAAAAACAGCAAACCTTAGAAATCAAAGAGATGAATTTTACTCTTTAAAGAAATTATTTTCTTTACCTATATAACCATGCATTTTGGAAAAGTGCTTAGTGCTGTTATGACTGAGCTTTATGAGGTTGTTAGTTAATAATAATACCTTTCTCTTACACAAGTGATTTTTTCCTTTATCGATCACAAGGCACTTTACAGAGAAAGATATCAATTATCCCAGTTTTTATGGGAGGGGAAACTGAAGCACTGAGACATCAAATGTCAGATGGAGGGTTACTGAACAAGTCAGGGGGTGAGCAGGAAACTGAACAGAGCGTCTCAGTGCTGCTTCCCAGGCAGGAGACCACCTTGGGAAGGGCAGCTGAGGTATACATAGGTCTGTCTGAAGGTTGTTTGTCACCAAAGAAGGCCATATATCTTTTCTATGAGGCTTCTTTCTGCAGCTCTGCATTCTGTGTCTGCATCAGGAAGGTCACGTCACCAATGAATCATTTTTTATTGGAGATGAAGACAAGATTCACTTGATCTGGGGAATCTGCTGTTAGCAAAAGGCACCTCTTTCCCAGCACCAATGGGTGCTAATTGGTGGAGGCAATTGCTGGTAATGAAGGGTGAAAGTCTTCTGAGCCCAGCTGGAGAAAAGCAGACCTGTTTTACTATTGTCAAGAGCAGCACTCATTGAGGGTGTATATGAAGAGATGCAAAATCATTTGCCTTTAGAAGGTAATGAAGGTGTCCAGATGAGGAGAAAACACTGACAGCTGCACCCTGCACACACCTCCACATCTCCTCCACAATTGAGAAAAGAAAATACCAGGGCTTAGCCTGCTGCAACCTGGGTAGGTGTTATACAGAAGCATACATTGGAGACTTTGTTGTTATTACTTTTTCAAGCCTTTGTTGTTACATCATAATATGCCAAAGGAAGAGATGGAACAAAGCAGGATGGGATGCAAAGTGTTTGCATGTCCCCTTTTCACTGAAGGTGTCACCACCCACCCCATCACCCATGTTATATAACTCTCCTCTCCTGCAAACAGTGAAATTCATTAGCATAAATTATAACTAGAGTCTAGTTAGGCTCAGTTGTCGTTTTTGCAGAATGATGAGGCCTTTGTGCACACACACAAAAAAAAAAAAGAAAAAAAAATTAAAGAAAATTGTATAATGATTATGTGTGCTGGTTACTAAGCTAGCCACCAGTTAGATATATTTATAGCTATTCCTGTAAGTAACAATTACATGCTAATTATAACCCAAATAGAATTGTGCAATTTCTTGCTGAAAATGAAAGCGATGCAGGGGGATGTTAAAATCTGTGCTGAGGCATCGTATTAGCAATGAGGTTTTCAGGCAGCACTGCACTCTGTAAGGGATGGGAACAAAAGAAGATATGAATGTTCTTTCTGTTCTTATGTATTCATTTAAGCCTAAATAAAGGATCTGAACTTTGAAAGCTCCATAACCCACAACCTGTGAATTTCCATACAAAGTGTTTTAGGAAAGCTAAATTGGACTCCTGTAAGCAGTTACTTATTGAAAAGTATTATCAAATCTTGGAGTGGAGTCATATAAGTGGGAGATAACAAATGGAATGTCCATGGAGGGCAGTGTGAAGAATAAACCTTGTGTTTGCTCTTCTTTTTGCCTGACCTCCGTCATCTTCAAGGTTTTTGAATGCTTTTTGAAGGACGGTAGAATTAAAGACATGGAAATAGATTGAAAATGGGATAAAAGTGCTCATGTGTTTAGCAGAAGTAAATTGTGCCAGCCTACCTTGATGTCATTGATAAGATAAATGATGTTCTAAGAAATGCTGTATGTGTAATCTACGTGGACTTCTGTAATGCATTTGGTATGGTTGCACTGCAGAATTTATGAGGCATGAGGACATGGAGATTAATAGGATAATTGATATGTGCATATGGGTCTGGCTGAGGAGGAAATAAAAGTGATGAGTCTTGAAAGAGGAATTTGCACGCTGAAAGGCGCACATTAACAGTTTCAAGTGTTGGCTAGACAAATGATCTTTTTTGGTGTTCCCATCCCAAGAATGCCAGCTTCAAAAGTGGGAGGTTCTGATCCAGAAATAGCAGTCATTTTACATAGAGGAGATGCCAGGGAGGAGGAAAAAAAAATGATTACCTGAGGGTTCAAGGAGAAGAAATGGAATGAGATATGCTAGTGATATAAAACAGTGCATTTGAGGACTGATAACAAGATTGCCCATTTCTGCTCAAAGTGCATGCACTGAGGCAGTGGTTGGGCTGGTTTATGGGGCCTGTGGAGATGTTACTGGAGCACAGCATTCAGACTCCATTTCTCAGGCTCAGGGTGGATGACAGCACGCTGGAACAGCAATGCAGGAAGATGAATGGAAAATGGAAAGGAAAGGAAGCCAGAGGAGCTTGGTCTATTTAGTTCACTGAAAGAAAGGCTGACGGGTTTATTATGGGTCTCTGGTAGGCAGCGTGGTATTAGCTGGCTTGTGTCCCCACAGCATAAGTCACCTCCCCTTTGTAGGAGATTTGTCATGGTGTTGCAGCTGAAGACAGAGCCAAGCAGAAAGCTGTGAGTGATTGGGGTCTACAGCCCAGGTTTGCTCCCAGGCCAGCTTGGATGGGCCTTGGGCAGCCTTATCTGGTGGGTACAACCAGCCCACAGAAGGGTGTTGGGGCTGGGGGGACCACAAAGTCCCTTCTAACCCAACCCATTCTATGAAAAGGGGATCCCGTGGAGCCCTCCATTCCACAAGGCAGAACAGACTGTCGCACCATATTGCCTTTTAAACACAGTTTAAGAACAACAACAACAAGCCAAAAGCTACCTTTAAAGGCAAAATCCAAATTCATCACTGAAATAAATGTTCACTTTGCATTTTGTGCAGAGTTTTCATATTTTCAGGAAAAAGCTAAGAAAAGTCTCACAAGAAACAGAAGGGCTAACCAAAAAAAGGAGTTTTCATCTGCTTGTTCTTGACTTTTTTTGTTTCCATAGACATAACCGCACATTAGAAAACATAACTGTTTTTAAAAGCAATCACTTCTGATACCTAGCTATTTTCAAAGAGGTCATTCCGCTCATTGTCACCTCTGGAAAAACAATAAGGCAGCACTCATTCATGTAATTGCACAGTCTTGCCTGCTGGTTTTTTTTTTGTTTTTTTTTTTTTCTCTTGCTCAATAAAGTATCATTCATTTAGATCAAAATACAGTCTTCTTAAATTAGAGGTTTACATGTGTAATTATATAAAATGATATGTTTGTTTACATCTCCAAGTAAAATTTACATCATTTTCTATCATTTATCTTTGAAATTCAATTTCATTTTGTCTACCTCTAATTTATTGCAGGAGATGAATGTGCTGTTAGAGTGTTTACAACGCCTCTCACTGCCTCTGGGTAATAAAATTACCCTGGTTATTGCTATTCATTTCTGCATTTCTGTGGTTAAAAATACTTGATAGTTTTACTTCCCTGAATTAGGTTGGAAATCCTGATGCTGTTTGTTTTGGCTGCTCCCTTTTTTCCTTCCCATTGAAAGCCCCAAATTTAGTTTCATGCTATCAGAGTGCAGTGGGACAGCTGACAGCTGATGGCTGTATTTCTGAACAGCTCTGTGCTCTTATCTGTGTTCAGAATACGTAGGCTGCATTCGTACCTTTGTGTCAGCTGTTAATAAATATTTGATATTTCTAATAAACTCATCAGTAAACCCGTGTGTTCCCACATGAATTTCTGCACAATCAGCCTGTAGGAGCAGGCAGTGTGTATAACCAGTTGCTGAATTCATGGAGCATTTTTGGAAAAGCAGTGTTTGCTTTAGAGGTTCTTTTGTCTGTTTAACTTGTTGGGTTAAAAGAGCCATGTTCTCAGCAAACAGTCCCAAGGCGTTTTTCTCCCCAAGCAGAGCTTTCAAGGGTAGCTCTACAAAGTTTACTTTGATATCCTACTGTGGTTTTCTTTCTGGATCCTTATTCCTTACAGTGCTTGAGAAAGATGTTTGGGAATCGTTTGTGTTGTGAGCTGAGCATCAAATGGGGCACAGTACCTCTGCAGAGAAGCCTCTCAAATTCTGTATTCGTGCTTCCATCTCCAAATTGATTTCTGATAAGATGAAGATCAATACCTTTATGAGGAGAAAGTTTCCTCCAACTATAAGATATTAGAAAAGCTTTGAGCCATAACCTGAAGTTCTTAGTCCTAGTTCTCTCCCATCCACACTTATATTTTATGAATTAAATTGTTTTTATGAGTATGCATGGCTGGAAAAAAAAAAAAAAAAAAAAAAAGGTGATTTAATGATGAACAGTAAAACGTACAGTAAGTGGATTTCAGTTAAATTTCTGGGGAGTGGGAAGGAGCTGTTTTCCTACTCATCTTTGTATGCCTATGAAGACATTCAGTCTTCAGCTTAAAACAGAAGAATATATTTGTCTTCTTTCACTTTAGCCTGTATTACCTGTCGAGTACTCTCTTCATATCTCATCTAAACCAAGTTTAGAAATGAGATATAAAATAAAGGAGTTCTTTAAAATTTCATTTTCAAAAAATTAATGCTTTATCCCATAAAATTTGCAGTATTTCCAGAGCCAGCAGTAAAATATGCTATGTCTCCATATCAGATTTTGTTATCATTTAAGTGAGACTTCACAACATAGCTCAGGTAAGGTTATCCATCTATGTTTGGAAAGAAAATAATTTAATTTCATAAGGAGAAGGCTGTTGAACTTTCCCTGGCTTCATAGCCATATTAGGGAAATTCAATCTGTGCTAGAAAATAGCCTGTAGCAAACTGATTTTTGGTCCCAAAGTGCTATGCTATTGAAAAATATGTGAATTTCTTCTAAGTCAAAGGTCAGTTCAGTTCAGGATCACACCTGCAGCTGTGGGCTGATCTGGATGCACAGAAGATAAGCATCAGAAGAAGCACACATGCCGCAGTGTTTCCCTGTGCACTGTTGAGGTGTTTAGAAGTTACCTCTACCATAGGCTTTATGTTCAACAGAGCCGGGTGATTTTTTCTTCCATGGCTCTTTAAGTTAATCTTTTCTAACACAAATGTTTAAAACAATACATATATGTAGAATTAATAAGCACTTGTGAACTCCAGAACTAGTATAACTCTCTAAATTAGTGCATTTTAGGATACATTTTACATTCATTCATTGGGTATATATATAAAAAGTCATACACATATTCAAATATTGGACTATATATCCAGAACATATGTATGCGTTTCTATAATATTGTCTGTTTACCTAAGCACACAAGACATATGGAGGCTTCTCATGAGGCCCTCCTACGGTACTATGTCCAGGTCTGGTCCCCCAGCACAAGGACACGGAGCTGCTGGAGCAGGTCCAGAGGAGGCCAGGAGGATGCTCAAAGGTTTAGAGCGTCCCTCCTATGGAGATAGGCTGAGGGAGTTGGGTTGTTCAGCTCAGAGAAGAGGAGGCTCTGGGAAGACCTTATGGTGACCTTCCAGTACCTAAAAGGCCCCTGAAGGAAAGGTGGAAATGGACTCTGTCATGCAGTGTAGTGATTGGACAAAGGGGAACAGTTTTAAATTAAAAGGGGGGAGACAGGTTATATGTCTGGGGGAAATTCTGGGCACAGCTGCCCAGAGAGCTGTGGTGCCCCATCCCTGGAGGTGCTTAAGGCCAGGTTGGATGAGCCCTGAGCTGTGGGGGCAACCAGCTGATGCCAGGGCTTTGTGGTCCCTTCCAACTCAAACCTTTCTATGATTCTGATAGTATGTGGCAAGTCACTATTTGCCTTTAGTCATCCGTCTGTTTTCCTCAAGACTCACCCTGCTTGCACGTTACTCCATGTTTCTTGGCAAGTTAATAATAAAAATAACCATAAACTTAAGTATATGTGTTAGCTTTAGGCCATCATATAAAATATGTTTCCATTTTCTGTACTGTACAATACAAGCTTTGATACAGATTGGCAAAAATGTTATTTAAATTTTGGAGCTACAGTAGAAATAAATGGCAGTATCACAAGCTTCTGAGGAAGTATATCGAAATGCAAATACAGATACTGAACTTATGAAATGAAAGATTTTGGCCTCAAATAACATGAAATATAAATTTGCTTGCTTTGCTTTTTTACATTAATAAGTTAACAGTTTTCTTCTTTCATGTGTTATTGACAATAAAAAATGTAAAGATTACAGTACAGAGTTCTTTGCTAGCATAAATTTGTGGATCTGCCCTGATTGCAGTGGAATTGCTCTAGATTGAGCCTACTACCTGCATATCATCAGTGAGCAGTGGGCATTTTGAGGTATTTCTCTGGTACGTTCATCTGGCATAGCCGCATGTCTAAGCATTCAAGCAGAACACTGTTCAAAAAATGCAATGCATCACAAAAGACACTATTTGAGACAGAACATTGTTCCAGTTCTGAATAACAAAGTACAACTTAGGTGACGTGGTAGAGCCAACAAGTTGTTATCCCTCCGCCAGGTTTGATGGCTTTATTATTAATAAAGATAGTTTTCTGTAAAATCCATTGTAAAGCATCAGGCATTGAATTCATAACTATTCCTGACTTTATGTCATCTTGGGTAGATATATACGCATACATTTGCATATGGGCACACACATACCTAACATTAACTCTAAGATCTGTGTCTAAGCTGGGTCTTAGAATCAAGGAATCATAGAGGAACTCGGATTGGAAGGGATCCATATGGATTATTGAGTCCAACTCCTGGCTCCATATAGGACCAGCCAAAATTCAGAGTAGGCTTGTGGGACATACTGCACAGGGTGAGCTCAGTCACCTTTCATCTTTTCCAAACTCTGTTACACGAGGAGATAAATAATTTATTTAGGATGGGAAGAGTATTACAATATCAAAAGTAAGAGAATTTGTAGAAAAATAAGTTATATAAGAATGTGGTTGTCTCCAACCTGAAATACTGGAGCAAGGAACGTTCCTGACTTTGTCAGAACGTCTCCTTCTGGCCTGAGGGGCCGAGGTGCCAAGGATGTACAGTGAGATGTTTTGAGTCAGAAATTCAAGTAAAAGTAAGAAATTCAGGAAACAGAATCACATAACACTAATGATGATTTTATCACAAATAACTTTTCTATCACACCCATTTTTTTCTCTTCACTTTCCTGCCTGTTCTTTAAGAATCATCACACTTAGAAATATCTCCTGGACCTGGCAGGGCTGTGTTGTTTCCCTGAAAATGTCAGATGAACCATCTGAGAGCTGTGGTATGACTTCTGAATCTTGTTAGCATTTTTGCTATTTCATGAAAAATGCCTGCTATATCTCCCAACTGGCTTTGGACAGTTGACCAGATGGTTGTGTCTACAAGAGCTATGGCAGATATTGAAGATGGGAAAGAAAGAAATGGTCATTTTTCATCATTGTCCCCCTGAGATTTTGTATCAGTGCAGACCAGCATTGTTACTTTGGGCATATATTTTCCTGCAAGTTGTTTTCTTTAGATAATGCCTTTCTAATGCAACAGCATGGTGATACAGTACAGTTAGAGAAGAACTGCAGTTGGGATGTATTCTCTTGTGCAAAACCACCTTTCTCTCAATGGCTCTGAATCTGTAAAAGGAAGTTAAACATCCTGTTAAAAATTACTATTATCATGTATTTGTACTAAATACAAGAGGGACACAGCAAGATTCTCATGAATCTCATGAAGGAACTGGTATAGTAAAACCACGGGGAGCTTTAAACATAACTGGAATCTTTTCCACTGTCAATGATAGATCTAAAGCAGAGTTCCCTGAAATGCAGTTTTATAATCTGAAAGAACAAGGTTCATATCTGTACCAATACATAACCATAATTAAATAAATTCTTGTTGTAGAACTCTGTATAGAAGTATTTTGTAGCACTCATTAAGGGCAGCTGCGTTTTAGTATTCAGACTTAGTTGTTGATTCTGTTTGCTTGGTTACCTGTTCTTCAGGAGCACCTGCTGTCTTGGTACTAAAGCTGTTAAGATCTGTTCATTTTAAAATATAGGCACTTTTGTTGTAGATTCTTGCTATGTGTTCATATACTCAGTTTAGAAGTAAATTTAGTTCTGCAAGCACTCTGACCATTATGGCAACCCAAAAGGCTCTACACTGAAAAAAGAAAAACAAGAAAAATAGAAAAAACCCAAACCTGAAGTGGGAACAGCGACTGTGTGAGACTGCTTTTGTTTTACTAGTGAGAGACAAGCACTATAAATTCTGTGAGTGATGCTCGGTGTCAGATGTTAGCTCTTGGTCTTCAAAACAGAAGTGAAATCTTTTGCCTGAAGTAGGTGATAAGGACAGAAGTCTGTGATTTACGGTGTTGCCTGAGCATTCCCCAGTATGTGGGGGGAGCTGACTAATATTTCAGCATAGTAAATACTCTAAACATTTATTATTTAAGGGGAAAGTCTTTGTAATTCATAGTACCCCAATAAGAAGGATGAATGTGAAAGACAGTATAAAAAATGATCATATTCTTTACTGAAGTTAGGTCATGCACAATTAATTTCCATAGAGACTGTGTGTAGAACAAATAAGGATATTTCAAATCTGAATTTTTTGTTTTATCAATTTATTGAAGCTATGCTTCTTTCATAACTTAGAACTTCTTCCTTGTGTCTTCCCTAGACGTGGGGGATCTTGTGTGAATGACACCAATTTGTCATCCATGCTGTCATGTCTGTTTAAACTCATGCAGTGAGTAGAAGTCTCCCATATGGTGTAACTGTTTTGAAGACTTACAATTGCTTGGCGCAGGAAATACCAGTTATTTTGCTTTTTCAGCCTTTTGCCAGCACCTGGTTGTTCTTCCATGTAATGATATTACATGGTCCAATCTGGTGCCTGCAATATCCCCTTGGATGTCACTTCTGGGGTCTGGTAGATCTCATAATGAGCCTGAAATATGGGAGGCAGACTGGACTTTCCTGTCCATTACTTCAAGTACTGTTTTCCCTTCATCCACAGTGTGTCCTCTTACTCCGCTTCTCATCAAAACAGATAAGTGATGCCTCTAAGTAGAAGGCAATGGTGTATGAGGAGTTGCGGCAGTAGAAACTTTCGGGAATTAGAGGATCTATATAAATGCAAGATATCGTTGCAGTTGTTTTCTTCAGAATTTGCAGTCATCATGGATTTGTGTTTAGGTGATGGACTATCTGATCAAATAAGTAGATATTGTAAGTACTACAGGGAGTCCTTCTTTTCCTGTCTTTGTTGATAGTCTTACAGAGAAGGAGTTCCTAAGAACTACTTTGTCCACTGGCATTGTTTCCGAAAACATCTTTATCTCTAGGGGAAATCAGTCCCCTTACTGTTATCTGAATATATCAAGCAACATTCAAACCAGGAATTTCCCCATCCAAAGAAATGTTTTGTGTGGAGGAAACTCGAATCTGACCTTTAAATCTCTACTGAGAAAAAGTAAAAACTAAGCTGTGTTCATAGAGCAGTGTGCATCGCTTTTCTTGAGGGAACTTGTAAAGTACTTCATTTTCTTTACTTGGTATACATCTTACAAGACGTTAATCATTTGTGAAAGCACATTATAGAATCATAGAATCATGAAGTCACAAGGTTGGAAAGGACCTACAAGATCATGTAGTCCTACCATCCTCCATTACCACTGCTACCACAAGTCTCCAAACCATATCTTGTAGCTCCTCATCCAGACGGTGACTCCACCACCTCCCTGGGCAGGCCACTTCAGTGCCTGACCACTCTCTCAGATAAAAGGTTCTTCCTTAAGTCTAACCTAAACTTCCTCTGGTACAACTTGTGGCCATTTCCCTGGGTCCTGTTTGTTGTCTGGGAGAAGAGGCTGAACCCCTCTTCACCACAACCTCCCTACAGGAAGTTGTAGAGTGCAGTGAGGTCTCCCCTGAGCCTCCTCTTCTCCAAACTAAAGAATCCCAGCTCCCTCAGCTGCTCCTCATAAGACTTGTGCTCCAGACCCCTCACCAGCTTTGTTGCCCGTCTCTGGACACGCTCCAGTGCCTCAATGTCTTTCCTGTAGTGAGGGGCCCAAAACTGAACACTGTACTCAAGGTGTGGCCCCACCAGAGCTGAGTACAGGGGGATGATCACCTCCCTGCTCCTGCTGGACACACTATTTCTAATGCAGGCCAGGATGCCGTTGGCCCTCTTGGCCACCTGGGCCCACTGTTGGCTCATGTTCAGCCGAGCATCAGCCAACACCCCCAGGTCCCTTTCCTCTTTACAGTCATCCAGCCACTCGTCCTCAGGCCTATAGTGCTGCATGGGGTTGTTGTGGCCAAAGTGCAGGACCCGGCACCTGGCCTTGTTGAACCTCATCCCATTCACCTCAACCCAGCGATCCAGCCTATCTAACTCCCTCTGAAGGGCCTCCCTACCCTCAGGCAGATCAACACTACCCCCCAACTTGATGTCATAAAATTGCTTTAGAAGAAAAGATATCTTGATCATGCTCATGTAACAGGATAGTTTATTCAAAAGACTCAATTTGATCATGGAACAAATTGATGAAATTTTGGTACAAAATCTTTAATACCTTAGAATGATTACATTTGGAAATCATTAGGAATACAAGTAGTTATTAAAGAAATAATCTCCTTTGTGAAGTATTCTTGGCATGGAGGTAATCAGCATCCTATCCCATTAATTGTTTAAGAACTCTGAAATATTTAATGAGTTTTTTATGGAAGTATCTCAGTCAAATGCAAATGATTAAATGAAGCACTTAATCATAAGACAAATAGTGATTCTTTAGTGAGGTGTGTTATTCAGTATAATAAATGCAGCACGTTAAGGAGAGATGCACAGCTCACTGTTTTTCAGTTACTCTTCTCACAGCATTTTTCTGTAAAGATTCATTGTTAGTCAGAAAGTCATAATGGCTGTGCTGCAAAAGAAAAGGCTTGACAGATGTCAAGAAATCTGTGGCTGATAAAGCTTCAAATAGATTTTTTCCCTTTGAGTGTTTGAAAAATGAATTTGGTCTTCCGGTCGATAGAGATATATATTTTTCAACTGCTATTGACAGTCAAATATCATTCTCTGTTCACAGGTCTGATTACAACAACATCAAGAAAATTGGATCGAGAACAGCAAGCAGAGCATTTTTTGGAGGTAAGATTAAGTGGAAAATATATGTTAAAAGGTTAACTGATTTTTGTAGTTTAAAATCACTTCTTCCTATGCCAAGAGAGTGGAATTCTCCCTTCTCTCCACATATACTGACTCACACAAAGATGGGAATTGCCTGATTATACGGACGAAAAAATACATTTTGCAATTCACAAGCACGGGAAAAAAATGAAGCAAATGTGCACGACGTTTGTTTTCCACCTCTAATCTGCTTCAGTTAAATCTTTCATGGTAGCCCTTACATTTTATTTAATATTTTATTTTATTTACAATTCTAAGAGAATCCTAGAATATTTCAGAGGAAAATACTTGTTCTAAACGTAGTGGTATCACCACAACCCTGCCAAGGTTTGTATGGACAGAACTTCTTGCACCTTGAGTAACCTTGAATTTTATGGGCACGTTTCCTGTCTCTGAAGTTAAACATATTTAGAGATTTCTTCCCAAGTCTAAGATACAGAGTATTCTGTTTGATGAAAGCAAATTTTGACCATATTCACTTTCATTGCATCTTCAGAATCAATGACTAATTCCTTAATTTTTGCTCATTGGGACCAACAGTGATAATTTTCAAATTAAAAAATTGCCCCCTGAAGAGTGTGCACCATCCACTTCCTTCATCTAATCTTAATGGAATGTTTATAAACGGCTTCATTATAATGGACATGGATTGAAATATTTGTGTACTGTTTTACTATCTCTTTTGCACTGCTGTACACCGTGGTAATGCTTTCCTTGACTGTTCTCATGTCAGTTTGTGAAATAAGGAGCTCTTGATTCACGTTGGTACAAGTGAAATAGAGCCATATTGTCCCACATCATCAATCATTACAACCATATATTTTAGGAAATTATTTTCAAATGTGTACAAATTAAAAAGCGCCTGAATAAAATAGCTCCCAGTGCAGTCACTATTTCACAGCAAAATGCAGTAAAATACACTTATTTATATTCCATATTTGTTGAGGGTTTTTTTTGCTAGAAATCCAAAATTCTTTTTGTCTAGTGCAGAACACAGAAATGAAGGGTTAATTTACTACTGTACATGGTTTTATGTGTTTTTTTCCTTGATAATTCACTGTAGATTCCCATACATTCCAGGCTATAAATAAATGGAAGGGAATAAAAGGATTTTGCCCTTGTTAAGATTTATTAAATTGGAAACTGTTAAGTAATCATGTGTTCAAATAACTGCAAGCTTTCCAGTTTATACGGTCAGAGAAGGTCGTAAACTGAATGAAATTGGCATTGATTTTGAAATATATATATTGATGAGAATCTTAGGTCTATAAGTCTTTTTCACATTCATGTGCTTCCCTAACAGATCGCAGTGAAACATGCCAAAATTACACTTGCCAGAGGATTCCTATAGTGATAGGGAATTTTTACAGCAAAAAAGAACAAAAAAATAAAAATAATTGCTTGTAAGAATTAGGGTTTAGTTATCAATTCAATACAGGTTAATGTATTCCTCCATTTGGTTTTTGTCTCATTTGTGAAAATAACTGTCGATAAGATTCTGAAGACTGGAAGCACAATTGAGGAAAAGTATCATAGGGTGCTCCCAGCGTCATGGAGGTGATGGGTTGGTGGTTGGACTAGATGATCTTATTGGTCTTTTCCATCCTTAATGATTCTACGGTTCTGTGAATGGGGAGCAATGAAACCATATGAAGGGCAGGCTGTAGAGAAAAAAAAAAACATCTGAATGTGGAGATTTGAGACAGTCTCATGGAGAAATGGGGGCAGGACCATGTTGTAAAACCCAGCTGGGGATGCCGTCCAGGAGAGGGATTTGGCTCGATGGCCAAATCAACCTCTTCAGCTGCTAAGGAGCACTGAGCAGCACTGCCTCTTGGAAGGTGAATTCCCTCGATCAGAACAAACGAGCTGCTAGAGTTCCAGAGCTGGACATGCCAAGGTGTGCACATTCTTGTGACACCCTCAGAAAGCATTTCATTTAATGCTTGGCTTGCTGTGTTAATAACCCCCTGGGAAGGCCTTCAGTGCCAAGACAACCACAATCTTCCCATGGTGCAGTATTTCACTTCCAGCTCCATTTCATACCTTTCTCCCAGTAGTCTGTCTGCTATGAAAGACAGCAAATTTGGCTCCTTTTGAAAAGCACTGATAGGGCATGACCTGACAGTCTTTGGTCTCTTGTGCCCAGTAGATGTGTAAAGTAGTGACAGACCTTTCCTAGATATAACTTGTTAATTATTCTTAATAAGCTGTCTTTTT
Organism: Perdix hodgsoniae; assembly: GCA_035772895.1. Taxonomy (NCBI): domain Eukaryota; kingdom Metazoa; phylum Chordata; class Aves; order Galliformes; family Phasianidae; genus Perdix; species Perdix hodgsoniae. The sequence continues at coordinate 94,488 of JAPSGF010000168.1, forward strand.
TTCCCCCCTGAATTTGACAGGGATGCTATTTCATGTTGGCCACTGTTCACTAAGTTGATTCCATTCGCAGCAGTATTTCTATATCATTGCAAAAATTATCTGGAAAGCAAGATGAGCTAACATGTCAGTGCTATCAGACACTGGGTTTGGATTTTAGGTGGTCTGTGTGGAGCCAGGAGCTGGACTCAATAATCCTAAGGATTCCCTTCCAACTCAGGATATTGTGTGATTCAACAATTCTATAAACATGGATGATGTTAGTCCTTACTAATTTTGCATGCCATTGCTATCTCCAGGTGATGGCTTAGAGAGTCTCTTCTATGCCTGTCTGTGTCGGAGGAAACATGAGTTCTTAGCAGGAGTTCACTGTGCATTTAAACTCAGATTATCCATCTATCTCTTCCTCCCTGAATTACCTTCTTTGAAAAAAGATGTATTTCTTCTGCCACATCTTTCATTGATTGTGGCATTGCCAGCACTATTTTTTTTTCCAGCTCCTGAGTTGAGGGCTTAATTTTTTTGACACATCTTTAATGTGTTTGAAGGGTACAGGTTTTATTCGGTGCTTGCTATCAGGGAGTATTTTCATGCTTTGGTGGAGATTGGATGTCACTGGATTTTACACAGGATGGTCTCTTCTTTAGTGGATTCTTACTAATGAAATGCTTCTGCCAGAAACAGGGGAAAATGGCTTCTTAATTACATCTCTGTCCCACATGAAGAAAACCAAAAGCATTTGTTTTGTTTCACACACTTTCTTGAATAGTCTGTAATTGGGATAAATACTCATCCAAAACGAGAAAGGCAGTTCTTATAGTTACCTGCTCACTTTGCAAGGAAATGAAAGCAATAATGCATTTCCAGGAGAGGTGAATTGCAGTTTTCAAGTGATCTGTACTATCTTTTTTTTTTTTTTTTTTTTTTTTTCCAGTATAGGCTTCCTTTTTTTTTACTTTCAATTCTTTCTTTTTCTGGATAGATGTTGTCTGAAGGAACTGGGCTTTTTTAGCTTGGAGAAGAGAAGACTCTGGGGATACCCCATTGTCGCCTTCCAATAGTTGAAGTGAGCATATAAACAGGAGAGGACAGCTGTTTACCAGGGTGGATAGTGATAGGACAAGGGGGAATGGTTTTAAACTAAGACAGTGGAGGTTTAGGTTAGATATTAGGAGGAAGTTTTTTACCCAGAGGGTGGTGACACACTGGAACAGGTTGCCCAAGCAGGCTGTGGATGCCCCATCCCTGGAGGCATTCAAGGCCAGGCTGGATGTGGCTCTGGGCAGCCTGGGCTGGTGGTTGGTGACCCTGCACACAGCAGGGGGTTGAAACTATGTGATCATTGTGATCCTTTCCAACCCAGGCCATTCTATAATTCTATGATTCTATTTTCTTCTATCATATATTATCACATCAATTTACTAAAGACAGGAATCTGAAACTGGTGAATGTGAGTGGAGTTTGAACTATGGAAAAACACAGAAAACAGGCTGCCAATTTTTTCTTCTCACTTTTTTGTAAATGCCTTCCAGTGCTGGTGCAATGGCTTTACCTGTACTGATTTTTCCATGGGATTATATGCAGTCAGCTACTAGAGCGATGGAGGCTTACCAATAAGCATTTAATGCAGGATCTGCAGCCTTGTATTATGTTAGATGATTTGGAAATGTCCAGAATAAGTAATTCCTGGTCTGCTTTTCAATGTACATGTGCAGCTTGATAGGAGAGGATTGTTTAATCCACGCTACAGCTCATTGACTTGCTCATTCAGCCCAGAAAGTGGATCTGAGTGTATGCTTTCTGAGTCTGAGTATTTTCTGAATGCACTACAGGAGACGCTGGCTTACCTGAGCCTCCAACAGGGAAAATCTTTACAACGCACACCCACTGCTGGACAGTTTGGTTTGCTGGGGTGCAAGATCTGCATTTAGCAAAAGAATGAGCCAAAACTATTACAGCCTTCAGCGTGCAGTCCTTTGAAATGCCAGAATGTTATGATTGGAGAGCTAAATCATCTGTAGTGAGACGTGACCTCTTCATTTTCTCTGTAGAGGAATATAATGTATTGGTGCTTTTAGAGTGCTGAGGCTTTTCAGCCACCCCTTGATGACCTCACAGAACATAGGCTTTTAACTCATTTGGCCAGTTATGACAATTGTAGCCATAGCAGATCTCTGTTATTCCAGACTAGGTTTAGATTTATCATTGTAGATTCATTCAGAAATATCTTCTAATATCTGTCATAGTGGAAAACACACCTATTTTGAGCCTGTTGTTGGAATAAAAGTAGTAGCATGGTCAAATCTTTGCTACGGTGACAAAGCAACTGGAGAGAATAGGTTTCAAACTACTCCTGTAACAGCCTTAACCTTCCAAGGTCCAAGTCAGGTACCGTAATTTATGAGGAGGAGAAATGAGAGCAGAGCATTGGCTTAATACAGCTGATTTTTAGCCAACTTGGTATGATTGGAAGGGTGACTGTGCCTCTCAAGTGCCTTGCTGCAGCAGCAAGTCCATGTACAGGAGCCTCATCCATCTTCTCACTGCTTTAGCATAGCTCTGAGAAGAGTGACAGTAACAGCACAAGGGGTTGTAATGAAGATAAATTGGTAAATCTGATGCGGGTGTCAAAATACATGGGCTGAATGAAGTGTGCATATGGGTTTCTGTTTACTGTAAGTACAGTAACAAGGTGCAATAAGCTATTAGATGGCATGTATTTATGTGCAGTAATTACAGGAAAGAGTAATAATGTGCTGTAATTGCAGCCTTCCAAAACGATTTCAAATTTCCACTCATTTAATAAGAAGTTGTAATTGCAGGGGGGGGGGGGTGTTTAGGTGGAGGGACTGTCATTGTTTTCCATTTGGAATTTGGTCAGCAATAGCGCAGTGGAGAGACCCGCTGGAACCTTTATGGCCATGATATCAGGGGAAGGAAGCCTAAAATACTAAAAAGCAGCACTCTGAAATAGTGCAACCTCTCAAATCTTCCCCCAAACACCACACTGTTGGCTCAGCATTGAACCAGTGCTGTGTTCTCTGTCATCCTCCGCTTTTTCTCCAAGATCTCCCACGCAAGAACTTAATATATTTAACCTTGTTTTCCTTTAGAGCCTATTCATTTAGGCTGTACCCTTCACTGCTGGTGATGCCTGAAGCAAGGAGTCCTTTGTGAGAAGTTGGCGTGTTTTCCAAAGCGCACGGGCAGCAGGATGGCAATATGCTTGTGTGTATTTTTCACAGCAGAATTACAAAAGCTGAAGTTCATTGGGTTTATGTAGCTGAATAGTGCTCTACAGAACAACACTGATTGCTTAAACTCTGGATTACGAATCTGTGTGAGCATTTGTTTCATGGATCTTTAACACTGCCCACGTTTGGCAGAGAAAGCTGCATTTTTTCTTGGTGACATGCTGGTAATGGGGTAAAAATGAGGCAATGTGTCTGATTGAACATTTTGTCTGAGTTTTTAATGGCTCCAAAAGCACAAATGCCTCTCCATTTTAACATTGAAGCTTATCAGATGATGCAAGGGAAGTCAGAGTGTAGGTAAACAGCTTCTTATTCCAGCTCCACTTTAAAAATGGCTAGTTAAAGCTTTGCAGAATGTTGGTGCTTGGGAGAAATGAGAACTTTTTTTTTTTATTATTGTTTGAAGGATGTCTGAAAGGATTTGTAGAGGAACAATTGGTGTAAAGGGAAAACTTCTAAAGAGACAATGAAAGCAGTGTCATAATGTTCAAAAAAAAAGAAAAAGAAAAAAAAAAAAAAAAAGAAAAGAAGAAAGGGAAGTAATGAAACAGTTCTAAAAACAGCAAAGGAGAGCCCATCTCATCCCAGCGAGTTTATGAGCAGAGGATGCTGTCTCAGAGGTGGAGCTGCCTGCAGGACGGGATCTGCAGTGCTGGTTCTGGCCCAGCCCGGTGTTCCCAGCACAGGACACAATCTGGGCTCGCTCACCCCGTGCTGCTGATCCCATCCCACACACTCTGTTCCTCAGGAACTGTCTGTGCATCAGCCTTCTAGAAATGCACATACTGCTCTCACCCCCCTCCTCTCTCCTCCTGATTAGTAGGTTTTTTTTCTTCTGTCAAGTTGCTATTTCCAGAAGTAGCCAACAACTTTCCAAAGGCAGGAGGTGACCTGAGGTTAAAACTCTCTTTCAGAGACAGATTTGCGTATGACATTGCACTCTGCTTCTAATGTGTACTCATGCATAAAGTCTTATGCAGCAAAACACAGGGAAAGTCCTGGTGTGATTCATCTGTCTTCACTGATAAGTGGTCTCCCTGCACAGACTATCGTCTCTAGCTAATGGGATCCAATAAGATGAAGAATCATCAAGAGCATCACTGAAAATGTTACTTGCTTAGTGGCCTCTGTGCAAGAGATATGAACAGGAATTTTAAACTGCAAAATAATTAAGGGACGGCGTTTTTACAGATTCTTCTCTTTTCCTTGACTATTGCAAATTTAAATAGCTCCCAGATGTCCTTTTATTTTAGATAGCGACTTGAGAAGTAACACAGATGACAAAGCCTAAGCATTGGAAAGACTGTGTTTTTCTTCATGCATGTGGAATTTTAATTTTGCTTTGTTATTAGAGAAGAAAAGATAAACCTCCATAAAATTATTACAGTAGGGTAAAATAAGTCTGAATTAAAAAAAAAAATAAAATAAAATCTATTTAAATCTCTCCCATATGAAATTCAGATGCCAATGGGAAATGTGCACACAGATCTGATGACATAATATATATCAAAGGCAAGGGGCAGGAATGGGTCTCTATATATCAATAGCTGTGACCCTCAGCTCATCTCAGTTACTGAATGAAATACAAATGGCCTTGAGAGGCTGGATGCGCTAAGAATGGCTGTGACATTTCCACACAACTTGTAGACTTTTAAGTCACTCCTGAGGACGCTTTGTTTGCTCTTGGCCTTGTGCTTATGGTTGATTTCAGTCTTTATTTTTCTAAGATACTGTTCATCTGACTCTTTTAGCTCCCTCAAGATTAGGTTGTTTCTCTTACAAATGTTCTGCACATGCTGTCACAAGGATGATGCAAAGGATAAACATACCACAGGCAGCTCAATTACTGATCACTTATCTCCAAGTATCTGATTCTGGCCTTTCTTGGAGAGTGCTTAAACTGGCTAATGATAATCTGATGCCGTACTGAAGTTCTTACATGGCATCTCACACTTGTTTGTCTATTCCATTGATTCAGGATACTGATAGTAATGAAGAAAAGCAATTTTCTATGTTCAGTGAACTTCCTAAATCAAAGATCTTCATAACTTTATATGCAAAACTTTGTTTTATCTTAGGAATGTTTGACAGTTATGGCAATGAGTCAAATATTTATAGAGCTTTTATAGATGTATTGTAAGCTTGCATTAACTTGTTTGGTTATTAAAATAAAGAAGCACAGCTCATTTATTATTTAGTCACTCCTCAGCTCTTGGAACAGATTTGATTTTTCCCCCAGTTTGTCAATAGATACTTCATCTGCAGTGGAATACTGCCCTGGGCATATCTTCCATAAAATAATGTTCTGCTGCACAGCAAGTCTGGCTAGAAATGGGGAGGAAACTATTATAATAGAGCAAACTAAATTTGAATTTTTTAAAAAAATGCATTTAAATCCCTAATTTCCTAACCACACAAGTTTAAAAACCTGTTAGCCATTTAGATGAAAAGTTACAGGTTGATCCATAGCATCGTTAATGTTGGAAAAGACCACTAAGACGAGTCGGTCCAACCATCAACCTACCGCCACCATGCCCACTCACCACATCCCTCACTGCCACATCTGCCCTTCTCTTGAAGCCTCCCAGGATGGTGACTGTACCACCTCCCTGGGCAGCCTGTGCCTGTGTATCATCACTCTTTCCAAAAAGTAGTTTTTCCTAAAACCCAACCTGAACAAAAGCTAGTATGAAGATATAGATGATTTTGCACGTACCAATTCAGGTTCATAGATGCATAGCAAGATCAGATATTGAGAGGCAGTGCTTCAGTTCACATACTGCTGTTTAACACAGGTGCTGTGCTTCATTAGAAAAATCTCATTTCTGATTGCCCAGAGCTTTGCCTTAGTTAGCAATGATTTGCATGTATCTGGAGTTGGCAGAGGGGAGGTAGCTTGTTTTACAGATTTCATGAATCACTGACCTGAACCGTTGGGTCATGAAATGAAGAAATGAAAATCCATAAAGCATAGCGCTGTCAGCTTTTTTGTGCAGGGCATCAAGTACTCATCTGGGATTTCCTGTGGACCCACAGCAATACAGCAGCAGGTCTTGGCTTTAAGGCTCTCATCGCGTGCATGCATGGAAGCAAATACTCAGCCTGTAGGGTTCTTGTGCTGCCTTATCAGGCGTTCCCCACTTCATTCAACAGCATTACAGAAAAGGTGGAATTGTGCCAGAGAGCAAATCCAGCCTGCAGGCTGCCACCCTGCTAGGTCCTGAGCATCAGCATTTTCTGAACCCTCTGGACCTAATTAAAATCTCACCAGACTTAGCATCATGCAGCCATGAAGCCAAATAGTACAAGAAAGTGACCTTTTGGATTACTAGTATTATGTTAAGGTATCTATGATGTCAGTGCAGGGAGGGAAAAGTCTTATTTATTATCCTGGGGGCTCAGTGGTTTCTCTTGCTCACCCTGAGCCCTTAGTTTGGTTTTAGAAGCACTAATTTTCTTGAATTTCATAGAATCATGGAGTGACTTAGGTTGGAAATGACCTGAAAGCCCACCCAGCCCCAACCCCTGCCATGGGCTGGATGCCCCCCACCAGCCCAGGCTGCCCAGGGCCCATCCCGCCTGGCCTTGAGCACCTTCAGGGATGGGGTACCCACAGCTCTCTGGGCAGCTGTGCCAGGCCCTCACTGTCCTCTCAGTAGAGAATTTCTTTCTAACATCTAACCTATATTTCCCCTCTTTTAGCTTAAAGCCATTCTCCCTTGTCCTGTCGCTAACAGACAATGTAAAAATCAGTCCGTCTCTTGCTTGTAAGGTCCCTCCAAGTACTGGAGGTTATCCCTGGTAGTACCCGGAATGAAGGAGTTAAGCATTGGCACCCATGGCTGCATTTCCCCAGGTTTGTCTGAAAATGGGTGAGTTAATACATGCGAGAAAAGCAATTTAAAATACACCCAACACCTGTTCTTTCTGCTCTGTTTGCAGAACTATGAGATGGCAGAGCATTAGATCAATGTAAATGGGATGGAAAAGTATTATTAAAACAGCAAACATTATTGTGTGGTTTGAAAATTAGGTCTGCAGCCATGTGTTAAATGCTGTTGAAACAGAGAGGGATATATTAATGGTCTTCCCGTATTATAAATCATTCCTTGTGCAAAGGTTGTGTAGGCAAATTCTGTGGTTAATCTATACCCAGTTCTTTTCTGTCAGGACTTAGGGGTTTGGTCTAATGCTGCTTTCCTGCTGATGGATTAGCTCACAGATTAGCTCAGGATTTTTCCTCTTTGTATGTTTCTTAAGATCTATAGCGTTCTTTTTTATGGGATGGAGCCCACCTACCAGTCACAAATTGGTTGGATTGCCCTTTCAGGACGTCTGTAGGCCAGGCTCCGTGTTTGTGAGATAGAGAGTCATTGTGAAGGGCGCACTGCTTTGCTAAATTTCACCTTTGTGTGATGAATGTACCAATGTTTTAATCTTCTGCAGGAGCAGCAGGAGCTCTTTCACATGATTTGAGTCTATTTTAGATGTGCAGAGTCTGTACGCTTTCTGAAGCATGTCTGCCTTAGCTCTGCATCATGTGTTCTGTAGCATTTGCAGCACTCATCAGCTGCCAGACTGTTAATTTATGCCTGTAAGTGTGAGCACACACATATGCACACGCACACATTTTGAGGAGGTCTCCGTTTCCTGCCTCTCAGGCTAAGGCAGTTGAGCACTGGGTTTAAGGCAAGGAGACATCTTCTTTCCCCATCAGCAACACATTGCATCTGTACTAAAACTCCTTATGGACTTAGAAAATCCTTAAATATCTTTTAATTAATCCAGTGTTTAGAAGTATTCCCTTCCACAAGTTTTGTATCCATTCATCCTTTCTTCTCAGATGATCAGTACTCAGCTGCTCAGAATTCATGCTTGTTATCTCTACAAAAAGGTAATTCTGGGATATTTTCACATGTCTCCGATCTGTCCTGTTTTCAGGGATGCTTCACTTCCTTCCACCCTCCACACACACAAAACCCAACCACCCTGTGGTACGGCCTGTAGGGATCCTGGCACCAAGTCTCCAGTTCCTTTGATATGCTTGGATAATGGCATGCTTTGGGGCATGTTCTTTGATCACAGCCTGTCACAGTGTCTGTGGGGTCTGACTGCAGGTGGTTCCTAAGACTCCCTCAGCCTGATCTGATCATTTTCACTTGTGTGCCCTTTGATTTCCAGGCAGCCCCTTGCAAGAGTTGGTCCTTTCCAACTCTATCAATTCTATGATTCTATAAAGGAAAAAATAGAGTATCTCTTTCCTTTTGCAAGTTCTGTTGTATTTTACTGTCTTCCCATGATCCTCTTTTCTCCATCACGGAGAAAACCCTGCTCTTTTCAGGGTCTCATAATTTCCAGTGTTGATGATACCCTGACAGGTACTCATGGCACAAAATCTGCCCCACCAGGAAGTGCCTTTGATGAGAACGTCTTTCTATCACATCTTGAATATACTGCCATTTTCTTTGAGTTTTGTCATACACAATCAGAATGGTTTCAGTTGGAAGGGACCTTTAAAGGTCATCCAGTCCAACTCCCCCATAATGAACAGGGACACCTACTCTGTCAGGTGCACAGAGCCCCCTCCATGAGTGTCTCCAAGGATGGGGATTCACTGCATCCCTTACAGTTGTCTCACTACAGCCTGTAATGTCTTTGGATATTTTATACCTTACCAACTCTTTTGTTTTCCCAGATTACCACTTTCTCCCTTTTCCACGTCATCCTCCAGCATTCAGCTAGAGCAAAAAGTTACACAAAAAGGGTGAAAAAATACCAGAATTTATTTACTTTTTTTTAATTTGAAAATAATTTCTTATGGCAAAAGTACATTATTGTGTGATACGTGATAAAATAAGATTGGAGTATTTAGCATAATTTGTAACGTGACACAAATTAATGTATTTACTAGACACCTAGAGATAAGAAAACATCTAATCTGGTTGAGCATCAGTTTAATAAGCATATTTGACACCTTCTTTCTCCCTAAATATATTACCATGGAACACAAGAATCCTAATGCTTTTCTTATCTGACTGCAGCTTGATAATAATCAGAGACCAAACAATTATTTTACTTTTTATGAAGATATGATTTAAAAACAAATTTACAGAGGCCCTGAAGCATCAAGTGCTATGAAATCTGCCCTCAAAAGCAGTAATTTTCTTTTCCCAGCCTAACAAATTTAAGTTGTCAGGAAACAGATTAATCTCCTCATTCTGAGATGTAATATTGCTGTTTGCTAATCTCATGATACAGAGATGTTGAAAATGTTATCATAGCAGCTCTAGAGTATTTTATGTTTTGGCAAAAAGTAATGCTTTCTTTGGCAAGGAATGTTCTAAATATTCAAAAGCAAGGACTAGCGTAGATAATTGAGAGCAAAAATGTCAGAATCAAAATAATGAATTATTTTTTCTCACATTCCCTGGGAAACTAAAAGATATAAATATTGCTAATAGTAGCCTGTCAATTTATGCCTTCAACCAGCATGTTATCTTTAATCAAGCTACCAATAAAAATCTTAATACTTTCTGCCATAGACTCACATGTATTTGTTTTACCCTATGGATCTTGTTCCCCTCCACTACCATTCCAGAAAATGTTTAAGGCACTGTATGAATAAAAATGTGTTCTTAACCTCCAAGGCCAAAGAGATACTTTAAAGACTTAATTGAAAAAAAGCATGGAGATTTTAAACTTGTCGTTTTCTATGGGCACTTGTTTGTTTAGTTTGGTTGGTTTCGTTTCTTAACCATGACAAGAGTTTAAAAAAAAATACTGAAAAAGAAATATCCAGAAAGCCCTGAGTTGTAGACAACCCAATTTATTTCAGCGCAGACCTTGTCTTGTTATGAGACAGAGCAGTGTCATCGTGGTTTGGCCTCTCAGATGAGTGAGAAACAGAAGGCAACAGGATATGTGTTGATAAGTAAGATAAAGGGCTAATTGCCTTAGTTCTAAAAGAAATCCACAGCATACAGCTGAAGGAATAAAAATATTAATTGACATAGGAGGCTTGCTTGCATAACACCCTGTTCTCACCCTTTTGTTCAAATGGACCTGCCCAAACTCCCTCTGTGTGCTGCAGCTTTGGATATGTGCCTGTGCAAGAAACTCAAACTACTTGTCCTTTTTGTGCTGGCATTTACCAAGTACCTCTTCAGTTCAGGATATTTCAGTTTTTTTTTTGCCAGCCTGACTGAAGCCGTAACTCAAGCATCTTGTCCAGGGAGTGGCATTTTAATATTTGGTTTAAGTGTCTTCTCTTCAAGCATTTAATTCTAATATCCCACTTGAAGGTATCAATTCAAAGCTGTGGCTTTTTCAGTAAGAAGGAGTCGGATGCGTACAGAGGATTTTGTGTTTCCTGCAGCCGTCAGAACCCAACTTTCCTCAAGCTGCTGAAGTCCCAGAAAACCCCTGTCGGCTGCAGCACGGTGCTCAGCATGATGCTGTCATTCGCCCTGCTTCTTGACAGAGCAAATTATCCTGCTCGGAGCTGTGGGCTGTGTTTTCAGTACCGCCATCAATTCTTGCAGGGCTCATTTGTGTCCCTTCATCTGCTCCTCTCTGCAGCATGAACTCAGATCTACCTCTGAGCTCTTCAACTTGAGACCCCCTGGATCCTCTTGGGTGCCTGAACAGTAGCAGCTCAATCAATTATATATTCACACACTATTTTTTAAAGGTTCTTCACACACAGAGATTCACCAGGCTCAGGCTGCAAAACAGGAACTGCATCTTAAACTTCTCTTGATTGACAAACTGCCTTTACCCCAGTGACCCTGTAAATAAGATCTGGATATTTTGTCAGATCAGTATTCCATGGATTAGACTCTCTCTTAATCTCCCACTTCTAACTAGAAAGAGATACAGAGAACAAGCACTGTGTCTGCATATTTACTGTATTGTTCCTTAAAGGAAGCAGCAGTGGTACGGATGGTGTTGGCCATGGCTCCACATCATGAGCATGCCATGACCCCAGCACCTCAGCATCGGGATTAGTGCCTGCCTCTGATATATCCAATCTCCCTTTGCTGATGTATCACGCCTCCGGTGCTGAGCCTGACAGGATACAGTTGTGCTGTTCAGGCTCTCCCATAAATCAGGAGCTTTCTCACGGCTATTTCCAGCCAAGTGCCTAGCCCATTTAACACCCCCTGAGACTATCTCAAAAGCAAAGTGGCTCCTCAAACTTTTCTTTTTCAATCTCTTCTGCTGCAAACCAACAAAGCAACTCATTAGAAGGACTCCTTCTGCTTCCCTCCTTTCTCTCCCTTCACATAGTGACGGCTAATTGGAGGCCCATAACATCAACTAAAATTCTTGTTTTTCTCCCATATACCATTGGCCTTGCATTGCCAACTTGGGCATGTTGTCTCATGCCGTGTTTTATTGTCCCCCAGATCACATTATTGGCAGGGCAGTCTCACAAAGGTTAATAGTGTTACTGGGTCGTCTTTTGGTCTGACATTCTTACTCATCACTCTAAATCTACTCATTTTACCAGCAGCCTTGAACATACCTACTGAAGTTAATTGCATGCTGCTTGCCACTGCCTTCAGACTCATCTCTATGAATCGGAACTTCTTGTAGGTGATTGTGCCTGTTCCTTTAATTTATTTAGTTTCACAACCAGGATAAGGATGTTTGTGTTGATATATCCAGCTTTTCTACTGCCCAATTTGACATTTGCAATCCAATCATCAGTCACATTGGCCCTTCGGTTCAGCTATCTTCCCATTACCACACTATGTGTATACTCTGTATATAGACTTACGGGGAAAATAAACAGTAAATTATGAGTCTAAATTTAAGAGTTATGGTGATTCCATAGACCATGGAAGGGAAAGTACAGCGCTTCATGCAGTTGCTGGAATCCCAGGTTCAAATTGCTGTTTTGGCTTTAGAACGTGCCAGGGTACTGAAATCAAGAAAATTATCTTTTGAGGACCTGGATGTCCGCACAGTAAGACCATGAACCTTAAGGGCTATGCATGGTAAGGTCTTGATATTAAGTTCTTGTATAAATGGCTGCCGTCAGTAGGAAACAGTGAGTTTATATTAATGTTTTTGATTAAATATTTCCTTTCCCAGATAGAAAATAAACTGCCTACGGTCTACTTACATTCCACTGACCCTTTGCACAGCAGTGAATGCCATCCTGTGGCTGTAAAAATCAAATGCATGTTAAAGACAAATGCTGCAGAAGAATAGAAGGGCTAAGAACATTCTAAAAGTTGTGTTATTTTAAAATTCCTCCTGCATTGCGGGAGTAGAATGTCATCTTTTTATTATTCAGAAGCACAAAGATCCCTCTCTAGGACTCCAGGCAACTGTATAATTAATTAATTATAACAGTATTAATTGATTAATTAATATTAATAACCTGAACATTTTTAATGGGTTCTGAGTGTTACTCAGGGAAATTCAGTTTTCTGGCCAAGATTTTTTTTTTTTTTTCAATGTATTTGGAATACTAAAACTGGGGGACAGAGTTTCATGTTGCATCTTAACCCCTAAGATCATCCTGTTCCCATACTCACACTTATTTAGTTATGTCATCAGTACTGTCTCTAGATGTTCTGAAAATTATTCATATACATTGCCCTTTTCAAGATCATTAGCTATACATAAAACCAACGGGAAAAGTCATGTTAAAAGAATGATGCATGACATCACTGTTTCTTAAAACAAAATCTGTTTTGATGTAAAAGTAGGATTCTTCCTGGTGAATTACAATGCATGTTGTGCTGCTGCAGTGGTACACCTCTTCTCTTACCCTTCAGCTGAAGGCGTACAACTTCCAGCTATTTATTTGTTATGCAGCTGGAGACAAGGGCTGGACAAAACCTGAACAAGAAAACAAGTTCAGCTGAGGTTGTTGAGTTCCAAGTGAAACCTTGTTCTCACCAAAGCCAATGGGAAAGTACCTATTGACTTCAGGTCAGGAGATTCCACAGCTGGATGGGTCCTTTACCAAGCAGGTATCTGTGATTCTGGAGAAGGCTCTGAGCAGACCTCATTATGGTCTTCCAGTATTTAAAGGGAGATTATAAGCAGGAGGGAATCATCTTTTTACATGGGTAGACACTGACAGGACAATGAGAAATGGTTTTAAACTAAAGGAAGGGAGATTTAGATGAAACTCGGAGACGTAGCTTACCCATCAGGGAAGATGCTGATGATTCTCATCTTTAGCAGTGGAACAGTTAAGTGAATTTCAGTTTCACATCTTCTGTCTCTGAGTATAGTTTAATCTCCGAGTATATATGAATCTGTTTTCCAGGCTGAGTTTTTAAAGTAGGAAACTAAACATGATAGGAGTAAAAAGGTACTCCATCAATATAAGTTTTGCTCTGAAGTCAGCATCTGAATTTCTCCCCTGCACACAGTGCCATGATCATTCTCAACCAGCTCATAGAATTGACCCTCCATCAACATAAACTGAATAGTAGATATTTATAGACACTTTGGAGACAAGTGAAGATTAAGATAATAAGGCTTGTCTTTGTTTCCTATTAGATGAAACTGTGATTAAATATGGCCCAATTAATGCTTATTATCTGTCTGAAATGAATTTGTCACAGGAAGTTGTGAAATAGACGTCAAGAAGTCAAGTAGAATTCTTATTGCTAAAATCAAAGCAAATATAAGTTTATTTTAACCTGATCTGACAAAAACAAGATGAAACTGTCATTAATAAACTGTCATCTATGTTGATTAAGACTTTCTTTTGTTAAAACTTCATTGCTAATCAAAGAAACTCATAGCAATTAACTTGAATATCAACAGAAAAAAATCTTTATTTTTTTCCCGTTTAGATCAATGAACAAGGGCACAGCAGTATTCCTTGGTGACAGTTCACTAAAGCCACTGAAATTTCTGAGATATAAAAAGTTCATTTTTCCTTTTACAAGTTCAGAATGTCTCCCCAGAATCAAAAATTGGAAATGAACTATACCCCTTGAGGGTGTGATATTAAATACTTTCTATCTGGGTAAGAAAACCATTTTTTATTAATCAGTTCTTTTACTGATAAGTTTTATTTTGAACATAAAACTTTAGAAGCTTCCTTTCTGCATGGAAAAATACAAAATGCATATAAACGTCAGAGACTGCTCATCATGCTATCGGCTATAAAACCGTCTTTGAGGTTTTCTATGCAGGATTTTCCCAGCATATGAGTATGGATTGAGAGCATTCATTATTTCTTGCTTGTTGTGGAAAACTAGGGTGAGCTGGAAATTGAATGTGTTCTGCAATTACTGACGGGATGCAGTGCCTGGTTCTGGCCTTGCCTGCTTTGATATTGATCAAAGGCTTGTTGATAAGCAATGAATTTTGCAGTGAGGTTTGGAATGGGGAGGTGAGTAAGAGGCTACGTGTACTGAAATAGCAGAATTCATCACCAAAACTATAGCTGCACATTGCATTTTTCTTCAGTGGCCAAAACATTCTCTGAAATTTCCCCCCTCCTGCCATGCATTGCCTCCCTCTGCTCCCTTGCTGCCACCCCAACACTAGTTAACCATCTGCCTTTGGGGGGACTTTGTTTGCTTTCAGCAGTGCATTTTAAGCCCTGATTATTTTCAGTAATCTTGTTTGTAGCACAGATGCACAAACAGTGCATTGACGGGTAAAGGTGGCTACAGATCATTGACTAGGGAAGAGCAAATGGTTGGAGGAGGAGCTGGAGATGGGGCTGGATGGGTCTTCATCTGCCTTTCTGACAGGGACAAGGCGATGTCATCCTCTGGGAACACGACCAAAGGCTGTTTGTTAGAGCAATTAAAAAAAAAAAAAAAACCAAAAAAAAACCCAAAAAAAACTGTTATCTTTTCTTCAAAAATACATGGTTCTGCTTCATACAGCAACATCAAATTTGGATGCCTTGTACCTATAAAGTACATGAAGGAATTACAGCATGCATCTATCATCTAATTTGTGGCTGAATACATATAATGCCTACTAAATTATAGCAATACCATTTCAAGACTGTCACAGAGCCTTACTTAAGGGGGTTTCATCCAACATCAGAAGGCACTGGCTGTTGGCATGCCTAAAATTGTTTATGTTTGGATAGTATGTTTAGAATAGAAGACAATATTTCCTTTGCATATGGAAAGTTTTCTTTGAAGTTACTACTCTGTTGTACCAGGAACTGTATGCCATATAATATCTCTAAAGATATTTTATCAAGTGCAGGGAAAGCTCCTTCATACTAAGTCATCATTCACAGTTACAAAGTTCATAGAATGGCCTGGGTTGAAAAGGATCATAATGACCATGTAGCTTCAAACCCCCTGCCACAGGCAGGGTCACCAGCCACCAGCCCAGGCTGCCCAGAGCCACATCCAGCCTGGCCTTGAATGCCTCCAGGGATGGGGCATCCACAGCCTCCTTGGGCAACCTGTTCCAGTGTGTCACCACCCTCTGAGTGAAAAACTTCCTCCTAATATCTAACCTAATCCTCCCCTCATGTCTTGGAGCAAATTGAACAAGTATTATGTTGGCATGAGGCTACTGATTTATTGCAAAATAGACAGAGGGGTATTGCCACAAAATAAATCATCTGCACTGTATTTGAGAGTTTCTACAAAAAGAGTTGCTCAACTTTAATTTCTCATCACTTTGAATATCTGGGGACCTATACTATAAACCAGTGCAACAGCACACCGGAGCAGGAATGTAAAGTATAATTTGCTTTGCTGCCCGATTAATAAACTCCACAATGACTATAGCTTGATTAGATTCTAGAAATATATTAGCATGTATTTTTGCTTATAGCTTTTCCGCTCATAGTTGAAAGAGAAAATAAATGACTAATATTAGTTGTAGGAAAAATTCTTGGAAGCATTGCTAAAATCTTGTGTCTTTATTAATATCCAAAATTATTTTCTTGCTAGTATATGATTAAACATGTTGACTGGTCTAGTATGAAAAAGGGAAAACTGGGGATGTGCAACAATCTTCATAATTTCATGGCAACTTTGAAGCAGGAGTTCAGCTCCTGCTTATAGTAGAGATTAGAATCAAGTGAGTTCTGTGGATGGAAAATGGTAAGTAGTTGAATATTTGAGAAGAAGGGAGTGCAGTGAGCTTCGAAGTTGATACATACCTCTTTTGAAGCAGAGAAACAGAGAGCTATTGCATTACCTGAGTGCTGAGATAAGATTTTTGGAGAAGGGCATTATCTGTAGAGGTAAATATGGTATGGGTGAACAGTCTCACATATCAATAGTTGATCACAAGTGTTTCTTATCATGAGAGAAGCAAAATCCACAAATGGCTGAAGTAGATATTCAGGTATTAAGGGAATTAGAATCGACATAGAGATTATTCCTAACATTAAACTGCCTAAGTATCTTAATTTTCAAGCTTGAGTTTATTTAAAGCTGCTTGAAATGAAATATTCTCAGATTTGACTACTCATCATTTTCTGTTCACAAAAGTCTTTGATTCTAATCTTTGCTATCAGCAGGAGCTAAACACCTTCTTCAAAGTTTTCTGTGAAGATCAATACACAACTTTTATCTTCTCTCTTGCTCAGAGGCTGAAGGTAGTTATGCTTCTATTTACTAATAGGTAATTCTAAAGAGGTTCCAAATCCCTGTAAAAGTGTTCTTAAGAAATCACATATTGTTCTTTATCTTGTTTGTAAAGTGTCAGTTTGAAGCTGGTTAAACATTCATGCATCCAGATATTATAAGAGGACTATTTTTTTTTTTTTTTTTTTTTTTCTGCTTTCCAGGTCTTTCTTATTGTATGCTGTGTTACTGTAGCCTTTTCAACAAAGAAATTTTTTATGTACTCAAAAGGCTTTTACAGTTGTGAGACAGAGGTGGATGTTCCTCCTGTGACCATCTCAAAATTGCCAGTCCCATATTTACAAACTTTGCAAACTGCTTAACGTGATACTATACATGCAGTTCCAAGCATCACTTTAGTTGGTGGTGATATAGCCTACAAGGTCAGGAAAAATCATAGTTGAGCAATGCCTTTTCTTACCATAACTGACTACATACTACTGCTATGCAGGAGAGGTGGAGATCATTTAACCCCACGTGTGGAAGGAGGAGGCACGTTTTGCGAAACAATTGGTTTCGAGTCACTTCCAGGCAACATTTTATCTGTAGTTTGTCATAAACAAAATTAGATGAGATTGGTATTCCTGAGAGCAATAGTTAGTGAAAAGAAGAAGAGCAGAATCCTATTCTGTGATTGCTTGAAGGAGTTTCTTTTGACATAGAGCAGAATTTCTATTCTGGAAATTGAATGGAGCAATGTCTGGTTTTGCACTTACCCTGGCACCTATCAGTTCACGAGTACCTTAAATATAGCTTTGTGCACTAAGATTGCCAGTGTAACAAGCTTAAAAAGCAATGCCTATGGAAAAAGACTATTTTCTTTCTGAGAGCCACTGTTGAGAGCTATGCAGTTCCTTCCTCTGTTACAACTAAAGCTAAAATACAAGCCTTCAGTTTGTTTTCAGAGCTGATAGCTCTTTTATTTTCTAAGTTTTCAAAAAGCTCATAGGTAAAGTATGGTACAAAGTTAGGGACTCTTCTTTTTAATTAGGAGTATTTCATGACTTCCGGATCACTCATTCTGATATTTTGTACTGCCAGGTCATTGCTTTCCATTTGCTTACTGCCTATTGGTAACAGTAAATGAGTCTGACAAAAGTTACTGTTTGAAGCCTGTAAGACTTCTGTCAGAGCTGTTCTCTAATATTTGGGTTTGCAGATACTGCAGGGAGCATTTAACTCCAGATGAAAAAGCCAGCCTTCCTTCCTTCCTGACTTTTGGCAATACCACGTTGAAATTACCTGATGTCATTGTTAGTTCTCAAATGGTATAACAGACCATTATGCATCGTTTTCTAGCTTGGATGTGGCTGGGAGCCATTGACTTTTCTAATCAGCCACCTAGAGTGCTTGTGTCAGTAATAATCTGTATTTCAGAAGTACTCTAAATTATTTATTTCTCCTACTTGGCCAGAGTGAATCTATTAATTTTTTATGATTGAAAATGAGAGTTCCCCTTCTTAACACATTGTAAAGGAAATCAAGAAAGGTGGATCATATCAATATGATTGACACTCTTTCCTACAAGAAGTGTTTAAGTAATTTGTCTTTTGGGATAGCACTAAGTTCTGTGAGAATAAGTGAAATAAACAGCTGTCTGCTTCTTTTCCAAAGCTGCCAAATAAAGAATTAAAAAAAGAACAACATCTAGTTTGCTACATCTAAACTTGTTTATGAACTGGACTAAAAAAGATTCTTGAGTAACTTCATTTTTTTTCTTCCCTATTCTATATGTCTCTGAGCCAGGCCGCCTCCACTTTGTACCAATGATCCAACACGTAGTTCAGTAATGTAATGTATTTCAATAAAAAATTCCTTGTGTGAATTTAGCTGCAAACTCAGTCTGTCTCTGAAGTAGGCATAGATAGTAATTCAGTGTATTTGACTTTAAAGTTCCATTCATCCTTCAAGGAGCTCTGCTTCATAATCTTTTATTTCTGTTGCTTGGGCTGAATTCCAGAGGCTCTTACAATAGGTACTGCAGCTCGTTTTCGCATTGGCAGAAGAAACAAACCCATTAGTCACTAACAGCAGGGGTATGCCTCTGCTCTCAGGCTCCCTTTGATCATTTTTTTCTGTCTGAGTAACTCAACCAGATTCTCTTTTCTAAAGTTTTATGAAGCAAAATTGGCCTTACTGGCTGGGGGAAGGGAGAGCTTTTTACCTGGAAGCCTCGGATGAGATACAAGCATCCCAGCTCAGCCTTTTTGCATTAACTTGTATCAACGCGAGGAAAATAAACAAGCAAGTATGTCATCTTCAGCATTTTGCAATGCTAATGATACTAATGTGACAGTTCCTCTTGACTCAAAAATTGGGTAGGCTTTGTATTTCCTCCTGCCAAGGAGTGATGTGGAAGAAGATTCTTGTTCATCTCGAAGCTTGATAACTTGTATTAAACACCTGCTGATTGTCTTGTTAGACTTGTTAAAGGAAGATCCCTGCTAGCTACTCTCCCTGGCTGAGTTAGTAATTACCTTGGAAGTCATGAGCTTTTGTTAATGAGATTCAGTACTGTACTTTTAAAGTCAGGAAGGTGGTCCTCACAGTTGCATATGTATTCTGAGAAAATTTAAGGGCTACTCCTTCAATTAAGCACGACACTCCAATTCACAGAATCACAGAATCACAGAATCACCCGGGCTGGGAGGGACCTCAAGGGTCATACAGTTCCAGCCCCCCTGCCTGGCAGGGCCACCAAACATACACATTTAGATCAGGTTGCCCAGGACCCCGTCCAACCTGGCCTTGAACACCTCCAAGGACGGGGCATCCACAACCTCCCTGGGCAGCCTGTTCCAGGGCCTAACCACTCTCCTTGTAAAGAACTTCCCCCTAACATCCAACCTAAATCTTCCCTCCTTCAACTTGGATCCATTTCCCCTAGTCCTGCTATTGTCAGCCCTTTTGAAGAGTTTACCCCCCTCCTGGGTGTAGGTTCCCTTCAGGTATTGAAAGGCTGCAATGAGGTCACCCCGCAGCCTTCTCTTCTCCAGGCTGAACAAGCCCAACTCCCTCAGCCTGTCCTCATAGGGGAGGTGCTCCAGTCCCCTGATCATCTCAGTCGCGCTTCTCTGGACCCTTTCCAAAATCTCTATGTCTTTCTTATACTGAGGGCTCCATACCTGAACGCAGTACTCCAGATGGGGCCTCACAAGAGCCGAGTAGAGAGGGACAATCACCTCCCTATCCCTGCTGACCACCCCTCTCCTGATGGAGCCCAGGATCCCATTTGCCTTTCGAGCTGCCAGAGGAGCTTCTAGGAGGAGCGACTGTCTCAAAATAAAATGGTTAATGTCACCAGTGTTGAGGCCTGCTAGACCTGCGCTGTGTTTTAGCCAGTAATTTGGTTGAATTTTAGATGTTTCCTCCATGCATTCCCCATGGTCATAAAAATAAAGAGTTTCCATATCTAACATTCCAACCATTTCACGTTAACACTGTTGACCTTGATTTTCACTGTGAACGTCCACTGCTATGGAAGTCTCTTTGTGGTTGATCTGTGGCCTTTAACATAAACATAATTTCATATAAACTTATTTTGGGTAGTTTTAAGGGCTACATACCAAACCTACTGTGTCCAGCAGAAGAGATAGAAATTGTCTTACTTGGATTTTGAAGGTTCTGTTATTGTATTGAATTTACAGTACTCTGCATGATGACATCTTTTGTTTTGTCCTGGTCCTGAAAGTTGAAGGTACATTATTGTTGCTCTACCACAAAATTTCCGGATAACCAAAACCTGTATGTGTATTGGTTGACATAGTTCAGTAAAGGTGTAAACATTAAAGCCAATAGGGGAATGCAGATTCCCCCCCAAAAAACTGCTCATTTTATGAAGAAAAAATTATGAAGAACTGTCTAGGCTGTGGGAGTACAGCAGTGATGTTCAAGAGTTCACTGTGAAAGTGATAAATAAAGTTCATGTTCTTGCTGTCTGAGGCTGTCAGACCCCATTAAACATGTTGCCATACTCCTTTTAAGATATTTCACCCTTGGTAAATGGAGCAGCCCTTCACGTGATAGGTCAGGGTGTTAAACCTCAGCTGCTCTCACAGTTGTGTTCCAGCTCAGGGAGGTGATATCTTCTTTTGGGCTGTGTTGACAAGGCGTTAGTAGTAGCAGTATCAAATCAGAAGGGCAGAGGATGCAGCTGATCAACCTCATCTCAGGTTGTACTTGGGCCAGAAGCAGAATGTCTGCACCCGAGTGTCTATCAGTCAGCATGGCTTGAAGTGTTCAGCATTTAGCAAAGCACATCCAGACCAAGCAGCAGTTCCTCATCTCCTTCAGGAAAACTGTCATGCTGGTCCTAGCCATTTCTCCATCCCGTCTGCTCTGAGGATCGCCTCTTGTGGGGTTCGTGACTCTGTAAGCATACACTGGGACTGACCTTTCTGTCATTTGTGTGTATCACCTTTCTTTTCCTGTTTTGTTTTTTTTTCCCACCCTGCCATCTGCAGGTTTCTAAATGAAACCTCACCGGTCCTGAGTTACAGTTTCTCTCCTGGCAAGCAGATGCCTTGCATGTCTGCCTTTCCCATTTCCAGAGATACCAGCTGTGAGTTAGCTTTTGTGTCTTTGTCCTATAAAGGTCCCCACCTCCCTTCCCTCCCTGGTTGCATTTCACCACGATTTCCAGCTGTTCAAGGATTTTCTGAGATCTCCAGCTGTGTTTGAATTGATATTTTGTTGGTTAGAAGGGCCCTGAAGTGCTGTGCGATGTCTCGATGGAGGCACAGCAGTTGGTTATGCTACTACTCCACTTCCCCCATTCCTTTACGGTTTGGTTTTGCACTACGCTGTGTTGTCTCAGAACAATTCTGAACAGGCAACATTTTGTCTTTTTATTAGGACAGAGCCAGGCTTCAGGCCCTCTGTGTTAGTTCCTGTTGATAAAATGGCATTTTGTGTCATTGTTTCAGGCTGAGAGAGCTGGGGCTGTTTGGACTGGAGAAGAGAAGGCTCTGGAAAGACCTGAGAGCAACATATCAGTATCTAAAGGGGAGGAAGTTTTTTACATTAAGGCCGGTGAGGCGCTGGCACAGGTTGCCCAGTGGTGGATTCTCCATCCCTGGAGACACTCAAAGTCAGGGTGGCAGGGCTCTGAGCACCTGATCTAACTGTGTGTCCCTGTTCACTGCAGGGCAGTTGGACTCGATGGCCCACAGAGGTCCCTTCCAACACAATCAATTCTACGATTCTGTAATTTTATTTTCAATTAGCTACCAGCAACAATTTTCAGTGCAATTTTTCTGCTTCAGAAAGGATTTCCCACAAGTTTCAGCTTGCAGGAGCAACCCAATGCCTGCACCTATTTGCTGCCACACCACTGTAGTCACACTTTCAGCAGCAACCTAGCAAACTGTGAGACTGTGTGCAGTGAAGGCAGGAGGATGGCTTAGCTTCTTAGGCAGCATCTTGGGTTAAGCATGTTTTTCGTCACAGTTGCTTGGCTGCTTATACCACTGTGCTTTTCAGGGATTTTATTATTGTTACTTTTTGTAAACTTTTTCACCATCCTTTTTTTTTTTTTTTTTTTTGTGTGTGTGTGTGTATCCTGGCTAAAAGCCTGAGGGAAATGTTTTTTTTTCTTAAAAGTTTACTCCTCTTCTGTTCAGACAACAAAAGTTTCTTGATTCATGATTTTCCTTTTTATGTAGTAAGAGCATTAGCACCCTTTTGGGTACTTTTGTTATGTTTTTGTTTGTTTGTTTTTTTCCAGTATTTAAATAAATGTGTCTACTTTTGTTTCTGTACACTGCAGCCTTCCTGTACTGCCTGGCACCGTGGGTTATTTCATCTGTGGAGTCAGCAGAAATCCTGAATGAAGGTTTTCTTTGTTAACCTGCACTTCTGCTATAGGCTCAGGCAATTCTGCCGCAGCAAACCAAAAACAGAGAGGATCAGCTTCAAAAGCAGGGCAAGAGTGTTTAATAGGAAGGGGGAATATCTGGGAGAGGTGGGGCAGAGGGGCAGAGCTCCCAACTCACCGGGGGAAGGCAGATCTGCAGCTGTGTGCATAGCCCCACAACAATGGAAGACGTCTGCATTGGGGAGCACAGCGAGTGGGGACGGATGGCTGAGAGCAGGCAGCACAACAGGGACTCTCCACATGCCCATGCCCACTGCAGGCAGATGGTGTGCTGGTGGCACAGGGCTGGTCCCTGACAGCAGACAGCCTTACCATCACCATCCCAAGGGCTGCTAATTGCCAGCCCCAGTGGCATCTCAGGGGACAGAGGCCACTACACAGTGATGGGAGAACAGGCTGCGCTCTGCGAATGAGTTATGGGCTGATTTGGGGATTTTATGTTTCTACTCCATAATGTCATACCACTTATTTTTCTGTAAATAAGGGATTTAAGTCCCTAAGGCTGTCAGTCCACCACTCCCAATGCATCAGGTTTGGCTAGTATAGTTAAAAAGAGGAAACTGCAAAGATCTTTTGCTTTTCTCTTAGAAGATGTTGTGTGTTTCTCTGCTGATGTCAGTACTAAGTCAGGGTTACCTTAAGTTTAGGTTTCTCGTTGCAAAGCAAGAACAACAGCATGGGCCAGGATTCCCAGAAAAAGCTTACTTTGCCTTAGGATTGAGCATCAGGTCTGTGTTTTTTACACATTAACATTTGAGAAGGAATAAGGCACAGAGCAGTTAATTAGCAGTGCACCCAATGTGTGGGGATAGATACAAGCCAAGCAACTGGATGGGATTGGCTTGCTGTCACAAAAAATGGCTACTGTGGGATTTCTCGTTAACATACATAGCTGGAAGTGAAATCTGAACTTCTTATGTGTAAACAGAAATAACTTTCTGCCTTATTTCTTTGGGAAGTATGATCAAACTTTTTAGAGAGAAGTTTGAAATTGATTGCTTGCATTTTGAAGGCATATTATTGAAGCTCTTGAGCGCTTGTTTGTCTTGGATCCTTTCTTTTTCACAGTGTTTCCAACTGAAAATTATTAGTAATTCTGTTTACATTGCAACTAAGTTACTAATTAACTTTTCTCTCAGAGATTTTATTTGTATATTTGTGCAAGCACAGTGCACTTTTTAACAATGCAGCAAGTTTTGTGTTTTTTGGTTTTTGTTCTTTTTTACCACATGCCTCTCTATGCCCCTTAAAACCATATAAAGGAATTTTAGAATTAATGAGCTGTCAAATCTCAGGTAATGAATGAAAAGAACCAGCACAAAATCCTGTCATTGTTTAAGAAATCCCAAATAATTAATGGGAAGAAGTGACAGAAGTTCTTCTATAATTTAAGAATAAATTCTTAATTGTGTGACTGAAGAAACTTTAAAATATGTCTGGGAAAAAAAAAAAAAAAAAAAAGCAGGGATATTTCTTAGTTGCTTAATTCCAGTTCAGTCTTCTTCTGAGCTGCATAATTTGCAATTAGAGGATTTCCATTTTTGGAGAATCATTTGGGCCTGGGTTGGAAAGGACCTCAAGGATCATGAAGCTCCAACCCCCCTCCACATGCAGGGCCACCAACCTCCACATTTAATACTAGACCAGGCTGCCCAGGGCCCCATCCAACCTGGCCTTGAACACCTCCAGGGATGAACGGGGCATCCACAGCCTCTCTGGGCAGCCTGTTCCAGCATCTCACCAATCTCTTGGAATAGGTTCCTCATCCAAAACATTCATGTTCCACATTGTCTCAAAAGGAAAAACTTTCACCATTCCACATTATAATTCTGCATTCAGTATGCCTATAGCTGGCGTGTGTTGAATGTTGTTTATCACACAGAAGACCTTGTAAACTACAGATTAGGTTTGGAGAGGGAGGACTGTTTCCTTACATTTTGCTGCACCAGCTGACAACGTTCTGCTTTACCTTCTCAGAGCAATGCCTTTGCTGCTGCTGTTTTGCAGGTGACCGTCTCAGATGGAGGCACATCTCCCAAGCAGTCCTCGGTTTGGGTGGTGGTCCAGGTTCTGGATGAGAATGACAACAAACCCCAGTTTCCAGAAAAAGTTTACCAGATCAAGTTGCCAGAGAGGGACCGTAAGAAAAGAGGGGAGCCAATCTACAGAGCTTTTGCTTTTGACAAAGATGAAGGCCCTAATGCAGAAATCTCGTACAGCATTGTGGATGGAAATGATGATGGGAAATTTTTTATTGATCCCAAAACAGGGATGGTGTCTTCCAGAAAGCAGTTCACAGCAGGGAGCTATGACATCTTAACGGTAAGTGTGCTTCCATCAACATACAAATCCATATGTGTCTGACTTTAAAAACAGCTGTTGTTGTATGCATAGTGATACATGACCGTATTTAATCTATGACTTATGTGTAAGATCTGAATGTATTACAAAATCTCTTATTCATTTAAAATTACAGACAAAAAGTAGATTCTGAGATTGTTCAGGCTATTGCACACGCTGATTTATTCTCAGACTGTTCAGAATTAGCTTGCAGATTGTTGGCAGGAGTCATTCCCTCAGATACACTAAACTGAAGACCAAAAGCTTGTGTGCTGATGTGCTGAACTGGGATGATAAAGCTACAACTGGATATTCAGCTTTTGTGTAGACCCAACTACTTATCCTCATGGAAGGATCCTTACATTGTTCATATCTGGGAGTTTCAGGGAGGAGGAGCACTGGGTTCTGTGTGAAATAGTGCATTGGGGTTTTATTATGGAAGCAATTTCACTTAAAAAAAATAGCAGTCAAAGTAATTCTCAAACCATGTAGACAAGGTCAAAGACAATAAGAAGATGAAAATGATAATATAAAGAAGTACCAGGCTTGCATGTGTACTCTTTGTTTACAGAAGTAAGCTGAAGTTGTATATAAAGAGTCCATCAAAACTGTAGAAAATAGGGGACAGAAAGTTGTCAGAGGTTCACAGTCAGACCCATTGTAAAGGAAACAATGTCATTTACAGGTGTCTGTCGGGAGACCTGCATAGGAGTGGAAACTATGATAGGAAAATGAAAGTATAGGTATCAAGATACTGAGGGATATTCAGATACTCAGAGGTCAGCACCCATCGGGTGAGTGCTTTTCACCGTGCAGAGCTGGATGTGTGAGTTGTGGCCCTCTTTGCAATGTAACAGCTGCAGGTCTTCTACCTCAAAGCTCAGCTTCTTTCCCCTGAGGGCATTCCTGAGCAAGCAGGGTGATAAGCATTAGCACCAAGCCCACTTAACACATTTCCACAGAAAGAAATAGGCTGTGGTATTTCAGGCAAATATTTCCCATTTTTAACAGGCATAGTAACAGCATTTTTATACACCAGTGGTCCCATATAGCCAGAAGCATTTACTTTAGTTTTAAAAGAAAAATCTTTCACACTCTTAGGGCATTGATGTTATTCACTGAAGCACCCATTTTGTAACCTACTTTCAGCCTTGTCTTATCCCTCAGTTTGTCACTGGTCATCGTGTCGTCTCTGTGCTGAAACCATAAAGCATGTCAGGCAAATACCGAGTCTGTCCATCTCTCTAGCATACACTGGAATATAAAGAATTAGAACCAAGCTAGGCAATGTTTGCAAACACAACTGAGAAGAGAAAGCAAGGACAATAGATAGAGCAAAACTATATATTTGTTTTGAAAAATGGACAAAAGGATCTGGAGCATATTTGACTCAGTATTGAAAATACTGATGAAAGTAATAAAAGGAATAGACATAAACCTGATGGAGCACGTCCAGAGGAGGGCCACAAAATGGTCCAAGGGATGGAACACCTCTCCTATGAGGACAGGTTGAGAGAGTTGGGTCTGTTCAGCCTGGAGAAGGCAGCAAGGTGACCTGATAGCAGCCTTTCAGTATCTAAAGGGGAGTTAGGGGAAAGAAGGGGAGAGACTCTTTAGCAGAGTCTGTTGTGAGAGAACAAGAGGAAATAGCTTCAAGGTCAAAGAGGGTAGATCTAGGTTAGATATTAGGATAAAATCTTTTACAGTGAGGGTGGTGAGGCACTGGAACAGGTTGCCTAGAGATGTAGTTGAGGCCCCATCACTGGAGACTTTCAAGATGAGGCTGGATCAGGCTTTGGGCAACCTGATATAGCTGTGGTGTTCCTATGCATTGCAGGGGAATTGGACTAGATGG
This sequence comes from Perdix hodgsoniae, assembly GCA_035772895.1. Lineage (NCBI taxonomy): Eukaryota > Metazoa > Chordata > Aves > Galliformes > Phasianidae > Perdix > Perdix hodgsoniae. The sequence continues at coordinate 121,401 of JAPSGF010000168.1, forward strand.
CCTTCAGAGGTCCCTTCCAACTCTAAGGATTCTGTGATTCTATGATTCTGATTTGATCTGCAAAAAAGACACCACTTAAAGCATTCAGACGTGGTCTGAGTGAGCATGTGTCATTAAATACATGGCTTAAAACACAAGGGCTTCATTTGTTGCAAGAGGAAACTGATTGGAAGATGTCATCTTGGAGGGGAGGATCTCTGTATGGAGCGCATCTCCCAGAGGCCTCACATCAGCAGTTCTAAGTCAAAATATTGAAGTTTGAAATCAGACTTTTAATGAAAAGTCAAAACGTAATTGAAAAAACTTGAGAACTGTGAAATAAGCATTTCTCTCTCTCTCTCTTACTTGAGTTTTACATAAAGGATTGGAAAGGCCATTTTAGGCATATTCTTGTAATAAAATTAGGTCTGAAGTACCAAGCTGGAGTGCTAGTGTGAGTTTTGTTTTCTCTACACCCACCAGATAAAAGCAGTGGACAATGGCCGGCCCCAAAAATCTTCGACTGCACGCCTCCATATCGAGTGGACCAAAAAGCCCACGCCCTCACCCGTGCCCCTGACTTTCGATGAACCCTTCTACAACTTCACCGTCATGGAAAGCGACAAAGTGACAGAAATCGTTGGGGTGGTCTCTGTGCAGCCATCCAACATCCCTCTCTGGTTTGACATTGTGGGTAAGTGGGGGACCGGTGGTGTGGGGGAGAAGCTTGAGAAGCAATGCGTGTGGATGTGGGGTGTTGAGAGTGAGACGACTAACCGTGAATTGTCCCCCCCAATTAAAACCACTTTAGTAATGCTGATATGAAAATGCTATTTATTCATGGTGATAGCAATAATAATAATATTCCTGCTTTTGTTATGACTCCTTAGCTAAGCTGAAAAAAGCGCTGTATGGCTGAATTGTTTTTTTTCAATGTATGTTATTTACTGCAATCTTAATGTTGTCTGTCATTTAAATTCTATTGTCATACTTTGCTAATCTCATTTCTAAATGTATTTATGGTACTTAGACTTGCTGTCCCTCATTTCTCTCTTTCTTCACCTTTTTTTCTGCATTCTGTTCTTTTTTTTCTGCTTCCGACTGCCCTGCTTCAAGGTGGCAAGCATGCTCGAGAGATGTTCTATATTCTACAGACAGCTTGTGGGCAGAACTGTTCAACAGAAGGTACCCTTAGTGCAAACACATTTGCTAAAATACAACTATCCAGGCTGCCTTTTATTTTTGCAAGTTCTTTGAGACGATTTATATTACATCTTTCATAAGTGCCTGTGACAGGATGCAATGCGACACATGGATGTGCTGTGTTTCTTTCTATGACAGCTTTTACCGTATTTGTGTCCAATTATTATCATTCTTATTCACGGATTTTCCGCAGTTTATCACAAATAATTAATTCCAACTTTTCACAGTCCAGTGCCATCCATTTAACTGTGAAACAGAATGGGATGCATCGACATATGGGTTACAAATGGAGCCACCAAAAGTTTGTCTTGAATGCAAGCTGAAAAAGAGAAATGTGTTTTGATGTGAGATTTCAACCACAAAATTGCCTCACGTAAAATTGCTTACAGAAACAGGGAGGGAGAAATACACTTAGCAAAGAGGAGGAGAAGCCACAGAAGCAGTGTTATTAAATTCACAGGGAAAACACAGTTAAGGATGTAGCTGCCACAAAAACATGGAATAGAAGTTCTCGCTTGGTTGCAGCGGGAAAACAGGAATCGATAATCCTAAGCATTGCTTCGCTACTTCTGCTAGTTCAGTTATGTCATTTAAAATAACTCATTCGACATCTCCAAACTGAGGCTTTCCCCAGCAGCACAACAGCCCTGCAAAGTTGCTGCGGTATTTTAGTATTTGCTGATACTTGTAGGTAATGTTTGTGTGCCTTTGGACATCAAACACTGCATCTGCTCGAAGTGGTGTTATTTAAATGAAGGGCTATAAAGCAAACACTGTATGAAAGATTAGAGAGACAAAAGCCTTTGCCACAGACTTAGTGGAAAGGGTGCATCAGCAGTCTCTGTTTACAGGGATTGAGCCCGGCTTCCATTTCTGCACAGCTGTTTGCGGATGGGTTTAAGCAACAGGAAAGGCAGGGACCACAAGAGAAAGGCTCTGTCAGAGTCATTTTCATCCACCTTTTATTGCCAATTTGTGCAGATGAAAGGCGGAAGCAGCTGCATTTCCTCTCTGAATTTGTATCAAGGTTTCAGGTGCCAACCGCATTAAAATTAAACCCAAAGCTATTATCATGTTCCGGGGTTCCTGCTAGCCTCTGGGGAAGGACAGCATATGTTTCCTACTGTTTCCCTTCCACTCCCTTGGCTATTTCAGTATGCTACGTGCAATTTATTAGCTAATGTTTACATTCCCTTTTTCTTCCTTGCTGACCCCAGCTTTCCTCCCAGGAGAAGTCTGTGTTTATTGACATTATTGACAATTTTTTTCCCATTTGAACCTTTTGCTGCCCTCTACAGCCTTTTGGTCTTTTCCTCAGTGAATTCACCAACTCTCATTAAAATGCTGCCTGTGTTAAGCACCGAGAGAAGTCCCCATTCTTCAGCTGCCTTCTTTTATGTTGTTAGTCTCATTTGCAATCTAGCAACAACTTGTAATAACATTTCATGTTTGCCTCCTAAACAGAGATGATGGGGAGGACATTCTTTACTTAAGACCTTTAATTTTGTCACTGAATGTAACCTTTATGGTGAAAATAGTTCAAAATGGTCTAAAAGATTTTTGGCTACTCAGATAATCCTAATGGTTTCTTTACAGCGTCAAGGAGACATTGCTCCCTTAGACTTAATGAGAGGTTGATGACCCCAGCCATCCAGTTCAGTGCTGTTACCATATGGATGTTGTCATTAAATATCACTGCTGTTATTACCAGCAGCATTAGCAACAGTTCCTATTTCCTCAATAGGAACAGCCAGCAATCCCAGGTATGCAGGAGACTTGGTTATTCAGATATTCAGCATACAGGCTGCAAAGATAAAGTCCATCCTGAGAGGATTACAGACAGTGGTGCATGTTTAGGCTATGTTTGCTGCCTTCAATCAGTGTCAGTTTTAAGAACACTTCTTGTTCTGCAGTACCAGCATGTAGGAAAAGAGATGTCAATACTTTCCTTTTGGGGGAACATAAGGAATTTGTCACTGTGAGGGCACTGAGGCTGTGGCACAGGCTGCCCAGAAAGCTGTGGTGCCCCATCCCTGGAGGTGCCCAAGGCCAGGTTGGATGGGGCCCTGAGCAGCCTGAGCTGTAAGTGGTGTCCCTGCCTATGGAGGTCTCATCCAACCCAAACCATTCTGTGATTCTTTGATTCTGATACTGATGTCTAGTGCCAAAAAGTCCCATGAAAGATACAGGTTAGGAGTAAAAGATAGTTGTAGAAAATGGAAAGCTGCTCAGGACTGTTGATGCAACAGAGGATTTTAGTGCTGCTGTCAAACCTAGACTTGATCCTGCTACATCTGGTATTTTGTGATTTTGGACCTCTGTGCACAGTTCACAGTAATGTCAACAGAAGCCATGAAGGCTTATCTAGAGGCATGGTTTAATATAGAGTTTGCAGGTTGACCTTTATTTTTATGACCTTTTCAAACTAAATGGGCATTGGAATTTGAGAGGACCTTTTTTTTAATGCATAATATACACTTTCTTTGAGCTCAAGAGGAAAGGGAGCCCAAAGATTAGGCTTTCTAGGATGCTGTCTGCCTAACCAGCATGTTGCATCTAAAGTATGTGCCCCTAAAATAACTACTTCAGCTCCTGAGCTAATCTAAGATAGAGGAACGTGCCTTGCATGCAGAGAGATCAGATTTCCTCAATAGATTAGAGAGGATGAGCATCTAGTTGTTATTTAATTGGGAATGGTTGAGATGTCACGCTTGGTTTCTGTTTTCAGAATGCATTCAACGCCATTCTCAGTTCATATAGATCACACAATGTGGAAGACATGAATGTAGGTTGTTTCAATTGTGTTAAATTTATTCACACCTTTATGAGATAGATAAAAAGTGATAAAAGAAGCTCCAAAAATAAGTCACAAGATAATTATTTCTCGCAGGTAAATTGAGCCCTCTGTCTTTTTCTTCCTTTGTTAGTGGTGGGAATGGTGTGATGGTTACTTTGACCACTGGAGCTAAGCTGCATGGTGCTAGTTTTTGCTTACATAGCATGTTGCACAACATCTCTCTGATTCTCCAAAAACACCTCCCTCTATTGTTCTTTCTGCCCCAGCCAAACGTTAAAAATAAATCCAGACTTTTTTTTTATCAAGGGTGCTTATATGGCAATAATTTTAAGACGTAATAATTTTAATTAATTGCCCATATAACTCACAGTTCTGCAAATGTTCATTGATATCAAAGCTGTGTATGTCCTTAGCCTCCTTTGAATTATATCCTCTGAGAACTAACTAAAATACCTTCTGATTTCTTTTCTGCTTTTTTTGCCCGTACCTTCAGCTTCTTAGCAGCAAACCCAAAGCTTTGACTCTCCTTGCAATAGCTTTATCTTTCTGAAAATTTGCACTCTGCAGTATTTTGTTCTTCTGAGCGTGACACATTATATAAAAGAATAAATCTTTGCATGTAATGTTACTAATATGTATTATGTCATGATTTAGAAAAGTCTGTAGTTGAATTAGTATTTCTTGAGGCAGTCAGTATGTTTGTTTGGTATTTCAGCAAACAGAAACATTTGAAATCTGACCCTTGTTTCTTTTCCTGGAAATCCTTGATGTACTTCCTGAGAAGTCAGGATGAATTTGCCTTCTGTATTTTCCTCTGATTCTCTGCTCTGAGCAAAGAAGAATTGTAGCAATTGGTCCAATTTATCATCACCGTTCTTGGTGATGTTAGTTTACTGTGGGGCAAAACAAGCAAGAATTCTTTCTGCTTTGAGAAAATCTGTTCTGGAGCATTGTTCTCTAAATTACGTTGTCTCCTGTATTTCTCTTTGCCTCCACTCTTCCATCATGGAAAGCCAAATGACACTTGTGTGAAAATCACAATATATCCTGGCTTTTTTAAGTTTGGACACATAGCTTCCATGTTCTTTGCTAACTGTCAGTGAAAGAAGAGTCTGGGTTTCAAGATGTCCTGCAGAATTCAGTCTGATTAGTCTTGGCATCTGAGATCCAACAATTCTGAATGTTCACAGACATCTGACATTCCTTAGGTGTATATTCAATCCCACTCTTCTGAATCATTCCGCTGGAAAGGAGGGGAAAAGGCCCTTAGATGGGACTCATGTGCCTGTGAGTCCTCTGGATTTGCAGATACGTTTTAATCTCAGAGGAGAAAATGGTTTCTCCCAGGAGGATAATCCTATCTAAAACTGCATGTCAGCAGCTAGTAGGAACATAAATAGGCTCAGTGTCCTACCAGAAATGAACTCCATCTAGGAAGAGTACTACAAGAAAACATTGTTGCTTGCAGCAAATACAGTAATCAAAATACAAGCAGACTGTGCATGAAAATTAAACATATTCTGGAATTCAAAAAGGACAGAAATGTATCTGCACCGTATCTTGCCGTAGGCAAATTTGCCAGTTGATGTCAAGAAATCCCTTTTAACAGCTCAGAAAGCTTTTCTTGGCCTGGCCATTACACCAGCTGTGTGGTAAGCTTTACATCAGAAGATCCTCTCTTGCTAGTCATGTAAGATTTTATACCATTTTTTTCTTAGCCATTTCCTTTTATAAAAGGAAAATTAATTATTTCTATCTTTCAGGGGTTTTTTTTGTTTGTTTTTTTGTTTGTTGTTTTGTTGTTTGTTTTTTTTCAGAAGAAAAGTAGGTTCATGGTGACTGTGAAGCTAAGAAATGAGCTAAGAACCAAGGTGGTATTTCACATTCAGAAAATTTAGTCAGTGCTACTCTGTACTAAGAGCACAACCTATAGACTATTGAACCAGAAGTGTCCAGATTCCATTTATTGAGACCACCTCTTTGCCCATACTATGGCATCTCCCAGGCTGAGAATGTGGGCTGTGAAAGTAATGAAGCTTTAGCAAGGGTCAACAAATAGGTCTTTTGTACCAGAGGCTGTTTCTGCAGCCATCCCAAGTTTGACAGTGTCTGGAATTGGCTAGTGTTATATTGGAAATTGCTATATAAGTGACAACATGCTTTCAGATAACATAAAAATCTCCTGGCTATGGAAATTTAATGCTTTCACAGTTTATTGAAAAGCATAAAGACTAATCTCAAGAAAGTAATGGTGGAAATCATTTCATTTCACTTTAGATGTCCAAAGTGAAGACATAAATATCTGCACTAGCTCTCCTTGGGAATCTTAACAGTCAATTAGAGAGACATAACACTTTCTGGATTAATTTATGCTATCCAAACACAACGTGTATTCTCACCCAAAGGTGACACTGGAGCTATATGGGGACTTTTCCCACTCTGAGAGTTTCAGTTTTTCGGGGTTTTGTGAGGGAAGTCTTCAATATAGTGTACCAACATTACATCTTAGCTGGCAATGCTACTGCAAACAACAGCTAATTCACATCTTTCTTAGGTCATTCAGTGTCAAAACGCTTCCTCAGATTAACCTGAATACCCAGTTTGCCATTTCAGTTAACTTGCCTTCTTTACCATTGACTTTCCCAAAGTGTCCAAGGAACTTATAGTACTTTGTCTTCATTTGAATTATTTCTTTCCTAATGCAATTGCGAGCACATTAGCAAAGACAGCTTATACATATCTTGTATCCAAAAGCAGGTTTTGCAAGACAATGGAAAGGAAAGCATGTATCGCATACTACAAAATGGAATAAGTAATACAAATTCACATTAATAGTCCTGAACAGATGAACAAAATTTTGTCAACCTTAGCCCGCTTCCATCCCAAGATTGTGATCAAAGAAAATGTGGAATGGCCTGTAGTGATGTTATTGAAACCAATGCTGCTTGAGTTTACACCAATGCGAATAAACTCCCTTCAAAATGATTTGGAGTTACACTACAGCACGATTTTGAAAATTCAGGTACCTCAGAAATGTGTGAAGCTGCCAACTCCTCAGCTCTCACTAGCTCCAGACTCAGCCCTCCATCCTCCATGTGAGCACCTTTTGGAAGGAAGTCGTTTCAAGTGGACTTCCCAGATTAGTTCAGCTGTACAAGTTTTTAATAGAAAAGTCCTGTTGTTTTTGTATGACTTCTCTCTCTGTACCCTTCCAGCACCCATCTTTCAAAGAAAAAACTCTGTTGGGGACTTGGTAACAGGTTTGATGTAGGCTTTACATGTCTGTTCTTTTAGCCTATATGCCTAAATTTATACGAAATTCAGTAACTATTCTTCTGTGCTTCAGAGGCATTCATTATCTGAGGTGCTGTTGTAAGGGCATATGAAGGCTGAGAAGCAGTGCAGAGTATTTCCAGACCACATTTAGTAGGATGAGGATCAGAATCAATATCCCAGGGAACATGAGAACTTATTCCCAGAAATTCAAGCACTGACTTCTTCATTGTCGACCATTGAAATGTACCAGGTAAATCAAGAATATATCAGAATTTCAGTCCAGAAGAGATCATAGTCACAAATCTCACAGATGAGTTCCTTGCCTCTTCTCTGTCTCAATGTTTGATGCAGTTTCTGCATTACTTAATAGAAAATGAATCAATATGAATTAAAGTGCATAGGCTAGTTTGTTACAAGTATAGTCCAGAGTGGTATGGCTTTTGACCAAGATTTATTTGCTTGTCATTAGACTGATCTGGAAGATGTCTATGCCATATAAAGAGCTCTTATGCTGTATTCAATTCATAATTTATGAGAAGAGTATTCTGCATTTAGTGAAAATATCTTGAAGAAGTTGGGTTATTTGCAACACAAATGTGTGCTGCCCTGCACAACCTGCAGTAATCCAACAGAGGAAGGGAATTTATAACATTGATTATTAATTCTTCTCTTTTACTTCTTGGAATTTCTGAAGGCAGGGTTTCTTTGGATGTGTATGCCAGTTGATAGCATATAATTTTTGACTGCTCATTAAGATGATTATTAAGCATCTTGAAGTAAAAGCTTTCATTTTGTTTTCATGGTTATCAGTATGAAACATTCTCTTTGTAAAGTGCCTACTGTCCCAAGGCTAGCTTCGTTTCAGCAGAGATTTCCTTGCAAGAATCTGAAATTCACTTCTTCAAAGAAAGCTTTTTTCAGAGTTGGTTTTCATGGTTCTGTTTTTCTCAAGTAAATCAATTTAAAACTTTTCTTGGGAGCTGGCATCCTTTTCTTGCAAACTTAAAAAAAAAAAAAAAGAAGAAGAAAGAAAACCTGAATGTATGATCAATGTCCAAATACCTGGGTATTGCTTAAATGTCAAGAACAATTACATTTTCTTTCTAGTGTCAAATAGTGTTAAGCATATATATCAATTGGAAAAAAGAATGCAATTTGGGCTTGCAGGAGGAGGTTAGGGAATAAGCAATGTTTCTATCCCCCATAAATCACAGCAGATCCAGTGTCAGTGTTTTCATGGAGAACCACAACAGCATCTGTTAGGCTCAGAGTTATAAATATGCATGCACATATATTCAGCACAGGGAAGCCTGATGTCGAGTCTGAAATTATCATGTTTAGATTTTTTTTCAAAGGGCAGAAGTTCACGAGTTTTTCCTTTCCTTTGTATAGATCACTTGCTCTCATATTCCTTCTCCTTTCTTCTTGCCGTTCTTGAGTGCATTCCCAGGCAGTCCAGGACAAAGTAGTGCTTCCATCTTGCACTTTCTATGCATCTAACTTGTGCCAGAGGGAAAGAGGAATGAGAATTTCTCTGTGTTATGAAATTCAGGGTGAATTCATCCTGTTCACCTGCAGTGATCCCCCTATATCTTCAGCTTCTTGGAGAGCCCACGCCTTTCTTCCCTCACTAAATGCATGAGTGTGTCTGTGTCATGAGTGTTCTGGCTGTGGATCAGCACATCAGGCAGATGCAGGACTTGATGGCAGAGGAAGGACAACTATCCCCTCCATTTCTTTGTCTCCAGCCTTAAAATGAGAGCTATTTTGTCATAATATAGGAATTGATTGCATTTATTTATTTGTATATATAAATCCTATAGAAGGATTATGTCAGTGGAATGGATGTCTTTCTACCTGTGGATCTAATGCCAGGAGATCCAAGCAGGTCCTACACAAGATCTTAGCCAGTGGGATCTGAAAGCACTTTGCAGAACTGAGCTGTCAGTCCATAGCTTTCAGCACTGCATTGCTAGGTTTTGAATACACCTGAAGAGTTCATTTGTCAGCAGTGTTATGTTCCACCTCTCCCTGTCTCTAGCCCCCCAAAATTTCAAACTCACAATAAATTCCACTTTAGAGTGGAGTAGGTAGGAAGCAGCTTAGCAGTAGGGAGCGTGCTCCTTACTTCTGAACATAATGAGCAGTTCTAATCTCTAAACTATAGCTGTGGCTGAGAAATCTTGTAACCCTTTAATCTCAAATTATTTATGGCTCTGTCTTACTTTTTAATAGATTTTTTTTTTTTTTTACCTAAGACTCAGGAGGGTTTTTTCACTGCTGCATCAGTCAGTGTGTGACAGCATAAGGGGATATTAGTTTCAGAACAGTGCTTTGTGAGGGTTTTTTTTTTAATGGAGAGGAATTCATGATGTGTATCCTGTCAGATCTATTTAAATAATTCCTAAAAGACCAGTAGAATGTGACCTTTGCTGCCAGTAATTTTCGTTGTCCTTGAAATTAACATAACAAATCTCTATTTGCATTTTGTAAATTTATTGTAATATTTAAAGGCTCAGACTTCATATCCACAAGCATCAGTGAGAATTCCCTGAAAATAAAATTTGTGGAATAGAACTCTCTTAAAATGGTTTTTATTCAAAAAGATTATTGTGCTTGTTCATTACACAGACTGCAAGGGCAACATCTTATGGGCTTATAGCCGTTGCATTCTTTTTATAGACTCAGTTATGGTTCACTTAAATATACTGCTACATTTTTTTTTCTTGCAGTGCATTTTAATGATATCTGCCTTCCAATGTACAAACTGTGCTTTGAAATATAAATGAGTTACAAACAAAGACGTATCAGTAGATGTATTTTGTATGCTAAGGCAAGCCATTAAGATGGATGCCAGTAAACATATATATGCCCACTTTTAGGAACATTTGCAATGGAAATTTTCCAGAGATGGCTAATTTAATTGTATTTTTGTGCAACAATTAGGAGGGAATTACGATAGTTCTTTCGACGCGGAGAAGGGAGTGGGCACTATTGTCATTGCAAAGCCCTTGGATGCAGAGCAGCGGTCAATATATAACATGACTGTGGAGGTCACCGATGGAACAAACGTTGCCACAACCCAGGTAGAATATCACCTTCCTTTTCTGACAAGTTTTTCGTTTGTTAATGAAATATATATGCTATTAATAATTTTGCTACTGAGCTAAAACCTCATCCTTTGAGACCACTGTTAACTAATGGAGGGATATTTTTCAGAGCCTTTCCATCTGGCTGTAAAGAATGGGCTGGTGAATGCTTCAAAGCGGTATTTCTCCTTTTGTCCTCTTCGTGTTCACATGAAAGTAATTTGCCTTCCTCCAGCTGAGGGAGTCCCTATCTCTGTCGGCACTGATAGATTTTGACAATTGTATCACCCCATAATTGTCCAAAATACAACTGTACTTCTGTGATGTTGGGGAATATTGCTATTGATTGTAGTAAATGGAGTTTATGCCTCTCATCCTCCCAAGACCCAAATGTGGGACACAAGATCAATTGTTCAGAGACAGAATTGTTCAGAGAGGACACTTAAAATTTGAAGGATATCCCTTTAGTGTGACTGCCTGTGATTACATTGTCCTTCTGGGGACAGCCACAGTCAACCCTTTCAAACCAAACTTGCTGATCAGGGTCAGTTCCTTTCAGGAATTAATATGATAGGTCAGATAAGTATGAAGGGCTGAAGTAACACTGACTCTTAACATCACTGCTGGGGAGATCGTGATGCACAGTCTGGGCGTCTGCATGGTGGGAAACCATCTAGGGGAGGTAGTTTGCACATTTGCTCATTTTTGCCACACTGGACCTGATGAGGGTGATGGAGCCCATACATGGTGAGTTGTGGAACAGGGATTAGCTAGATCCTGAAATCCTACACCAAAATTAGTGTCCAAGTGCAAAGTGTGCTATAACCTGAATATTATTTGTCGCAGGAAAAAATGCACACTTAGAAATACAGGACACCTGTGAGCAGCCTCAAATCCCAGATTAAATATGGCCTATATAGGAAGTAAAAGAATAGATTTGTGATGTTACTTGTTTCATGATAATGCAGAAGGAAGGCCTGAATGTTTTTTATTTGTGTATGGATATATACATACACATGTGGATTCTTCTTTTTACCTTGTCTTTTTGCTCAACAGTTTGGATATAAATCTGCATTCACTGAATCACAACACTAACATTCCTAAGAGACTGGTAAATCATTGACTGCTTTCTGAATCCAAATTCCTGCTTGTAACCAGACTTAAAATCTCTATCTAATTATCCCTATCCCATAACTTCTCTGATAATCCACTCTTGATAAGGAACATCAGTTGATGGTAAGTTAAGTGGTGGGAAATCTACTATTTTCTCTGCTAGTTTAAGTAATTAATTGCCTCTCAACTGAAAACATTCCTTATTTTTTAACTTGATTATATCTGACCTCTATTCCCTGTTATGCCTTTCTCTACTCGATTAAAGAGCTCTTTAAAAACCCGTATTTTCTCCCTGGGAAGGCACTTACACAGAGCAGTCAATTCACTTCCCAGTCTTCTGGCAGACAGGCAAAGGAGAATGACTGACCTCCTTACGTTCTCTTTCCATAAGGCATTTTCTTCAGCCCCCGAGTAACCTTTTGTTTTGCTTTGTTTATTTCAATCTTGGCGACATTCTCAGTCCGCATTTCAGGAGTGGGGCGTTGAATCCCTAACATCACTTTGTGCAAACATTTCTGCCAAACAAATGTTACAAAGCAGGAGGACTTTCAAACATGCTGGATGCAGATGATTTGTATTTGCATGGGTATTATGTTTCTTGTTTTAGTTGCTTATGATTTAATAAAATGACCCCTGTGACAGTCCTCAAAACCTATTTTGATGAGAGCCCATTTTTTTTAATTAAAACATATGGTAAAAACATATTTTAGTAAAGCTCTTGTATGCTAAAAGATGCCTAAGCATTCTTCATAAAAGTGATGTGACCTACTTAAAAGCTTTAAGATAATGATTTAAGATTGCAGTATCATAGCATTTGATTATCAGTGCTTGGTCCAAATCCTTCTCCCCATTTCCTTCTCTCTATGTAGATACTGTTTATGGATTTAATTGTGGCCCAAGCAACATCTGAGAACATGTTTCTTTTGCTGTTCACAGCAGAGATTTCAAAAGCAGTCAATATCTCAAGCCTGCCAGAATAACGGCCTGCATAATTCTCTCTCCACACTACTAAATTTTCCTACTTTACTTCTAACTGTTCTTCAGAGTCTTTGGTGACTTTGTTCATCTTCATTTCATTTCAGAACAATAATAAAAAACTGAAAAGTAATAAATGTCATAGAAAGTGTATAAAAAGCATCTGCTCATGGCTTTTGGTGACCTTGTTCTGAGACATTGGTTGTGTTTTGTCTTGTGTGCAGTAGTACTTGCATTTTGAACTGCAAAATAGCTGCAAAAAGATACAGAACCAGAGAATTGTTTGAGTTAGTAGTGATCCTTAAAGGTAATCTAATCCAACTCTCCTGCAGTGAACAGGGACACCTACAGCTAGAGCAGGTGCTCAGAGCCCCATCCCGCCTGATGAACATGATAGAAGAGGAAGGGAGATGAGGGCAAATGCGTGAATTCATCCGCTTGTACAACCATAAAATAATAAAAACTCCCTCCAAAGTGATGTGGTTCATTGTGAAACAGCCGATCAGCAGTGTGCCAAGCGGAACAGTCTTGCTTATTATTCCACCCCACCTGTTCCCCTTTATCTCTTTCTGGCCTTTTGTCTGGTACACAGTTGGAGGTGGTAAAATACAGCATAAAAATGCCAAAGATTTTTGCTTGGGTAACACGATCCCTGGCACGGCCTCACATAAGTTTCTGCAGCTATGCTCCTGCACGCCTCGAATCCTGATAAACTGTTGGCTTCCTTCATGCCTTACTGCACACATGGTTTGCTGCTCTGCCATCAGAGGAAGGAAATCATTTTGATTTAAAAGCTACATCTGTTGTATTAACAGTTCGCTGTTGTGAAAAGAGGTGAAAAGAACATAAGGAATGTTTGAAAAAAAATCCTAAACTTCGTTTGTAACTGAAGGTGGTTTTGGTTTGGAAGTGATGAGCATTGCAGAATTGCAAACTCGTAAGTGAGAATCATAGCACCAGGATGTGCTGAGCCATTGCCACTCACTGTGCCCGGTAGAACACAGTGGTGACTGGGAGGGATCGAGAGCAAAACAGGCAGAAATGTTGCCTCATTTGATTTTTGTATTATTTATATATGTAACTATTTACATGCATATTTTTATATCTAAGCATTAGCATATTTATATATATTTACATATAAATGTATTATAAATTAAGTCAGGAATAAGCCCAGGAGAGCTTTTGTTTTTATTCCCCCTTAGCTTAATTCATCATTGCCCAAGGCTGCGTGGTTATTTATGAAAGGTTGAATTCATACGTTGGCTTTAAATTCCTTAGATACATGATTCCCACAGCTGCCAGGCGAGCTGCTGGCCATGGGGAGGGGATGGGGCTTCTCACAGGCACTGGTAAAAATGGGGACAACATCACAGCATCTCTTGGAGTAGCCATGAGATTGACTAAATCAACCAGATACTGTCTGACTTTAAGTAGCGTCGGATATTCCCTGGGTCATAACTTAGGTCTTTGTACCAAAATCCTTTTTTTTTTTTTTTTTTTTTTTTTTTTTTTAATTCATTGAACTCAGTGAAGCTCAAGTCCTTTACTTTCAAGCACGGCACAGTAGTAATGTTTATTTCTTTATAATGTATACTGCTAAACTACCTACAGAAGTATACCAGGAAACAATCATCTAAGTGATGATGTTTTTCACTTTAATGGATAATTTTGTACAAGCAGGCAATTATTTTTTGAAGAACAAACTCCTGGAGTCATAGCATTATATAAAAAAAGGCATTTTTTCTTCTTACTTATTTTCTTCCCTCCTCCTTGTTTCTCATCATTCTAACTGCCATAAAAAGATGCTTTAAAGCATGAAGCCTAATGCTTCAAAGCTCGCAGGAAAAAAGAGCTTTAGTTGCACTTATTCTGAAGCCATCTCACTGTTTTACCTGCTGGGGAAAGTTTTCTTTGTAAGATGTGGTGAGGCTCTGGAATAGGTTGCCCAAAAAGGTGGTGGATGCTCCATCCTTGGGGACACTCAAAGTCAGGCTGGATGGGGCTGTGAGCACCTGATCTAGCTGTAGGTGTCTCCATTCATTGTTGGACTAGATGGCCCTTAAGGGCCTTTAAGGGTCCCTTCCAACACAAACGATTCTGTGATTTTATGTTATGTTCATGTTAGCACTGAGGAACTGATCAGTCGCAGCTAATGAGACTGGTTCTTTTTGCCAAACTGTGAAAAGTTCTTCTTAGCAAACTATGGTCCATGTGTAGACAAGATATCAGAGTCTGCATGTGGGTGAGGACCATTTGTACAATTATATTTGTTCTTTTGGAGGATCTGCAGCTATTAAACAAGAGCCTGCAGAAAAGTCAAAATTGAGCACTGTTGCCTGCACCTTTCCAGCAAAGTGAGAGTATGCCAAGGTGTTGGCCATCCTGAAGCAAATTGCTCTTCTGAAGGCAGACGGTGTGGGCTGTGGATCCTTTGAGAACTGACAAGATGTGGTGTTTCCAGTCAGTTTCTCACTTTTGCTCAGATGAATGTTTCTCTAAACTAGAACCAGGCAAGTAGGATGAGATGGGTCGAGAGAAAATGGCCTTATGTTGCACCAGAGCAGGTTCAGGTTGGATATTAGGAGAAATTTCTTCTCAGAAAGAGTGGTGAGGCACAGGCTGCCCAAGGAGGTGGTGGAGTCACTGTCTTTGGAGGTGTTCAAGAACCATGGAGAGGTGGTATGGAGGGCCATGTGTTTGATGGCAGTATTGGTGGTAGGTGGATAGTTGGACTCGATGGTCTTTATGATTCTGTGACTCAATACTGTGTTTTTTTTCTGCCCTTTCCAGCCATCTCAGCACTGCCTTGGCTGTGAAACCAAAGACTTTTTCTCCTCTTTTAACATAATACAAAGTAACACGGTGAAGTATAAATAACAGGCCATTGAGGTTTGCAGATAATCTGTTTGCATTTTTATGTTAAGGTTGAGGTTTGGGGGAGAAAAACATGTCAGGAAGTAGCAAATAAAGCTGTGTGGTAACTCTTCTGAAAGCAATATTAAAACAAAATAGGTTTTCAAAAACCATACAAATGCATAACCTGAATTTAAGCAATTCAGGCGCTTAATAGGTTGTATTACAACACTGTGCCCAGACCAAGCAATTAGCCAAACAGATTCCTCCAGCTTCAAATGTCTGTAAAGCAGCTTCTGGCACAAATCCAGTCTTCACTCAAGTATATTTGTGCCTAAACCAAAGGTATTTGTGATGGGCAACATTAAAAACAGCTTTGGGAAGACTTCCTGCATTAGGTTTTGTTCTGCCTTGATTTGATTGTATTTCTCTAGGCCTTTCACTTGCGGTTTTAAATAGAAAGTCTTTGCAAATGCTCTGAGTGTTACTTTGCCTAATTTGTAAGCTTGGAGGCCTGTGAATCCTTTATTTGAAACTTGCTTTAACTGTGGGAAATAGGAAGTGAGCAGGGAGAAGCAAATCTTTTATAGAGAAGGGCTTGTTCAGACTGCAAATGAGGCACCTCACAATGGGAGCAGCATTGGCAAGCCTGGAGTCCACGATGGGCTGGAAAGTTTCTGAGCTTCCAGGGAGAGCTGGACAGAGGCTGCTTTGCTGCTGGTTTGCTTTATGAGCATGGAAAAAGCTAATGCAGCTAATGTTTGGCGTCGAAAGTGTTTTAGTCAGTAACCTTGCATGGTCCACAGCATAGAGCAATCACTGCTTTAACAGCAAGTAGTAACCACTTCTGTGTGTCACTTTTGGAGATGTGTTGGAAGCCTGTTGTAACATATTTTTTAATTTATAATGGGCAGTTGGGCAACCGCAGAATAAACAACGATGTTTGTGCAACACAGCGCGTTCTTGTTGAATCTTCCATTTGGAAGTAAATCTGAAGTAAGTGTGAAAGTACGCACACCACGAGTACTTGAGTGCCTTCAGTAGGGTAACACGCAGTTTTAGGTGCTTTTTTGAAAGCCTTGTTCCTACGTGACTATTGCTTAAAGCTTCCAGGAGCAGCAGTGGCCCTTGTGAAGTCAGTGGGAAGTTTGCCAGTAGTGCCGTGATGTTATGCCCAAGCTTGGCAACGATTAAATGAATTTGAGTAACCTTTCCTTATATTAACAATCTGGTGCAATTCCACTTGCTTGGCTTCACATATGATTGTAGGATCAGGCTTTCTATGAGCCTGGTGTTCATGTCAGTGTAATGTTTGTCCTTTAAATAAAGGAAAATATTTTCCCTCTTATTAAATATCACCTTACTAGAAGTCATCCTGCTGTAGCAGGAAATCTCTGCATAGGAAAGTAGGATTTTAAGATGTCTGAATAAGAAGGAGATGGCTCAAAAATAAACCTACGAATGCGGTCCTGAACTTCTTTCCCACCTTTACTTCTCATGCTGCTTTGGTAAGCCACTTCATGGTGCTGCCAGGCAATACCTTCCTGTACAGAGGATGAGGATAACTGTCACTTACATCTCTAAAATAAGGACTGAAAGAGTTATACTTACTCAAAATGACACTTAAGTTCCATTTAATTTTACATTATTTGGTTTCCAGTAGCTCCTAAAATGGTTAGGTTTTGAGAGGAACATAAGGCTACAATTTTTCCATAGTTTAATGCTTTGACTGTATAATCAGTATTCCTTTATATTCTGATTTCCTTTTGTGATAAGGAGAATTTGCCCCTTTCCTGCCCCAGAAGAGGAGACACTGTAACCTTAAAATCACAGATGACCCTTGGGGATTTTGAGGGACAGCTGACAAAAATGAGAATTACTCTAACTCTGGTATAAGAAATGATGAATCAGTAATGACCTCTTTAACATCACTAGTCCATTGTCTTCCCCCTGCAGATGGAAGTAGCTATTGAAACACAGAATACATTGTAAATAATGCATATTGCAGTGTGGATCATTGGACAAATCACTAGAATGCTGTCATCTCCAGGTAGTAAAATTCCTACCATGTAAACAGGCACTCAATTGGTTTTACAATAGGTAGGAGATAGGAAAAAATAGAAGTTCTATCTTGAAATAATATTGTGCCTAGTTCCCCATGGGCTTGCCAACCACAGTTTGTGGCTTCAGTATTTACTTTTCCTTTTCCATCCTTCTTGCTCTCCTAGCTCTGTCATATCTTTAAGTCAGGGTACTACCTTTTTTTCTTTTTTCAATTTGAAGAACTGTTGTTATGTGAAGCCATGCTGTGTTTCCCATAGCCTCAAGGCTTCTGCCTGGTTTCTGATGCTGGTCTCATCCCACCCTGTTTTGCTTATGCAGTCTGGTGAAGGCATAAATCATACAGCCTCAGCTTGCACAGTCACAGTGCAAGCCTTGTGATGGTTATAGTTTTATGGCTTTTTCTACTTTCTCAATTTGCCAGAATGAGCCCCGAAAGCACTAGGCATAGTAGGAAGGGAACCCCACTGCTGTGTGGTTGCACACAACACACCATGTCCCTGCTCTGGCAGTACCTCTATAACACTTTGCTGTGTATCTCTACCTTTATTTTTTTTTTTTACAGAGCAGCTTGAGCCTTCACACAGCAGTGTTAAAACCAAACTCCCACGAAGGAGCTGACCCCCAGATGGCAGCTTACCTGCTCAAAGTAGGCCGAGATTCAGCATCTGCTGAATCAAATACTCTTGGTGTTCTCCAGCAAATCCACTTGAAAAGGATTTCCTTCTCTGTTGGACTACCTAAAACAATTTAGAACAGAGTTTCTGGCCATCACCTATAAGTAAAATATAATGTAGTTTTTTGTTGTCTCTGCAATGTAGGAGTAAAATAATCCTTGTTAAAAAGCCATGTTACAGTGGAACCCAGCGCTTGCAGCCCGGAAGGCCGTCTATGTTCTGGGCTCCACTAAAAGAGAAGTGGCCAACTAGGAAAGGGAGGTGATTCTTTTCAACCCAGGCCATTCTATGATTCTATGATTCTACGAGAACTGAGAGTATCAAAAAGATGCTTTTAAATGCTATACACCAGTAATCAGGTTGTCCTCAGCTCAGATTGCTTCAGTGTCTCTTCCTTACACTTGCAGAAGTTGTTCAGCATTGCCTCTGTCCCATTACAGTAAGGATAGAGTCTTATTTTTTTCCTCGGGATTTCTTTCTACATTAAAAAACATATATTTGCATCTTCTTCAGATGTGAGTTCTTTGATTGTTTGTTTCTTCCTCAGTCAGGTCAGAAATATGCCTTGATATATTGTATAGCTACAGCAAGAATATGTGTGTTGTAACATTTCATCATTATTATAGCCCCAGCAACGTATGTTTTCACCCCAATTTTATTGCTATCTGTCCAAGACTGAAACATAACTTAATAAAGGCTTCTCTCTGCTTCACTCTGGCGTATCATAATCTGCTGAAAATTAAATAGCATGGAATGTGCAGTTGAAGCCCTATGCCATTTAACTTACAAAGTATTTTATTTCAGCTGTCTTTTAAACAGTTCCCAGGCTAGTTCATTATGACTGCTGCTTACAATTGCTCATGTTCCTTCTGGTAATGCATTCTGCAAACTCTTCGAAGATCAGAGAAATCTAAAGTTTCATTTCTCTCTGAGGCCAACATCTGTTTCTGCAATATTGTAGTAAAAGCATAACTGTATTTTTATTCTGTTAAGAATATATGGGTTTATGAGGTTTGATCAAGTGAAGTAATAAAGTATTTTCTTAAGAAAGGGCCAGGTACTTCCCAGAGCAACAGAGAAAATATTATGAGGGATGAGTCAAGTCTTCTAGTCTTAGGGAACAGTCCTGGGCAAAACCTTTCTCACGCAGTTTGTTACTCTGTCTGACCTCTCCCTCTCCACACTTCTTAAAGACTTGGTACCCAAATTTCAAAGACAGACTTGATGCAAATGGTGTAGCTTTCATTCACATTTTTAGCAGCGGTCCCACCGTTCATAAACTGCAAGAAAAGGGAGGCAAGTCAATGTTCAAGGGAAAATTTGTCAGCCATAAAGCCAAACATCACTGGCGAAGGACAAGCAAAGCCATACAAGTAGTCCTTTTTGGCACCAGTTACCTGTCTGGCCGGTGTGTACTGATCCAGCTGGGGAGGGCTGGCACTATCATGTCAGCATGTCTTCTGATCTGTCCTCATAGCCTGAGATGTGGCAGCAACTTGCATGATTTGACACTGCTAGTTGGTTGCAATACAACATACAGAGCAGAAAACAATATAAGATTTATACTCTTAGGATTTGTAATTTGATTGTATAAAAGAAGGGTTTAAGTAACTTGATAAGGATTCTTGCATAGCCTTACTAACAGTGAGGGGAAAAGAAAATTCCTTAATAGCTGCAGAATGCCATTGTAACCAGCACAGCTGTAAGGGGCAACAGAACCAATGCCGTTTATCATTGCAGAAATATTTGCCAATCTATAGATACTGAAAGTCTCCTGTACACTTCTTTGTTAGAGTCGAAGTAGGTTCAGTAATTAGAACATCTTGCCTCCAAAGTCCTTACAGTTTCTTTAGATCTGAACTATTTAATATTAAATTATGTTTCCTAGTCCCACTATACAACAACATAAAGTCAGCTATCTTAAGTCAGTTACATTTCTTCAGGTGCCTGTTGAGGAGTCTGACTAGACTTCAGTAACTTCAAATGTTTTTTTCTTTCATTAACTGTAGGTCTTTATCAAAGTGTTGGATAACAACGATAATGGCCCAGAATTTTCTCAGCCAAGTTATGATGTCACCATCTCAGAGGACATCCTACCTGATACTGAAATTCTGCAGATTGAAGCTATAGACAGAGATGAAAAACATAAACTGAGCTACACTATACACAGCAGCATTGATGCAATCAGCATGAGAAAATTCAGAATTGATCCCAGTGCTGGGGTGCTCTATACTGCAGAGAGATTAGACCACGAAGCTCAAGATAAGCACATCCTTAATGTCATGGTAAGAATGCAATATTCTCGTGGCTCAGGACACAACCACTGCTGTTTCAGTGCAAACATGCCTTGGTCTTTGCTTGAGTAAAGTACTTTCACTGCAGTAAGTTGCCATTAATTTCATATTGCCTGCCCTGCTGTGTATTTATTTTACCTTCTTTATTTGGACTTCTGTGAAACTTACTGTGAATTCATTGCACCTCATACAAAATGATTTACCATCTCAGAGGAGAGCAGGCAGGAAATTATTTAATCTCTTGGCATCTGGTCTTCTCACGCCAGGTAATTTTCAGTGTTTCTGTAGTGAGGCTGGAAGTTATTTGAGAAGTTACTCATGGGGAGATAACTGTGTTGTTTTCTTCTATGAGTCTGTGATTATTCTTTTTGCCATACAGAATGCTACAGCCCCTCTGGATACAGACCTCATTTATAGTTTGCTTACAGAATTATTTTAGTAGATAATCAGTTGATAGACAAAATAGTTTTCAGTTTCCCTTTCCAAGTGTTTGAATATACAGAAAAAAATTTACTACCGTTTTTTGCTTAGTGTGCATAGATGACAGAATTTAATTCTCTCTGTTTCAAGTGAGTGTTGTATATTATGAAGTGGGAGTTAATAACAAAATATCTGCCTTCCTTTAAACGCTGCAGATTACTGTTTATGTAAGTACCTAGGAGCCCTGCAGAACAGTTCTGTAAAGGAACAGTTCACAACATATGAGGCACCAGGCCAACTTTGAGTGGGTAGCCCAGGAATCAGGAGTTGGCTGACGTTTTTAGTATCAGGTTGAGAGAGGGACTTTACTCTCAATGATACTTCTGCTGGGAGCACTTAGCACTTCTTAAAGTTATTTCTACTCTGATTACTGTAGATAACATCTTCAAAAAGGTACATATGTATGTGTTGTTGAAAAAGTCCACTGGAAAATCCACACGTCAGATGGATATCTAGACAATTCTACACACTGTAGCTCTTTGACAGAAGGAACAATGTGCAAAGTTTTTTTGTCTGTGAAACAAGGAGTGTTAGGGTAAGGGCATGACCATGTAGCTAATATTACAAAAAAAGAAACCTAAAACTAAATTTAAGATGTCATCCAAAAAAGTATCACAATAATTAGTTACCATGAATTTTTTACAACTGAAAAGAAAAATCTCTGAACTTCTTGAATTTTGATATGTAGTGTCTCTTTTCTGTGACTGTGTTTTAGACTGCAAGTTCCTTTGGACAAATATAATTATATTGCTTTCCATTAAATAGACCTCAGAGCACTCAGATAACTAACATTAGTGAAACTTTAATGAATGGATACCTGGATGTACATTACATACTTTTTCTGTAGGTCCGAGATCAAGAATTCCCTTATAGAAGAAACCTGGCCAGAGTCATCATAAACGTGGAAGACTCCAATGACCACAGCCCATACTTCACCAGCCCACTGTATGAAGCCTCAGTATATGAATCAGCAGCTGTGGGATCAGCGGTTTTACAGGTCACAGCTTTAGACAAAGACAAAGGAGAAAATGCAGAGCTTGTCTACACTATTGAAGCAGGTTAGGACAGAGCGTTGGCACAGAATTTCATTGACATTCACTCCATGATCCTTTTACTTTTAAGTCACTCATTTAAAGCCATCTCAGAAAATAGTTATTGAAAGCTAATGGGTTGTGTGTAGTCCACAGCAGATCTTCCACAAACAAGTGACTCAACAGCTTGTACAATCTGCCATCTTTTCCAGTATTTGGATAAGAGGAGCATGGAGACTAAAAATTGCCAGCAAAGCCATAGTAATTTACTGACATGATGGCTCTTGAATGTATGTCTATAAAAACCTAAGAGAGGCCACAGTGATATCAGAATGAAATTACTTTCATTGTTAATCTCTATACACTTATCTTTACCATATAAACTGAAACGGCAAAATCATCTCTCTTAATGTAACAGCAAGGCAGTGGAGAATTTGCGTTATGTCTGCTACTCATGCAAGCAAATGTAACTTTATCTGGTTTACATGGATCTGAAGTTAGGCATTATCTCTAAGTTAAATAATATCTATGCAAGTGAGGTGCATGGGAAAAATAGACAAGGAAATGGAAATTTGTAACCTTTGGGATTTTTAATGTTGCATTTCCATTTTATGCTTTCTGGTAATATGAATCTTCCCATTATGATGCTCACAAAACTTGTCTACATTGCCCTGAGCAGATGTTTCATATGTTGCAGGTTGTCCCCATTTTAATCAGACGTCACGACTTCCCCATCATTGACTTTGATCCTCCAGAATTATTGTTTATCCTGATCTTATTACAAAAGCTTTTCACTAACTAGGATGGCTTGAGTCAATTAGGAACAGGTCAAAAGACACGTATTGAAATAAGAATATTTACAACATCTCTTGCTAATATAACGTTGCATGGTTTGAGCTCAAACCTTAAATTTAGCTGATATAACCCTAAGCTTAGAGAAGAACCAAGGAGTCTTTTTCTGTCATTATCTTGTAGCTCTGTGGAAACAGAGTCCTTTAAGCAAATCAGAAGGTGACTTTTTTTGCAGCTAAAGGTGCTGAACTGAGACCATTGTGATCCTACAAAGACCTTAGCATTCCAACTCTTAATATTTCCTTTATGCACTTTGGTCTTAGAAGTGATTTTGCAGTGTTCTCCAATGGCCTTGAAAATTTTATACATGCCTAGGCAGGACAACACTGTGCCCTACAGAACAAACCCTGAGTAGACCAGGTCAGCTCTGTGGGGCAACGTATCTCAAGATTCCTCCCAGCTTTTTTCTGTTTTTGTTTCATCACAAGCTTTCTCTGCAGTGTCAGACTTCAAACTTCCATTTGTTATAAGCCGTGCCCTCCCACAGATTCATTATCCCCAGATGTTCAAATCCCACATGCATCAAAATTCAGCCTTTTGCTGCTGTGTGATCCATAAAATCTATGCAGTTAAGGATACTGATTTGAACTGCAGCATTCAAATTGTATACAGCCCGTTCATTCCAGTGAATTACTTGTATCACTTATGTGTGAAGAGAGCAATTGGTAAAGAAAGTAATTTCTCTGAAATTTCAAAACAAATTCCTAAGGGAGAAGAACCAGCTCTGGCCTTACATAAGAGAATCAGTGGCTACAAATCTTTTGTGTTTGCTAGTCTGATAAAATAACAACGGTGGCTTTTGTAGCAATGAGATAATCTGCAAATGAGACAAATACTGTGATCTTTATGAGAATTTGTAGCTCTGGCAGAATCTCAGCTCCTCAGTGAATAGCACAATTTTTATTTTATCTAGCAAAGTAAACTTTACAGATCTGAAAGGATGGGTAAAAATAGAAAGCTGCTACTGGCATTGAACTACATGCAGTAGCGCGTAGCTTAAATTAGCCTCCAAGTACCAAAATTTACAACAGATAGTGAATCACATCTTTAAAATAATGCAGATTAAATGTCTTCATTTAGGATTCTATGTATTTGGCATTTCAGCTACAATCCTCATATTTATTTCTTTGTGCACAGCACCTGTAGCAATCACCACTGAAACAAATCTGTATTTATCACCAGTTACCTGAAACATGATCCTCTTCACCTCATGAATTGCAAGCAATTCTCCATATTAAAGTATAAATTATCACAACAGCAGGGACATGTTATAACGATTGGAATCACTGTAACTCAGTACAAACTCAGTTTGCTTTTAGAATCAAATTCAGAAAAAGAGTCTGAATGCCTATCCATGCCATCTACACATGCAGTATCCCATCCTTTGAGCAGGCACTCAAGGAGTCAGCAAAATACCAGTCTGTAATTACAGGTAGGGATCATAGCAATAGTTTTATGCCTAAATTTTTTATGCCTAATTTAATGCTAAAGAAGAGGCAGGCAGTATGTAAAAAGTGAAAAAAAAGGCCCTTGAGAAGGTCCCTGTCCAAACTCACTCTTTTCACCTTTATGCAGTCAGTGGTGTCTGTGCTTGTATGTTATAACAGACATTTCATGACATTTTCTGCTAAGTCTCATTCATCTAGATTCATCCTCCTCAGGGATCATACAATAAACCTTTGTGCCACTGGATACTTTAATCTCTTTTCTTTGCTATTTGTTCAATTTTATTTGTCTAAATGCCACTTTAACCTTTTTATATGCAGTTCTTTGAGTCTTGAACTACTGTAATCTTCTCTACAGTTGCTTAATATCCCCTTCAATTAAGAGACTGAGTTGTTATCCATTTGTCATGTAATTGGCTTGCTAGCCTCTGATCTAATTTCATTTCCTTAGGTGTACATGTAGTTGACTAACTCCCATAATTTACAGATGCTTTTTCCTTGTTTGGTGGGAGTAGTGTACATTCACCAGATACTCTGATGCTAAAAATCAGCATCAAAATAATAAATATCAGCACCCGACTTTCTGAATATTTGAGCACCTGTAATGTTACTGAAGTGGCTTGATTTTGAGAAAGGAAGACTGGAATGTCCTTTGGAATTATTTTACACTGGTTATGTGTTGTGGTTTTTTACAGTAACTGTCTTTGATAAATTGTGACCAATCACTCCATGATAATTATCATTTGAGTGTATTGTATTTCATTTCTAACTTGCTTGCAATGTTTATGTTTTAGGAAATACAGGAAACACATTCAAGATTGAACCAGTTTTAGGGATCATTACATTACTGAAGGAGCCAGACCTAACTACAATGGGACAGTTTGTTCTGTCGGTTAAAGTGGCTGATCAGGGTTCTCCACCACTGTCTGCAACAGCAATTGTACGGATATCTGTGACAATGGCAGATAACTCCCACCCTAAGTTCACCCTAAAAGAATACCAAGCTGAAGTTAATGAAAATGTGGATATTGGCACTTCTGTCATCTCTCTTTCTGCCATCAGTCAGTCCACATTAGTTTATGAGATTAAAGATGGGAATGTGGATGGAATCTTTGCTATAAACCCATATTCTGGAGTCATCACAAGTCAAAAGGCCCTTGATTATGAACGCGCTTCCTTCTATCAACTCACTGTACAGGCAACGAATATGGCAGGGATGGCATCAAATGCCACAGTGAACATTCAGATTGTTGATGAAAATGATAACCCACCAGTTTTTCTCTTCTCTCAGTACTCAGGCAGCATAAGTGAAGCTGCTCCCATAAACAGCATTGTCCGGAGTGCAAATAACAGTCCCCTTGTGATTCGTGCCACTGATGCTGACAGTAACCAGAATGCCTTGCTTGTCTACCAGATTGTTGAATCTACTGCAAAGAAGTACTTCACGGTAGATTCCAGCACGGGTGCAATCAGAACAATTGCAAATTTAGATCATGAAACAATAGCCCACTTCCACTTCCATGTGCATGTTAGAGACAGTGGAAATCCGCAGCTTACAGCAGAGAGTCCTGTTGAAGTTACCATTGAGGTAACTGATGTCAATGACAACCCACCAGTCTTCAGTCAAGCAGTGTTTGAGACTGTCTTGCTTCTGCCCACATATGTTGGTGTTGAGGTTCTCAAAATCAAGGCTACAGACCCAGATTCAGAGATCCCTCCTGAACTCACGTATAGTCTAATTGAAGGCAATATGGATCATTTTTTGGTTGATTCAAACACAGGCGTACTCACCATTAAGAACAGTAGCCTCTCCAAAGACCATTATATGCTTATAGTAAGAGTATCTGACGGGAAATTTTATAGTACTGCTATGGTGACAATAATGGTAAAAGAAGCTATGGATAGCGGGCTACATTTCACACAGAGTTTTTATTCTACTTCTATCTCAGAAAACACCACCAACATCACAAAGATCGCTGTGGTAAATGCTGTTGGCAACCGTCTTAATGAACCCTTGAAGTACAGCATATTGAACCCAGGCAACAAATTTAAAATCAAATCCACCTCAGGAGTCATTCAGACAACTGGCATATCCTTTGATCGAGAGGAACAAGAGCTGTATGAATTGGTGGTGGAAGCAAGCCGTGAACTGGACCACCTTCGTGTTGCTCGAGTGGTAGTGAGGGTTTACATTGAGGATATAAATGACAATGCACCGGTGTTTGTAGGGCTTCCATACTATGCTGCTGTGCAAGTTGATGCTGAGCCTGGTACCCTGATATATCGAGTGACGGCTATTGATAAAGATAAGGATGAAAATGGTGACGTGTCATATCTTCTGAAAGAAGACTATGGACATTTTGAAATAGATAGGGGAA
This sequence comes from Perdix hodgsoniae, assembly GCA_035772895.1. NCBI lineage: Eukaryota > Metazoa > Chordata > Aves > Galliformes > Phasianidae > Perdix > Perdix hodgsoniae. Next base: position 147,904 of record JAPSGF010000168.1, read on the forward strand.
CTGGTAGCGTCACTCTAAAAGAAGCTTTCAATTCTGACTTATCTAATATAGAGTATTTGGTTGTCATTCTTGCAAAAGATGGTGGCAACCCATCACTATCTGCTTCGGTAGAGCTCCCTATTACTATTGTTAACAAAGCCATGCCTGTGTTTGACAAGCCCTTCTACACAGCCTCTGTGAATGAAGACGTAGAAATCCACACCCCAATTTTAAGCATAAATGCAACCAGTCCAGAAGGCCAGGGTATCATTTATATCATTGTTGAAGGAGATCCTTATAACCAGTTTAACATTGACTTTGATACTGGGGTTCTGAGTGTCATCAGCCCATTGGACTATGAAATAAATTCTCTTTTCAAGCTGATGGTGCGAGCCAGTGATGCCCTCACTGGTGCTCGAGCTGAAGTCACTGTGGACTTGGTCATTAATGACGTCAACGATAATCCTCCAGTTTTTGATCAGTCAGCTTACAATGCTACTCTGTCTGAAGCATCTTTGATTGGGACTCCTGTATTGCAGGTTGTTGCTACCGATGCTGACTCTGACAATAACAAAATTGTGCAGTATCAGATAGTCCAAGACACCTTTAACAGCACGGATTATTTCCATATAGACAGCACAAGTGGCCTAATTCTGACAGCACGTATGTTGGATCATGAACTCATACAGCAGTGCAGCTTGAAAGTCAGGGCAACTGATAATGGATTCCCACCACTTAGCAGTGAGGTTTTTGTTAGTATTTCAATAACAGATATGAACGACAACCCTCCTGTTTTTAACCAGCTGATATATGAATCGTATGTGAGCGAGCTGGCACCTCGGGGTCATTTTGTGACTTGTGTCCAAGCCTCTGATGCTGACAGCTCTGATTTTGACAGATTGGAGTACAGTATTCTATCAGGAAATGATCGGACTAGTTTCATTATGGATAGCAAGAGTGGTGTAATCACCCTTTCCAACCATCGGAAGCAGAGGATGGAGCCTATGTACAGCCTAAATGTCTCTGTCTCAGATGGGTTGTTCACCAGCACAGCTCAGGTGCATATTCAGATCCTTGGCGCCAACCTCTACAGCCCTGTGTTTTCACAGAGTGTTTATGTTGCAGAGGTCAGAGAAAATGCAGCTCCTGGAACTAAAGTGCTCCATGTGAAGGCCACAGATGGAGATTCAGGTGTATATGGCCAGATAAGCTACTCCATAATAAATGACTTTGCCAAGGACCGATTTTTGATTGATAGCAATGGGCAGATCCTGACAACTGAACGCTTAGACCGGGAGAACTTGCTAGAAAGTGATATCGGGATATTTCTGAGAGCACTTGATGGAGGTGGCAGGACTACATTTTGCACTGTGAGAGTGATAGTAGTGGATGAGAATGACAATGCTCCCCAGTTTATGACAGTTGAATACCGAGCAACTGTCAAAGCAGATGTTGGGAAGGGTTACTTGGTAACCCAAGTGCAAGCAGTAGATCCAGATGATGGAGCCAATTCTAGAATTACCTATTCTCTGTATAGTGAGGCCTCAGTTTCAGTAGCTGATCTGCTTGAAATAGATCCAGACAATGGATGGATGGTCACCAAGGGTAGCTTTAACCAACTAAAAAACACAGTTCTGTCATTCTTTGTCAAAGCAGTTGATGGTGGCATTCCTGTGAAGCATTCTCTCATCCCTGTCTACATCCATGTTTTGCCTCCAGAAACTATTTTGCCTTCCTTTTCTCAACCTCAGTATTCCTTCACCTTAGCAGAAGACACCCTCATAGGCAGCACCATTGACATTGTGCATATTGTTCCTAATCAGGGGGCTTTGTATAGTACAGTTAATGGGGAGCTGACAGAAAACAACAAAGATGGCATATTCATCATTGAACAAGATACAGGACTAATAAAACTGGATAAGAGACTTGACCATGAGACAAATTCTGCTTTTCACTTCAAAGTGGCAGCCACCATTCAGTTGGACAAAGTAGACATTGTCCTGACTGTGGATGTGGAGGTTAAGGTGTTGGATGTAAATGATAACAAGCCTATGTTTGAAACAGCTAGCTATGATGCCATAATAATGGAAGGGATGCCTATAGGAACAAAACTCATGCAAGTTAAAGCAGTTGATGTAGACTCAAGTGCAAATGGGCAGGTCACCTATACACTTGCAGTGGAATCAGAGCTGGAAAAGATCACAGAAGCTTTCACCATTGATAGCAACAGTGGCTGGATCAGCACACTGAAGGATCTGGACCATGAGAAAGATCCCACTTTCACTTTTGCAGTGGTGGCTTCAGATCTGGGGGAAACATTATCCCTGTCATCAACCACCTTGGTCTCAGTTGCTGTGACGGACATAAATGATAATGCACCTGTCTTTGAGCATGAGGTGTACAGAGGGTCTGTGAAAGAGAGTGACCCCCCCGGGGAGGTGGTGGCTGTCCTTAGCACGTGGGATGAAGACACATCTGATGTCAACCGGCAGGTCAGCTACCATATTACAGGTAAGAAACAACAAGCATGCTTTCTTCCCACAAACAGCTTTAGTGAAGAACTGTGTGTTTGTCCAGTTTCAGGAGAAAGATTAGAAGGGTTTCAGCTAAATTATCAAGGTAAATCTGACCCTTCATCTCCCTTCAACCTCTGTATCCTTAATTTGTACAGACTTTTGCAGCAACTAGTAAAAATAGAAAGGGAAAACAGCAAAAGGGAATGCGTGTTTGTATCTGTGTATTTCTGTGCTTGTTTGGGTGATTCTAATTTCCAAGAATGATTCTTCATGATTTGCTGCAGTGCAGTCAACCCATCATAATTGCTGTACCAGCTTGTAAGTTACAAGGTTTCAGACAAAGAGAAGAACTTTTAATTCTTAAGGAGAAAATCTTTGCACTTTCAAACATCAACATGTTTTTAAATAGCATTTTTCTTTTTAAGATAGGAAGGTGCTATAGGAATCATTTTGAGATTATATTATTTATTAAAAAAAAATGCAGTGCACGTTGGAGCAAGCGGGGAATGCCGTTTCTTATCAGCACAGGTTTCTGGCTAGGGAAATGGTAATCCACTCTGAAATACTGGTTAGCTGCCACACATTGTTATATACAGCATGAAGCAATTTCAATTACATTACTAACATATTTTTCTAAGTGTGGCAACACTGTTCTTTCCTATTGTGCTGTATTTATTATCTTTCTTTTCTCTTAGATTCAGGCTCGATTTTATGTGAGCATATTATGAGTGATGAGATGCTACGGTTGTTTTTCTGCCTGCAGCTTGCATTGTCCAATAGATTTTTTTAGGGAACCACTTTGTCATTCCCCCTAAACTTCATCGTCCAAGAGCTATTTCTAATTACGCAGTAATAACCATATTATTGGCCAGATTCACATTTAGTACACCTCATAGGACTAGAATCACGCAAGACGGCATATGGATAGAAGGCAGTGGGCAAAAATTACAAGGGTGTCAACTAACAGGATAACAGTTTGTATATTTTTCTCTGGAGGGTAAGACTTCTGCTTCTGTGTTGGCTATCAAACTGGAAATGACAGTGGGATGGTTTGTAGAGACAGGTGGGATCTTCCAATTAGCTGTAGAGTACCTGTTACACATCCCAAGTAGTCTCATTCTCAGTGCATCCAGAAATCCATTCTGACTATTTATATAAGAGCCTGGATTCAATTTTAAGTCCTAAGGGCTGTTCTGTTTGTGGTGTGGCGTGTGGTAGGATATTAGGAGAAGTAAAGAGCAGACTTGTGTGTTAAGCACAGGATCTGGAGGCTCTGAGCAACGTGCATTAGCTGGCATTCTCTTGGTTTCCATCTAACTAAAACTAAATAAGCAACGCTTCATTCTAGTCATTTTGTAATATCTGAAGATGCCAAGATAGAAAGTGCTACAGGAATTGCAAATCCTTCGTATTTGTAACAAAAATATTTTACTATATCCTGATAATTACCTGAAGATACTGTTTTTTCTTTGTTCTAAAGACTTTTAGTCATCTCTTTTAATTAATTATGCTTTTAATTATGTATTAACCTGTTTTCTTCAGATTCCTATGCAGAAATTGAACTTCTGAATAGTAACAGTAATATATGATTTACAGTTCTATATCCTTCTGTACCTTAATTTGTACCACACTTCAAAATGCCAGATATTTTGAGTATTTGTTGCTTTTGAAAACATTTGATGTCAAAGTCCCAAACTTTCTGCAGTGCCCATTGCACAATTTCTAAAGCATATAAGCTCAGAATCTCCTCTGTCTGAATATATCCTTTGAATTCAGAAGACGCACTTAGAGAAATTAGAGCTTTTCTTAATTAAAATATTAAAACATATTTAAGTGTAGTTTAATTAATGAGTCTATTCACACTTCACTCCAAGTGAACGTTGGGAACTGCACTTGAATATTTCATGGAGTCAGATTAACTGTGTGATTATTCAAATGCTGTCCTTTTGGAGGCATTTGGGGCTCTCGTAATTTCCATGAATACAATAAACAAACTGAGGTAAAAGAGGACACTGACAAAAAGGGGAAAGAAGACAAATTACGAGAATGACATTTGGATCCATCAAAACCAGCTTTGTGCAAATGCATCGCTTGGAAAGTAATGCACAGAAAAGAGATGGAAAAGAAAGATCTAGGGGATGAAAGAAAGTGACAGTCTGGGTCAGATGTGATTATTAACAAGCACTTTGTGCTTTTTTTAAGAAACACAAACCCTTACTGCGTCTTTCTGATCAGCTTTGAAAAGGAGAAGATACATTCTGGTGGATATAACTATTCCGTTTTGAACTCCTTCTTTGTAGAATTGGTTTCCACAATTACTAGCAGGAAGTTGCCATTTTCAAACCAAGTTTCATTGGCATTTGATGGTGGAAAAAATTTCTGTAGTTACCGTTTGTTATTTGAGGTTCAATAGTAAGTAGAGATTTCACAAAGGAAAAGTGTAATGAAAATCTTAAAATCAACAGAAAGCTTAGGTGATATAAGTGCGTTTAGGGAGCGTGGTGTTTTTCTTTTGAAGGACCATTTGAACCCACTGCCTGTGTAACTTGAGGCAGTTTGACAAGCACCAGGGCTGTGTCAGTGTTTAGGTACAATATTGAGCCATCCTAAAGCCTGCTTCATATTACTGAGACTGAAGTGTGATTGGATAATAGGAAAAATTTCTTCTCAGAAAGAGTTATGAGGCACTGGCACAGGCTGCCCAGGGGGTACACCTGGAGGTGTTCAAGGGAAGGGCAGATGTCACAGTGAGTAAGATGGTGCAGAGCGATCACAGGCATGGGTTGATGGTTGGACTAGTTGATCTTAGTGGTCTTTTCAACTTCAATGATTCCACCATTCTGTGATTCTAAACTAGGAAAAGCCACCAGAAGTACATCAGTTGCTAGGACTCTCGCCCTGTAAAGTGTTCCACGTTCCCCATTGCTTTTAATTAGGTGCCATCAGACATGTAAATGTAAGAAGAAACAAGTGTTTGTATTTGGTTCAAATAAATAGAAAGAATTTAGTGCATTTGTTACTTCTAGGGGGAGAAAGGTCTAGTGTTACCTTGCTGGATCAGCTGCCCATTGTGAGCAGACAGACTTGTTTTGTTTGTTTGCTTGTTTGTTTGTTAATTTTATATTTGAAATCCTGGCGTTGTGGAGAAATGTGTGCTTAAACGTTTGGGGAAGACTTGTACTGCAGACTGAAGAACAGCGTGCACAACTTCACAGTAACAAAGACGTGAGGACTGAGTTTGTCATTTTGACAGCAACATCTTAAAGTTAAAACTATTGATTTTCTGTTGCACAAATGCCTGGAGTTCTAATTAGGATTTGAAAGTATCTAAGCAGATGCATGAACGTAAGAGAGAATCTAAATAAATAAGTTACTAAATATTCAGTTCTCCCTCCCAGATCAGGATATCGTTGTGAAAACTGACACTGTTGGCTTCTAGTGCTCAGTTCCCTTTTGGCTGTTACAATTCTCTCTGTGTGTGCTTTAGTAATGATGTGTGTCAGGATCTGTTTATTTTGGATCACTGTGTCTCTGCATATCATTTGTATCTAGCTGTTTTCTTTCTTTTCCCAAACTTGAGCTTGATTTGGCTTTGTACTATTTGCTGACTAGGGAGGGAGGGAGAGTATTATTTAAACTTGATGTAACAAAAGATAAAAGATAATACTGATTCTTTTAGCCTCAAAGCCGTTCTGGAAGGTTACTGGAGTGTTTTTTGTAGCTAGCACTTCACTGTTGTGACATTCAAAGCAGAACATAAGAAAACTGCCAACAGATTTTAAAGAATCCATTAATACATGCAGTCAGGAGGCTCCCCTTTAGAAAAGCTACATTATTCAGAGCGAAAATCTAATTAATTAGAACACCCCTAGGATACTGAATCTGCTTACATATATTAGTGAAAAAGTTAATTAATCACTGCAGAATAAGATCTGCATCAACACATATGTACTCTCGCAGAAGTATTGGGAAATGGTTCCCTGAGCCACAGTGTGGAGTTTTTTTGCCTTTCCCGTTTCTAGAATCTTGCCTTGGCGTTATTTTAGTCTTTCCAGCTTGTTAATTCTGTTACCTGCATAGTACAACTTCCTTTGTCTCCTATCAAGGAACTACATAGCCTGTCCAGAGAACCGAAAAATAAAGGTAGCATAAGTGAAAAAGCACGCAAATAAACTGTTCTGTATGTGTACTGCATATTGCACAGTTCATTCTGAGCAGTACTCTTCTAGCAGAGTAAATAGGGAAAGAAAGGGATCTCAGGGACCATTTTTTTAATACATATTCCCAAAATTCCTATGTGTGATTCTCAAAGTATTCCATTAACAACAAAGCAACAGTGATTTTAAAATTGCTCCAAGCTATTGTAAATGCCAGCCGTAAAAGCCACAAGCTGATTTTAATTAGATTTTACCTTTCCTCCCTACTTAGCCATGGGATAGCCATACCTGGAGCATAGTGCTTCACAATAGCTCAGGACAGTTAATCATTTCGTTTTACAAAAGGAATAATATGCAGTAAAGCACTGATTGATATCATGAAGCTAAACAAGAGCGCTTAAGCACATTTTTATTAATGGTTTACAACATAAAACTCACTGTGACAAGATTACAGCCTTTTCTAAAGGAGAGTTACGCTTTTTTGTGCTGCTGCTGAACTGAATAGAGAGAATTTAATGTTAATCAGCAGGGGTCTACCTTCTTAGACAGTCACATTAAGACACAAGCCAGTGGGTAGATTCTCACTGCCTTGGGTTGCATTCAGCTCTGGCTATCAGTGCACATCAACATACTGTGTAACCCTTTTTAGGAGAAACTGATTTGTACCACACAACAGGTTAAACAAGGTCTATCCAAGTTCTATGATGATTATTCCCAACTGTCATAGAAATTAGTGGGAAAACTGAAATGTGCTCGGCTTTGTGACCTAAAAAGGTGATTTTCTATCAACAGAAAATATCCATGTTATCCATGGTTGATAAATTGGTTTTGTGCTCTATATGACTGCAAGGCCTTTTATAATTATAATGCATATCTGACTAATTTTCTGGAAATCTTATTCATTACAACGTTGTTTTTTTGCACAATTGCAGCTGGCGCAAATGGTGATGCTTAACAGGGAAGATTTACTCAGCCCGTCTCACCAGCTTTCATATCAAACAGAAACCAGTCTATCTTGTCATTGGTAGCTAATGAAAAAGACACAGATTACAGTCTGTGACCTCTTTTCTGCTTTTTGATGTACAAAGAAGGCAAGAAACGTGCATTACACTCTCTTGTTCCATTTTAAACTCAGTTTTAAGTTCAGATCTTCTCTTATTTTTGCTAAGAAGATCTCAGGGACCTGACAGAATTGTGACACCAGAAGCAGCAGCAGTGACAGCTAATCACTTGACAGCAGAGGCAGCTTAAATAAATTCAGCCCCCCAAATGCATTTTTCTATGTTGGATTTGTGTTTTTTTGTTGTTTTTTTTTTTAATACTTACCCACTCAAATATTGAACATGAGCACTAGAGAGGAAGGTTTAAAAACCTCATCTTGCTATTAAGTTTGGACAGATCCGCTGACATATGTCAGGACCCTGAATAACTTGTGAGCAAAACCAAACATGGCATGTTTGACATTCTTGATCCTGCCACAAGAAAGTATAGGCGTCATGTCCTTAATATTTCTATACCACTTTTATACATGAGAAACATGGAAAATAGTTAGGTTATAGCATTTTTGTACAGAAAAAAAAAAAGGCTTAATATTATGGGGAAACAGTAGTGGGTTACCTGAAGTTAAAGTTAGCCAATGGAGACGCATGATAGTTTTTTATCATACAATCATGATAGAATCATTTGAGTTGGATGGGACCCTTAAAGGCCAACCAGTCCAAACACTTTGCAATGAACAGGGACACCTACAGCTCCATCAGGTGCTCAGAGACCCATCCAGCTAGACCTTGAGTGTCTCCATGGATGGGTATCCACCACCTCTCTGGTCAACCTATGCCAGTGCCTCACCACTCTTATTGTAAAAAACATTTTCCTTATATCCAATCTAAATCTCTCCTCTTTTAGTTGGAAACCATTTCCCCTTGTCCTATCATAGTGGACCCTCCTAAAGAGTCTGTCTCTTTCTTATAGGCAATTCCTCTATTGAATGAGTTTGCTATAATTATTTTGTGCTCTGTCCTAATTGTTAAATGTGCAGGTCTACTTTTACAGGTATGTTACAAGCTACATTGTGTTATAAATTACATTACAGACTTAGGTTAGATTCTGTTTACAGAGGACTGGGTGGTTGGCTTAAAAGATCGCCTGTCCTTTCTGACAGGGGTGGTGAGAACAAGCTCGCAGAGCAGAGATTCATAGAATCATAGAATGGTTTGGGTTGGAAGGGACCTTGAAGATCATCTAGTTCCAGCCCCCTGCTGTAGGCAGGGACACCTCTCTCTAGACCAGGTTGCTCACAGCCCCATCCAGCCCGGCCTTGAATGCCTCTAGGGTGAGTCATCCTCAGCCTCTTTGGGCAACCTGTTCCAGTGTCTCACCACCCTCACGGTAAAGATTTTTTTCCTAATATCTAGTCTACATCTGTCCTCTTCCAGTTTAAAACCATTTATCCTTGTCCTGTTACTACCTGCCCTTATAAAATGTCCCTCCCCAGCTCTCCTGTAGGCCCCCTTCAGGTACTAGAAGGCCACTATAAGGCCCCGCCAGACCAGACTTCTCCAAGCTGAAGAGCCCCAGCTCTCTTAGCCTGTTCTCATAGGAGAAGTGCTCCAGCCCTCTGATCATCTTTGTGGCCCTCCTCTCTACCCTCTCCAATAGCTCCATGCTATTCTTATGCTGGGAGCCCCAGAACTGGACACAGTAGTCCAGGTGGGGTCTCACGAGAGCAGAGCAGAGGGGCAGTATCACCTCTCTTGATCTGCTGGTCAGGCTTTTCTTGATGCAACCCAGGATACAGTTGGCCATCTGGGCTGCAAGCACACGCTGCCAGCTCCTGTTGAATTTTTCATCAATCAGCACTCCCAAATCCTTCTCCTTAGAGGTGCTCTCAAGCCATTCTCCACCCAACCTGTATCTGTACTTGAGAATGCCCCAACCCAGTTTCAGGACCTTGTATTTGGCCTTGAACTTTATGAGGTTGGAATGGGTCCACCTCTCAAGCCTGACCAGGTCTCTCTGGAGAGCACCCCTTCCCTCTAGTGTATCAACTGCACCACTCAGCTTGGTGTCTTCTGCAAACTTGCTGAGGAAGCGCTTGATCCCAATGTCTGTGTCACCTACAGAGATGTTAAATAGCACTGGTCCCAATACCAGTCCCTGTGGAATTCCAGTTTCTACTTGGACATTGAGCCATTGATTGCGATTCTCTGAGTGCAACCATCCAGCTAAAATTGACAGTGGTTTTTAATTCATGGAGCAGGAAGACTGTGCCATTTCAAAAATAAGTGGAAATAACTCAGAAACATTAACAAAGAATTGTGCCTGCTTTTATTCCCCATGTCTTTCTGTGTGAGATGTCCATCCTTCCTTCCTGAGGATGATGAGGACACAATAGTTCCTTCTTCCAGGCTGTTGTTGTCCTCATACAGTTTAATGATGTGGAAGAGCAACCCTGCAAGGCTCAGTGTCAGTGGTACAGCACGATAAAAAGCTGTTCTGCTTCAATTCCCGCAGTCCTTGCTGGCTCTCTGTGCTCTCACCCTCTGATACATTTGATGTAATTGTAGTGCTTATCTTCCGACTGCTCCTCAAATGACCTCTTGTTAGGACTATTTTAATACTAATGTGTCTTCCTGTGTCATGTAAACTTTTTTTAAAACTAGAATTTTAATGAGCAGAAGAATGGCACAGCTGTATGATAAAGCTTTCATTAGAGGATTCCTTAATAGAACCTACTTCCAGTCCTTGATTGCATAATCAACAGCTAATGAAATTGTCTTGGTAACAAGAGCCGTGGTGTATTACATCCTCTCCCGAGACTAAGTGGAAAGACAATTGTACCAGCCTGAGAGGACTATTGATTGTTCACAGTTTGAATTTGATTGCCCTTAAGGGGAACTAAACAAGAAATCATCTTCAGCTCTGCTAAATGGATTTTGTTTCTGTGGAAAGTTATTGGTTCACTTTCATACACGGCGTTCAGGGGGCAATAAACACAGAGAGCATAATCTCATTACAGACTTCTCTACTCTGCAAGTTGAAATGCACCTATTCCTGTGAAACAAATGATAACTGTGAATTCCACATCCTCTAAGATGGATCTGTGTTTGTGTTTAAATCAAATGGGAGCTTTGAAGGGATGTCCTTGACTGTTGCATGTTTATTGTCTTATTGCAGGAGGGAATCCCAAAGGGAAGTTTGCTTTGGGACTGGTTCAGAATGAGTGGAAGGTTTACGTAAAAAGGCCACTAGATCGGGAAGAACAAGACATTTATTATCTGAACATCACTGCCACAGATGGCCTCTTTGTAACCCAGGCTGCAGTGGAAGTGACTGTCACTGACGTTAATGATAACAGTCCAGTTTGTGAACAGGTGAGTTAGCAACACCCACTGCAACTGACTATTGTGCTGAAAGTGATGGATTCCCAGTGGATGCCACTGTTGGATTTGCAGGTGTCCATTTTCAGCCTGAAAGTCTTAGGTGAAGGATCTACAGCATCCTAGAGAGAAGCAGGATGAAAGAGCCTGATGAAGCCAACGTGAAAGGATGATGGCCTTGCAAAGGCAGTGGAATCTAAGCTAAATCCAGCCTTTCTGATCATACCAAGTGGATAGCAGCCAGACCTAGTAGAAGAGATAGAAGAATATAACTTACCTTCACATTGTCAGTCATGCAGGCAGTGTGGCCTGACCACTGCTTTCACAGCATCATCTCTCTCTTACTCTGTGGAAAGACAGTGTGATGAATATTAATACAATAGGAAGGTGTGTGGAAAAGAAAAGACACTATGAAAACTCTATTTCCTTAATGGTACTGCTCACAAAATCTTATTTATACATATCTGTATGTAATTATCATCATTACATTATCATCAGTGGACCATTGTCATTGCAAGCACCACTCAGAAGAATTAGTCTTTATCTCTCTCACTATTGCTGGATGATGTGATAAAAACAGCTGTTTTCATTAGCATGTTTAATGATGGTGTCGATGAAAGAAATGGAAGATGGAAAATGTGACTGTATTTTACGCCTAACATTAACCCTGTTAAGAGTCATAATTTGGCAGTGTTTTTGTGACGCCTCAAAGCTTAACACTGGTTTGAATTTCTAGGGACATGTTACAAAAAGGAAAATTGTTTCCTTTACAGAAAAATGCACAACAGATAGTTTAAAGAAAAAAAAAAAAAGTTTGCAAAGTCTATAAAATACTGTTATTGCATAGTTTACACTTCAGTTTTTATCTCTAGGTTGCATACACAGCACTGTTTCCTGAAGACATTCCATCAAACAAAGTCATTCTAAAAATCAGTGCTAAAGATGCTGACATTGGGTCCAACGGTGAAATTCGCTACTCTCTTTACGGTCCTGGGAACAATAAATTTTTCTTAGATCCAGAAAATGGTAAGGTGACAACTAAATATTTTAACATAATCCCCTCAATGCCAGCAGCAACAGTTTGCTTGGCTGGGTGTGTTTGGTTATCAGTCAGTTGTTCCTGTTCTGGAAGGCATGGATGAGCACTTCTGAAGCAGAAGTGCTAGACTGCTAGCAGGAGGACTGTGTCTGTTGGCCAGGTTGAATGCTGTATTCAGGGCCATAGATACTGACCTTTCGGTTTCCCAGCCAGGCCCAGTTAGGTCAGAGATGTGTGTGGCTCTTGGTGCAGAAGAGGGGAAACTGCCAGTACAATCCTTCTTCACCTTTAGAGTTTACTTCTTCCACATTGGTCTGGACTTCTTGGTTTTATAGCATGTGAGAAAAACATTCTTTTTATGTCTAAAATTTGTGAGAGAAAGGATATCAGAAATTCAGAGGTGGTTGGAAGTTAAAATGTGTGGAAAAGAGAGGGCATTATTGGCTTTACTTTGAACAGTAGCATTAGAAAACTTTGCAGTTCATTATGGCTACTGTCATGAGTAGATTTAGGGTGCTTCCCTTTATCTTGAAGTCTTTTAATCTTGAGAGTAATGAAAACAGACTTGGAAAACCATACCATATTACTCTGTATGCCTTCAAAGTCTACTTTGAGGGCTTGTCCTTCCTGCCCCCACAGTGCCAGCCTATTTAGTTGAGTGGAGAGGAGGCAGAACTGAGACAGCTTGGAGTTTTTAAGCCATTGATTGGAATAAGCAAGGCTGTTTCTTCCTCTTTTAAATTCCAATGAAATATGTGTATTTGGGATATGCCCACAAACAGAAGTTAGTGATGTTGCTACAGCTGTAATGGTGACTGCTGCTTTCAATCAATTTTAGGTGAGCTGAAATCCTTGGCCCCACTGGACCGAGAGAAAATCCCTGTGTACAACTTGGTTGCTCGAGCTACAGATGGTGGTGGCAGGTTTTGCCAGTCAGAAATCCATCTTATTTTAGAAGATGTTAATGATAATCCACCAGTGTTTTCATCTGATCACTACACCGCATGTGTCTATGAGAATACAGCAACTAAAGCATTGCTAACAAGAGTCCAAGCTACTGATCCCGATGTTGGTAAGTGACTAAAAAGTGAAAAGAACTAACATTCAAGAAAACTCTCTAGGTTAGTGCAACTTCAATGCTGATGGATTTTTCAATAGCTCCTTTCTTCGTTCTTTCCTCCTTTTGTTTCTTCATCCTGCCCATTTTTCTGTCTTCTGTTTCTTAACTTGCAAATACTGATGGCTAAGCTTGGCATGATAGTGTTGCAAACAGAAAAAAGCTGTGCAGCAGCTAAAGAGGTATGTAGTCTTTTACTCTTCTGATCAGTGGGGGTAAATTCCAGCTTTCTTTCTCCACTGGCCTCACCTCCTTTCTTGAGCTCTGGTTTTGAACCCTTACATCTTATGCAATTACTATAGTTACATGCCATAGGGACCTATATATGTTTAATCACAGCTTTGCTAGAGTTTTATATTGCTATAACTCCCATTTGTTCCAGCTGGTTACCTTAGCATAAAACTATTGTTGTACATTGTGAATGTACATTGTAAATGTTCTGGCTGTTGAACCATAGATTCTTTTCGAGTGGAATAGTTTATAACATGAGGAACTTAACACTGAAATTTAGGCCCAATTATAAATAGTTGAAGATTTTATTTATTTTGTGTAGCACGGTGGTTAAACCTGCTAAACATCATATTTTATTTTGAGCTCATTCACTTCACCTGGAATAAATAAATCCCATAGTCTATCTTCTTGTGTTTTGGACATGCTTTGTAAAAACTACACATAAAAAGCAGACCCTGTGTTGAGTGATAAAAATTTAAGTTTAAATATTGTTTTTTAAGTATTCATGCTGGAACTCTCTGTTATTAATGTTAGTAGTGTAAATATACAGCAATCAGTAAAGGAGCAGCAAGCATTCATTAAAGTATCTATGAAGAGCTGCATTATACGCTTGGTTGAAAAATCACAATTAAAATTTATGACACCATCCTGCAGTGAAGAGCCAATTACTGGTAGTAAACTACTGAACAGTCTGAACACCAAGTGTTGTTGTTTTCCACTGTTGTCTTAATTACCATTTTTCTCATAGGTGAGATGACTTTTAAGGAGCAGGGAGACACAGGGGATTAAAATTGAAAGTTGTCAATAAAAGTTCTTGTTAGCACCAACTTTACATAATAAGATGGTTAGGTATGAAAAAAAAAAACATGAGCTAATTGTTACATCTCCTTTCTGAAACAAGTTAAAGGGAGGGATGTATGTGATAAATGAGAAGGGGGTGTGGAGTTTAATGATTAGACCTGAAATCAAACAAGATCGTATGAAAGTGACTATAGTCTCTTAAATAGGACTTTATATTAATTACTGTTCTATTAGTCCATACTAAAATTTAAATCTAATACTAAAATCACCAATTTCCTGCTGCTACATAATGATTAAATTCGGGTAGTGTAATGTTCCTGACACAGAGAGAAAAATGTATTATCGATATTCTTGATGAGCTATGAAATTCCTATAGAGTTTTATGCAGTTTTCCTGAAAATGAGTGAAGCCTAGAATCATCATAGTAATCAATTTTTGGCATTAAGAACATTTGTTTTATAATCAGTCTTAAAATTTTCCCATTCTTCTGCACTGGGATTTGAAGAACTAGGTACTGTAAGGGTAGGAATATGAGCAAAAAGGCTGTTGAGATAAAATTTTAGAAAAGTCACTAAAATAATTTAATGTAAAACTGAAAATATTGTTGTCAGACGCTGCTGGATAATTAAGGCAATTTGTAGATAGAGGGTGAATAGCGTTATATCTGTTATATGCCTTTGATGTCTCTTGAAACTCCTGAACTCATAATATTCTGGGAGTCTTCAGTACAGGAACATCCTTTATGTATGTATATATATTTGTAATTTGGTTACATGCTTAGGAACATCCTGTACCAGCTAGATGCACTGAAAGAGAGAGATGATTTTTCTTCACAATACTCAGTAAAGGAAATGAGTTGAGCTATTAGGCATTTAACTCAGAAGCATAAAAGTTTGTCTCACATAACTTCTCCATGTAGCTAGGTATGTTTAATGATTGCTTGGAGGAGAGAGAATATAGTCACATCCCTTTGCTAAAAAAAAATAAAACGTTTCAAACGTTGTTATAAAGCAGTTCTTTCTTTCTTCCATCTTCATTCTATTGGAAAATCTTAATATATCCAGGAGATAATTATTCCTACTAGCTCACCACCACAGGGTTTGCATGTGTGCAAACTAAGAAAGGAAGGACAAATGTTAATTTTACAGTTTGTTAGAAGAGTTCACAGGGATCAGGTGGATTTTCCACCTCCCACTGTCTTCAAATCAAAGTGCCAAATTACTCAATTTTGTTCAAATTAGGGCACAAAAAGAACTAAACCTGGATCCTGGTTTGCTATCTGAGCTGCAGCTTCGTCGTCATTTGCAGTCTCCTGCATGTTTTATGTATACATACAGTGTTGCATCCTGATATGAGGTGAGGATTTCATAGAATCACAGAACATCGCATGTTGGAATGGACTCACAAGGGTCATCAAGTCCAACTTCTGGTTCTACACAGCACCACTCAACATTCAAACCCGTGCCCACAGCCCTGGGCAGGCTGTTCCATGCCCACCGCCCTCTGGTGCAGACCCTTTCCCCCACCCCCAGCTCCCCTCCCTGTCACAGCTCCATGCCGTTCCCTCGGGCCCGGTCGCTGTCACACAGAGCAGAGCTTAGTTGCCCTCAACTCCCTGTGAGGAGCTGCAGCCGCCATCAGGCCTCCCCTCAGCCTAAAGCTGTGTAGCTGAAGCTTTTCTTTCTTCTGTGTGGCCATGGATATTTCTCCATGGGCTGTAACTAAAGCAGATTGTGGTGCTTGCAGGCAACAAAAAAGTGGCAATGCTTTCTGGGCAAAGTATTATGTTTGGACAACTGAGAGTTCACATCAAGGACCTGGGTACAGTGACCGTGACACCTGGGACCATGTTGTCTGCGTGAGCAACTGAAGGCCTTCAGGATGTAGCACAGGTATCAAGGGACTCAGTAGGCTTAAAGAAAGGAGAAGAGGCTACACCAAAAGCAAAAATTGCCGTATCTTTTTAATAGAGTAAGGAAAAGCACTTATGTGGGTGTTTTGGTTTTTTTTTTTTGCTTTTTTTTTTGCTTTTTTTCACAAACAGTCAGAAACAGACATCTTTTGAAGCTGCAGCACTTAGGATGTGAGGGAGAAAATGGGTGTTGAAATCCTGACTCAGGGAGCCAGGATAAGGCTTGTGGCTCTTGAGACTCCCACAGATAAGTTTATGCTGCCAGGTTATGCAGGTCAGTTGTAGTTGAGTTTGTCTTTTGTTTTTTTTTTTAAGAGTTGTGTGTAGTTAAAGACTATTTGGGCCGAGATTTATGAGACAAATTCAGTGGTCCTCTGATTAATGCCTTTAATGTGGAGAGTTTTAATCAATCAAGTCTCTAATCAGCCTAGCTCTGGGGAAACTAATTATTCAGCTCTTCACGCAAAGACTGGCAGAGGGGACTTGGCCCTCGTGGGGAATCCATTCGGCCTCATGCTGTGAGACCTCTGCTTTCTAACCCTGACCTTTTCCATGAAGTGCAAGGGAGCAAACTGTGGCCCATCGTCTGCCCGCTGAGCTGGGGGGAATTGGGTGAGCTGGGGGAAGGAGTGTCTTTTGTTTTCTCCTCATGGTGGAAAGTTTTATCTTGGATTTGAAAGAAATCCCTTACAAAACTTTTCCCAGCAGTGTTTGACCCCAGTGAGTTTTGATGTTTCAATAAAGACTAGGTTTGTCAAAAAATAAAATACAATCCCTTACCATATACATTCATAAGGCAGGTGGACAGGAAATAAGAAATGTCTTTTCTAGGGAAGAATGGTAATATAAACTCTCCTTTAAACTTCAGTCCAGTCTGAAGTGTCTCTGTTCCCAAGTGGTGAGGCAAGAACGTTTTATCTTCCATTTTTTCTTGTACTCTCCTTGGGCCAACAAGAAAGCTGAAGAATCAATTAAAAGAAGAAAAAATGAAATACTTGTCAAAGAATGCCTAAGAGGCAGCAGTCTGGGGTTTATCAAACAAAATGCTTGCCTGCAGAAGAAAGTGGCATCAAAGTGCTGGTGAGCACAACACAGGAAGAAATTGCTCCATTAGGTGGTTCACTGATTGACTGCTTCCAGCAGCATGTGCATGTAATCAGTGAGTCAAAATTTCAGCGATACCAGCTCTTGAAGGAATTAGGGGAATTAGCCTATTGGGTCACACAGCCAGGCCTGTTGAAGAGTTATGTGCTACCGGGTAAGATTGCAGAGGTGCCAGAGAGGAATACAAGGTGGCCACAACCTGATTCATACTGAATTTTCTGTAGTATGCACAATGGCAAGTAACACTTGAAAATGATGGAGACATTGATTTTGATGTTTGCTGGCAAAGCCATATACAGCAAACTTCTGCTCTATGTATGGTTTGTTTATGTTGGGCAGGTCCCTTAAAATGAGTCTAGAAATTTTTGAAGCAGTCAAGATCTGAAAAAGAAGAAAATGAGAACTGAAACATGCATAAGAAGAATAACACAGAAACAGGACTGAAGAGTTGCTAAAACCCATCTGCTAGGTAGATAGTTTCAGCAGTGAAGCCAGCCTTAACTAGATGATATTTCTGGATGTTTTCTGATTGTTTATAAAAATATTAAAGGGGTTTTTTTTTTTTTTTTTTTTTCCTTTTTTTTTTTTTTTTAAATTTACATGAAGCTTCCTATGTCTTTACTCTTATCTTTTCCTCACCGCCTTATAAAATAGTCAGAGGTGAGTACACTAATGCAGGATATATAAGACCTGAATTATTGATTCCTCTTTCTACAGCTATTCAAAACAACATTGCGTAAGTTAGTGGTTATATAGACTCAGGTTACAGTTGAAGTAGGGGGTACTTTCTACCATCACTGAAGCTGTTTTGAAAAAGGATTTAGGAATCAGATAAACACGAGTGAGCATTGCTCTGCAGCCTGACGGATAACTGGGTTCTGGGTTCCATTCCCCAGGGCTTATTCGGTGAAAAGTAATAGCCTGTAGCAACGTACCCTAGTGCTCCTCCTTCCTATAAGGTATCTCAACCATTAGAATTTTCTTTCAAGGAGGACTGGAGGTCAAAACCCACGACCCCAGCTAAAGTGAAACACAACAAACATAAACTTTTAGCTATTCTTGCATTATACAAAGAACTCAAAACTTTTAGTGTGGGCTAGCCAGTCCTGAGAATAGCTACAGGTACAACTTTACCCAGAGAGCTGTTAAGGAAAAAACCTAGCTTTTGCTTTTTTATAAAATCAAAAACACTTCTAGAAATGCAGTTTGGGCCTCTGAAAAACTGTCAAATAAAAATAATAGATTCAGTGAAGTTAACATTTCTTTAGTGTTAGGAAGTAAACAAACAAGGTGTTTGGGGATTATGATAGAAACTTCAGTTTCTGCCTAAATAAGCCCTACTTCATATTCCGTGTTTTTCTTCCCATGTCTTGATGCTTAGGAGACCTAATCCTGTTAGCAGGCAGTCTATGTGGCCCTATTGTTGAATTGTTCAAAGGGCCAGATTTTTAAAACTTCAAATAGATCGTCAGGGGAACTTAAGCACCCAACTTGCATATTGAAATTACTCAGAGCTAGTCTCTGTTCGGCAAACAGAAGACAAAACCATTCGTATATCCTTCTGTAACTTCCTAAGAGAAAGAGATGGAAAGGAAGGAAATATGAATAGTATAAACTAGGCATGGTGAGGCTTTTGACACTATTCCGCATGACATTTTTACAAGAAAACTGGGAGAAGCATGGTCTACATGAAGTTGCTATCAAAGTTTGTTATATAAGAGCTCTTACACTGGAGGAATAAGTTGAGAAAGGTACTGAGTGCAGTATTCTTATTTTCATTTCTGAATGAGTAAGTAGGCATAAGGTTTGTGTTAGATGTCAGAAATCAGAATGAGGCTGTAAGTACCCTGGACAGTGTCTGAGTCTTAGTTGGAGGATTTAACAGTTGGAAGAATGGTATGGAAAAATACAATGCAAGTCATGAGATAAATGTGAAGTCCTGTGTTTAGATAAGAATAACAAAGGGTACCATTACTGCCTTGCTAATGACTGACTGGGCAGCAGACCTTCAGAGAAGCAGGTGTATTATAGTGAATCACAAGGTTAATGTATGCTTACACTGCCACTGTGATATGAAAAGGCAAACAGTTTAATCAGCTGGGTAAACAAGAGTAATGTTGGAAAGCAAAGAAGTAATCTTTTCTGTTTAACTTGGTGGTGGAAAATCCTGGTTGAAAGGTTGTGTCTGGTTTCAGAAACACTACTTCTAGAGAGATATGGGCTACCTGGAGCTTGGTCACGGGCCTGGAAAATATGTGCTAATGGGCAGTATTAAAATAGTTGAAAGAGGGTACCATGGAAAAACAGAGTTAAGATGATGTAGCAAGCACCAGATATGAGTCAAGTAGCTCTGGTGAAGAACATCAACTTTTGTTTTAGCTTTACCTCATCTTTCATTATTTTTCTCAGCAGAATGTAGGAACATTATTGTTGTAAGGAAAGTAAGACACTGTGGCGTGATATCCAATGAGGTTATACAGGTTCCTAATCAAAGAACGGTCCTGTCTTCAGTGGTAAATCTAATGCTTTCTTTCTTTGTTCAGGGATAAATGAGATGATCTTGTAAGATTCCTGCTATCGTTATACTCTGCTGTTTCATTTTTGGGATTTCTAAGACACTGTTAACAATATGGAAGCAGAGAACTAGAGATATGTCAAATAAGGAGAATTATACCTCTTGGATTATCTTGATTGGATAAAACCTGTATTTAAATTGAGTCACTGAAACTTACATACACGGAACCATATATATAAATATATACTTACATTCATATGTATATATACACATTCCCTTGCAACAGACCCCTGTTTTAGCATAGCAGTGTTGCCCAGTATTGACAAATTCAGTGTTAATACAGCCAGTGAGTCTATAAAGTAAATGTATACAAGTGGTGTTTACACCTGTGATTCCTGCATAGCCTTCCTGCACTTCAAAAATCATCAAGCTTATCTATGAAATAATCAAGCACTCCCAATTACTGGTGGAAGCAACTCATGCAATGCCATCACCATGGGCTATGTAAATCCCAGCTAAAAAAAAAAGGGAGAGTGAGCCAGCCACCCATACCTCACCTTCCCACCAAAGCAAACACTCACCTCAGTGAGCAAGAAAATGGGCCAGTGGAAGATACTATATACTGAAATCTTCTGCTTGACATTTCTGTCCAGTATTTTCCTTCAGTAAGGGGCTGGTCCCTCCGTCTGTGTCTTCTGTGGCCTTGCATCAGTCCCGTAGTTCTATGACTCTGTCAAAGTGCTTATGTGAGTAAAGGTGTTTTGGGGTTAAGGCTATTGTTTCTTCAGAGAAAAGGGACAACACAATGAAAGCATGCCTTGGTAGCAGTGTTATGGATTGAACTTGGCCAGTTTTTCTGCTTAAGTTGTAAAAATCACTTGAAATATCATACTGTATAGGGCTATATATTTTTCTACAGTTCAGCAAGGTAATTCTAGCAAGACCTCTCTCTTTCATCTCAACATGATGGAGTAGAAATTATAAAATCTGGTTTCATATTTGTTTTCTGTCTTGTTTGCTGTTAAAGAAGTTGCGAACTTTTAGCTAGCAGTAACTGATTCTGTAGTTAACAGTTGGTTAATCACCAAACACCAAAGATGCCAGTGTTAACATTATCACACTATGACAGAGGAAAGAGGCAGCACACCAATCAAGTATCCGAAATTGATAAACAAAGATTATTTTACATCTCTCTGGATACTTTACCATTTTACTTTTTGATTATTTTTAAGGCTTGCCTTGTTTTTTTTTCCCAAGGTTTTCAAAATAAAAATGAGCAGAAGAGAAAGTTAAGTACTGCTTTCCACAGATTAATAAGAATGAGTGGGCTAACTGTACTTGGGGAAATACATTAAATAATGAGCCCAGGTGGCAGATTTAAACAGAGGGGAGAAACACAGTTTGTAAGGTCTTTAATATCTGTAAATTTAAATAAATTTAAATTTGCGTGTGATGCAGTCAGCATGTAATGCTCACTGCAGAATCTCACTGTCATACGGGTCACTGTCATACGGGAATTCTGTCTGTTATGTTAATGCTTGGCCCATTCTGTGTTGTACCTCCACCATTTTCAATTGACATACACCAGGAGAATTTTAATATTCCTTAATTATAAAGAAAAATATTTTATTTCCCTGTGTTATTTGAAGTAGTAATGCCATAAATGTCATTGTAACATTCAGTACATGCTCCTTTGTATAGAAGAAAAAAAGAAATCCCTGGTGAAGGATGGCTTGGGGTCCTAGATGGCTGTTTGTTGTACAAACTTTTCACACCAGAGATCTGGCAAAGTGCAGTCTTCTATCGTCTGCTAATACAGATCTAAATATAAAACGTGCTTGCTTATACCTTTATTTAAAAAATATAGTACAGTCCTCTTAGAGGAACAGTAATTCCTGCAAAGCTTTTCGTGTTCATGTAGCTTATGGTTGTGATCGGCACCTTAGAAATCTGAGAAATATAAGTAAATAAGTGAATAGACAAAACACCGTTTGCAAACATTAATCCCCCAACAGCTGTGGGCAATCCGTCTCGGAGGATTGCTTTCCTTACCAATCCAGGAACCATGGTGCTGGAGCAGTTGTTTCCTTTCCACAGAAAATCTTCTGCATTACAGCGGCCTACCATCATCTGCATTGCAGGGCTGCCACTGACACAAACTGGTGGATGCTTCTGGCTTTGCAGGTGGCAGCCCCAAGCACTCCAGTATTGTGGATTTGAGTAGAAATAAGTGCCTACTTCATCTTTTCATCTCCCGCTTGTTCTCTTTCCTGTCGTGTATTGAGAAGGTGAGGGGAGAACACTGTTGATGCAACACAGCACTTCCTTCAGAGTGCTGTTTCTTTCTGTTGAATTTTTTGTGCTTTCTGTTGAATTATTTGTCCTTCCAAAAAACAAATGTTAAACTGATTTCCCCGTAAAGCACTGTAGAAGGGTAGCAAGAAGCTGGGATCTTTATTTCACCATGTGTTCTGCTTCTGTGTTCAGGTTGGAAACTGTCAGGGAATCGAATCTGTGAGTGTCCCAGCATATATTGTTTGCCCTGATCGTCTGTCTGTCTGTGCTTAAAATGGCAGTTTCACCTGTAAGACACTTTATTCCAGGTCCTGTGGGCAAAATAAGACAGTTTTGATCATCAGCCTGTTAAAGTGAATAGATTGGTATTCAATAACCTACACTCCTGGAACTTCTGTATTCCTCTCTTACTTTCCA
This sequence comes from Perdix hodgsoniae, assembly GCA_035772895.1. Classification (NCBI taxonomy): domain Eukaryota; kingdom Metazoa; phylum Chordata; class Aves; order Galliformes; family Phasianidae; genus Perdix; species Perdix hodgsoniae. Next base: position 170,366 of record JAPSGF010000168.1, read on the forward strand.
AGAAAGGAAGAACGCTATCTTCAAGAAGTAACTCTTTCCAGTTCTGCCTAAAAATTCCTTCTTTAAGAGATAGCAATCACAGCACCGTAATGTGAATTTGAAAGAGCTCTTTTGTGGGATCAAAAGCAATCACTTATCTATAAACACTCTTCATATTGTATTATTTAATTGTCAGTACCTTGAGGCAGTACAGAAGTGTGGTCTAATTGTATGTCAATCAGATTGCAGTCAGTACAATTACCACTTGTATGTGAAGTCACCCCATGTGGTGTCTTATGCACCAGAATTTCTCTCTCCATGCAAGATCTGGCTGCAGTTTTGAGGTGTTTAAGACACAAGTCAGGGGAAAGCCATCTTTTTTCTATTAAGGAGCATGCTTCCTGATTCTGTTATGCTCACATGTACTGTGGTGACTTTCAAGCAGGGTTTTTGTGTTACAGCAAGCCCAGACCAAGCTACATCTCTCATGCAGTCACAGGCACATAGGCATGGAATATGTGAGTTAAGGTCCCAGCTTCAGGGATGTATGCAATTCTATGCGGAGGCTGGCAGATATCAGGAGATCCCAGTACAGAGCACTAAGAAGCTTTACTGTTGAAATTTCTGTGTAGGTTCAGTGTTCCTCTGTTTTTTCAACATACCCAGATATCTAATTAATAGCTCATTAACTGTTCTGGTCTTGTGGATGTTAGGGGAGGATTTCAGGCAGGAGATCTTACCAGAAATGTAATATATCTCCAGCCATTCAGACCCTTTAAACATTTCCAGAGGGCCTTATTCCTTCAGTCTGGTCCTTTTAGTTGACCATCACATAACAGAGTCTTTGAACACATTTAAGAGGCTAAATGAAAAGCAGAGCATGGTTTCCAGCAGGCAGTAAGGTGTTCAGAGTCTCTGACTAACTCTTGTGTTGCGCTCTGTTCCTTGTGTGTAAGACAGGAACAACCTCCTTGTCTGCCTTGCGTGTTCTGCTGAAGAGAGCTTTTCTATGCTTTTTCCTTTTGTTATGCAGTGTTGAATGGAGAGGTTGTTCTGTGATAAATACAAACAATTGGTTCATTACAATACTGGCATTTAAACTTCTACTTTATTTTAAAGACATTTGAAATAGACGTGGCATCTCAAGCACTGCATAAAAATTTTATTCCCTGATGAGGTCAAATGCTAACTCGTAGTGCTATCCCATTAGGGTCTGGAACTTTATAGTTGCTCTATCTTCTATGTGAACATGGCTGAAGAAAAGAGTCCCCCAGCTCCCCCTCGTGTGGCTGCTCTACTCCTGCTACGTCAAGCAGAAAACAAATGTGATTTGTGCTGCTTTTGATCAGTCATTTCTGCAATGCTTTGCTGCTGGAAAGCAGAATAATACTGTCACAAATTTTAAATTAACAAAATATGCCTAGAAGGGATTGGTAGCTCTTGTTCATCTGATTAATGTCAGGCTTGTAAAGTCTGTTCTCCAGCAAAAAGGACAGCAAATGCTCATCTGAGAGATGTTAAAAACATAGAAACTCCAATTTAGTGGATCTTTGTCTTATAATCTCTTAGCACAGCACCCAAGACCAAAGCACAAAGTCAAAGAGCATCAAGGGAACTTGAGTGAGTTTTCAACTGTGTTCACATTTAATAAGATTTGAAATGACTATCCCTCTGTAGTGCAGCAAACAACCAAGTTAGTAACTTCCCCTCAGCCTTCATTACTAACAGCTTTAGCATAGATCTGCATAGTCAGCAGCCAGGTGGAGAGGTGATATATATTGGGAAATACAAGCAGGATTTGAAAACAAGAGATCTTTGTACAGTTCAATTTGTGCTCTCAAAGTGAAGGAGGGTACTTCCCTTTCTAACATGTTCAAGTTCTTGCAGGAGCTGTTTGATGAAGCTTTTGTTTAAGTTACTGTCTTATGATTTTATTTTGCTTCTCAACAGAAGAAACAAAGCAGCACTGGGAGCAAGTACATTCTGTGCCACCTGATGTATTTTTATGGGTTTATTTTCCCTTAAGTACATTCCTTTGAGGTGTGCGCTGAGAGTTTTCCATTCAATTGTAAGCTTTTCTGGGCAGGATCTATACATGGATTCTGCTTTCAAGTTCCATTCCACAGCAGTTCTACAAATGAATCTTTTTAAAAGTTATCATGATGAGAGAGGGAACTCAATTATCCATGGAGGTTTAACATGTGAGAATTGCATGTCCTGGTCTCCCAGACCTTCAGCAGTTCTGTTCCTTTCAGTGCTCTTATCTCCACGTGCTCCCATCAGTCAGAAATGATGAGTGCAGTAGCAGATTTTGCTTAGAGTTCCTATTAGGTGAAAAGAGGGGAGTTAGTTTGCATCTCTTTTTTTAAATTAACTTTATCATTTTCCCATCTGCTTCTCTTTCAGGTGTGAACAGAAAAGTTACCTATTCCCTCGCAGATTCTGCAGACGGTTACTTCTCAGTTGACCGGTCATCAGGAATCATTATTTTGGAGCATCCACTTGATAGAGAGCTTCAGTCTTCCTATAATATCAGTGTAAAGGCCTCAGATCAGAGTATTGTGCTGACCTTGTCCTCATTTGCTACTGTTACCATTACAGTGCTAGATATTAATGACAATCCCCCTGTGTTTGAAAGGAGAGATTATCTTGTTACAGTACCTGAAGACACTTCACCTGGCACTGAAGTCCTCTCTGTTTTTGCTACAAGCCAAGACATTGGCACTAATGCTGAGATTACCTATCTCATCAGATCTGGGAACGAGAAGGGGAAGTTCAACATTAACTCAAAAACAGGTTTGTAAATTAGTTCTTATTTGTAATACTAAATGAAAGTTTCAGAAAAAATGTGAATGCTTAGGGGAAAACATTTGGACCACATAAGTTCCAAGAAGAGAGACTCAGAGCTTGTCAGTCTTGTTGCACAAAGTAAAACAAATGTTATGTTGAAGTTTGGTCTAAACTATTGGCACCATTCAGCTGCCTTGACTGGAGTGGAAAGTGCCTTTCTCCATTAGTATGTCATCTGAAGTCAGTATAGATGTAATGGGCACATCCACTGCTGCACCATGGGCTCCTCTACAGCTGCACATGGAGATCTGTTCCACATAGTGCCCGTGGGCTGTGGTGGGACAACCTGTTCCATTGTGGCCCTCTACTGGGCTGCAGGGGACTTCTGCTTTACTTGGCTTTAATATATGAAGATAGTAAGCTGTGAATCTTCTGTGATTCCTTCAGTGGATTCCCTTATTCTTCTAGCATTCAGGATGATGGTACAAATCTGCCACCAGAGCTTCAGAGCAGAACAGTCTTGGTTTTGAAAGCTGAAGTTAACACTTGTTTGAGTGCAGCTGTAATAACCAGTAACCTGGAAAATCTCAGAATGATGCACTGTGTCATTTATACTACTGCATGCAAAAATCTTTCTCCACTCCTTGTGAAGGCCACTGCCTCACATGTAAAGGACTTAAAATAACATAATTGTATGTTGTCTTCAATCTTCATAATGTTGATAAGTGCTAACAAAATTTAAACATAAATATGCCTAGACAGCAATACTTAACTTTGAATTTGACAATGAAGCCAAGGAGATAAATCAATAAAAACCCATAATGAAGCTTAATCACACAGGGAAAAAAAAAAAAAAAAAGAAAAAAAGAACTATTTATTATTCATTAATGTGTGACAGCTCCATTATTATCGGTTTAGAGGCAGGAGCTGAGATCCAGGCAGCCGGGTGCTGATGTAGCATGCCTGATCAGGGCTTGAGAAATAATGCTCATCACAGCATTTATCAGTGGGGACTCCCTGCTAGCCACTTGGAAGCTTCTCTTCAGGGCTCCTGCTTTCAGCAAGTCATGCTGAAAGGTAGGATTCATTTGGAGAGAGCCCAGACAAGATTAAGAAGAATGATCTTAGGTCTACAAAATGAGGCTTAGGAGGAAAGACTGAAGGAATTGAGGCTATTTAAACTAGAAAAAAGAAGACATGCTGATAATATTCAAGCTTGTAAAGTACCTGTGAAGAGGGGGGAATAAACTATTCTTTGTGTCTACTCATGAGAGAAGTTTTGAATTAGCTTAAATTGCATTTGGATTATTTCTGTTAAATGACAGGAAGAAATTCCTTGCTGTAGTAATTATTCAGTACACAGATACATTTCCTAAGGACAGGAAAGTAATGTGTCTAGAGGTTTTTTAAGGACATTGGAAGTGAGTAGCTTCAAGAAAAATTGGGTTTAAGTGACCTGTGCTGGGCAACAGTTGGACTGTATGTCCATCGTGTAAGTATGGCCTAAGCCCCAATCATCCCAGCTCTTGATGAGTTCATACTAAAGAGGATTTCCCTTGCCAAGGTTAGGGATTTGCTTTTAAGCCTTTCCTGCCATGTCCAGCATCACCTCCTTCAAGACATCACTGGTAATCTGTGTGCAACCCACTCCCCTCTCCTTGATAAGGTTATAGGTACATGTGAGACAAGTAGAGAATGTGCATGAAAACCATTTCTGTCCTAGAAGAGATCTGAGAGAGAGTGAGTCAAGTTACAAATAATCTTAATTTTTATTATGTGATGCGAGAACTGAAAGATTTTAAACCTGGTTTACTCTGGAAGCCCCTGCTTAGTCACATAGATGATAGAAAATTAATTTCTCAAAGGTATTCATACCCCATTTGTTAGTATTAATTCATGAGAAGTTAATTACATAGGAGTGAATTTCTGTTGATTTGTCAGTGTCGATTTCCAGAGTTGGCATCTGGTTCACCCACAGGCTCTGTACACGAGCCCAGGCAAATGAATGAATGTGGCCTTCGCTTTTCTGTCTGTAGTACTGGTATTTCCAGAGTTATTTCTGTGATAAACCATTAATAGCTTTGTGTCTTTCTGTATAGGCAAGCCAAGTGTAATTGTCATCTGTCTTTAATTAAATGACAATAGTAGAAAACTGACCAAATATTTTTATTGGACTCTGAAGTGTTAAGTTTAGAACAATGTATTTTGTGCTGAGGTGATAAATACCATGTTGTACTGTTTGCTGCAGAGAAATCCCTTAATCTGCAGCAGCATTTCCTTTTCACTCAGTATTGACATTACCTCCCTTCCTTCAAAGGAGCCATTTCCATTTCTGAATCTTTGGATTATGAATCGTGTAAGGATTTCTACTTAGTTGTGGAAGCAAAAGATGGAGGTAGTCCAGCCCTGAGCGCTGTTACAACTGTGAACGTCAACGTGACTGATGTCAATGACAACGCACCAAAATTCAGCCAGGTGGTCTACAGTGCAGTCATCAGTGAAGATGCTGCAATTGGTGATTCCGTTATAATGGTGAGTGAGGCCATCTGCCATGATTAGGCAGGGTGAGTGCCTCTGTTGCATTTAATAAGATACTGCTGCACTTATTAATAATAATAAATTATACATCTTGAATCAACCAAACTGTTCTCTAGTCAATATTCTGTGTCTGCTACTGCTTTCCAGACAGCTGCCAGTTTTCCCCAGGAAAGAAAGAAGTAGTACCAAAATGGTTTTTAATTCCTCCAATATGCTGTCAAAGAGCAATGCTGTGTTTAAGACATTGTATCTCGGGAGTCAGCTTGAAATAAGTAGCTTTTTCTGGAAAGACAAAATTCAACTTTTCAGGGAAATACATGATATTTGTATTATATTCTCTTTCTTATATAAAATATTAAGATTAAAATATTTTATGTGTTTTAAGGCTAGAATTTTGAAAAGATCCAAGGAGAGCCTCCTATGAAAAGCAGCCAAGTGATGTGCAGCTCAGATGTGACTAGCCTGATAGAATATGAAGGCTTACTCTGTGGGGTGTTGAGTGATTAATGGAGCATACTGATGGTTTAACATTTGTTTTGCTAATTTTCACTTTTCTCTCAAAAAAGTTGATAGCGGAAGATCTGGACAGCCCTTCCAATGGCCAAATTCGGTTTTCCATAGTGAGTGGTGATCAAGACAATGAATTTTCAGTTGATCCTGGTTCAGGACTCGTGAAGGTTAAAAAGAAACTGGATAGAGAAAGGGTAAGATGTGAGATTTCTTGACTTACAATTGTTTACAGATGTGTGTTCAGTTCAACTTTGCTGCTAGCTAGTTGTGAAGCTGCTTTTCACTCTGCAGCAATCAGCCTAAGATACTCCAATAGCTCTTTCTAATATTGTTCCCCCTTTTCCCACCTCAGACTTTTCCTCATTCATATGTCCAGGCCGGCTACCCCGGTAGCATTCTCACTCTGCACCAACACAACTTATTGAGGCCAGATTGGGGAAAGAAACAACCCTGGATTTTTCCTGTGGCAGCTGTTGTTGCATTAATGAGCTACCTCTCTCCTGTGCCTGCAAGCACAAGCTTGCAGCATTGTATGCAACAGAGGGACCACGGCAAACTGCGCGTTGTGGCACCAAGTACAGAGCTGAGACTTCAGCCATTAATTAGCACTCTGCAAAACATGTCACAAGGGAACTGGCTACTGATGGAGTAGCCAGGCTGTACCGAAAGAGAAAGAGTGCTTCATTAATCTGAATCTGCTGCTTTGTTTGTTTCCTAGATTTAGGGTGATTTATCACCATTTTGCTATAGCTAGCAATTAGCAGCTTTCGGAGAAAAAGAAACAAACAAATACAGTTGCCTGTGCTATGAGCAGGGCAGGAATGTGCTGCATGAAGTCCTGCAACACATGCAAGACCCAAGGGTCCTTCACTCATGCTATCATCTGCAAAGCTGGGGAAGCTGATTGCTGTCCCCAGAAAATGGATTCAGCTGGAAAAGCTCCCTGCTGGAAGCAGAGCTACTGCTTAAAACAGGCAAATATCCTTTCTGTATTATCACACAGGCAGGATTAAATTGCTAGTGATTGGTGGCAGAAGGACCTTCCTTATCCTGCAGTACTAGGAAGTAATAGGCTGTACATGTGACAAATCTGTTGTATTTCTTACATGGTATAGGCTTAATTTATTAATATGATTTTATTTAGTGTCTCCATTTGATTTAGCTGAGATATATACGTCTGCTTTCAGACACATGCTTTTACCCTCACTGTCATTGTACACTTAAGGGCAGCTCCTAGATCTGCATTATCTTAAGTTTCCTTCAGATAAAGTAAGCTGTAGTGTTGTCTTTTACTTTGCTTCCTTTGTGCATTTCCTAGACACAAATGTTCTCTTCAGCAGAAATGATACATGATGCCTCATCTGCTGTAGATCCCTAAAGGCAGTGCTGATTCCTAGGTTTTAGTGGTATAAGAAAGCTCATTTCCAGAGCTCTAATCACATAGAAACCATGACTGCTGCCATTTACCTTTCTGGGATCTGTGGAAATGAAAACAAACTCTAACAAAATTTGAGAAAGATCCCATGAAAGCTCTGATTTCTAGCAGTAAAAATTAAAGCTTGGAAGTGAAAAAGAAAGGATCAATGCTCAGCCTCAGTTTCTTGATCCTCCATGGTTAAGGATTCTTCCTCCTGACACTATCAGTACATCCCCATCAAATCACACACTTCTTTGATCCTGTTAGACCCTTAAGAATCTTTCCTTTTCTTTAACTTGGTCCCGTAGCTCAGAAGAGCCTCCTTGTTTTTTGCACTTAGCCTGCCTTCCTCTCTTGTACCCCATCAGCTTTTACTTCTCTGTCCCTTTCGATTTCCTCCTGCCATAAAAAGCTCTGTTAGGTTTTCTTCATTTCACTCTGTGGGGCCATGTTTTACCCCTTCCTGGTGTTTTATCTGACGTGTGGTTCTTCCTTTGTTCCCCCTGCGCTGAAAGCTTCGTGGGCAGACATATCAGCAGCTCTCCCTGGGGATCCGAGAGCTCTATACAGTGAAAGACAGTTGTAAGACATAAGGAGGCCAACATAAGGATGCACTTTGTGAAATCACACTGTCATCCATAAGCTGCACATAGACAGATCTTTTCCAAATTGTCACACACGCTCACACTTTGTGCATGTGCCCATATGTGCATAGAGGGTCTGTGGGTGTCGGTGGGATGCACTGAGCTGCCCACACCATGTTGAGCTGTCTGTGGTTGTTGCAAACAAGACTCAAAAAATCCCTTATCTTCTACCGTACTGTAGATAATACTGTTTTGCTACAGGGAATATTTTGTTCATACTGATCTCAAATGTTTTCCAGTATGCTTAATCCAACTGCCCATTAACTTTTTTGGAGGGCCTCTTTCACTATCCAAAACACTGTGTGTCAAATTGAGGCTTCCTCTCCTAAGTACTCAATACCTTATCCTGGAAATTAACTATAAATAAATAGAATTAGTTTGCATACCCCAGTTGACCTAGGCTGAGCTTGGATATTATTCATCATTTGTCTTTTGTCTATCCTTTTGTTTTCAGCTGTTATAGTTATTTTAGTATAGTGAAGCTGTTAGGTTTATTGATAGCCTTATAAACCAGAGTTTGGGACACAGTCTGGCAGTAAACAGGATAATGTTATACAAAGGGCAGGAAAGGTAATGAGGCTAGACAGCTTTCCTTAGAATATGGTTGGTGGTATATTGGATGTAAAGAACACAAGTTAAAATTTAGGACCACTTTCATGATGATTTAATATTTTCACCTTTTTGCAGATATCTGGTTATTCACTGGTTATTCAGGCAAGAGACAGCGGAACCCCTCCTCTGTCTTCGTCTGTGACGGTCAACGTGGACATTTCCGATGTGAACGATAACAGCCCTGTGTTTACTCCAGCTAATTATACAGCTGTAATTCAAGTAAGTTTATCTTGCACATCAGAAACTTCTCTGACTTTTAAAATACAAAAGCATTTGGTTTCAGTTAAGCAGCTTTTGATGATTTATCTGCCAAAGATGTATCAAATGATCTTATTCAAAAGAAAGTATGAACACTTCTTTTCTAGCTGTTTGCTCAGATTCTGTTTACCGAGACTCCTTAACTTCAGCATACATCACACATTTTACTCTATATCCATATTGCACCAGGAAATGTTCTCTAGCCTTAAAAATTCTGAGCTGGGATGAGCTCGCACTTGTCCATGCCTTGCTTGGGATGCAAGTCCTAGTAGTTAGGCAGTCCTGGCCAGACAGGCTCCACTGGCTGCTTCTGTCTCTGGTACTGGTCTTTGGGGTACAAACGATGCCAAAGCAATGCCACAGTGAAATAGCATCTTGGCCAAAAAGCTTTTATTTGTATATTCTTGATAGCAAAACATGGTATTTTATCATTGTGATGAGATGTATCATTTTAATCCTTTTCTTTATACACTGTGTATACGTGTAAAGGAAAATAAACCAGTGGGCACAAGCATTTTGCAGCTGGTAGTGACAGACAAAGACTCTTTTCACAATGGCCCTCCTTTTACCTTCACCATCCTCACTGGCAATGAAGAGGAGGAGTTTACGCTGGACCCTAATGGTATCTTGAGATCTGCAGTCATCTTCAAACACATGGTTGCAACCGAATATGTGCTCTGCGTGCAGGTATGCCTTCATTTTTTGCATCTGCACAGAAAGAAAAAGCTCATAGTGTCAGGTCATGTGTTGCTGCCTGGGTTGGTTTTAATTGACTTTAGTCTGTGAGCAAATGCCATGCATTCCATTTTACATGTGCACAATATTGTATATTTCCTTTGATGTCCTTAAACCCAATTTCATGTAAATATAAATAGGTAGCCAGCCACCTTTCCAATCTTCTCCGCATGAAATGGATTTTCTGAGCAGCAGCCGTTGTGATTTAAGATTTTCATCTTTTTTTTCTGTAGCTAAGAGAAGAAAATAAGCAAAAATGCATTATGTACATATAAATATACCACAGAAAGAATGACAGCAAAATATTGTTCTAGGAAGGAAAATCACTTCTCCTTTTAAGTCATAAATTTAATCAAAAATTTTTGGAAGCCGACCAAGAATTCATGAAATCACATTTCCAAGGTCAGCTTAGCTCTTAGGGAGTGTAAAAGGAAGACATGAAATAGAAGTCCAGCTCAAACTTAGCTCCAGAGTCATTGTTGAGGAACTTTTTAACCAGAGTAGCTATAAATCCAGGAATAATTTGCCCAGTTCTCAGGCTTGCATAGGAAAACATAGTAGAGTTCAGTAAGTATGCAAGTCTGTGCAATTCCATTGAAATGGAATGTGGTCCTATCGTCTAAGTCTGAAAATACAGCCTTTCTCAACATGCTGTGCTGGAGTTAATCTAATTAGAGCCTAACTGTTCTTTTACACCTACTATTAATGGTGTTTGTAGTGATAACAATCTCAGAGTTACAATCCAAAAATACAAGTTCTAATGTCAGTCAGCAGTTCAGATCAAAGGGACAGCTTACAAGTTTGCCATTTAATATTCTTGCAATCTTATTTTTTGAGTCTTGTAGGAAAAGAAAAATAAAATCATTTTTCATTCCTACTATGTTCTCATCCAAAAATATCTGCTTTCAGGACTATTTACTAGCCAAACTTCCAATATAACCAAAATCGGAATTAAATTCAAGCAGCATCCTCAGCTGCATACCTCCAAGTATGTCATATAAACGAAGCATTAGCCAGTCCGCAATCACAGATGCACCAAAATCATGCAGTTGGTTTAGTGGCCTAATTCCTCACAGTATTATTTTCTTTAGGGATTCCTTTAGTGAAAACATATTTTGCAGTTTTCTGTTGCGTATAGAGCATAGAATTTTTTTCTTTCCATATACATGTACTGCAGTGCTGCTTCCCCCTTTCCACCATCAGATTCCTCCTCTGTGTTGTGTTTATTGAAAAAGTAGTGTTAAAGTTGAAAGTGGAATGTGAAATAATCTCTGCATGTATGTGTATCTGTGCACATGCATGTAAAATATTTTCTAAAATTCTCTACAGCGCCCTGGTAGGAGCCATGATTTTCAGTGTCTCAGAGTTACTAATCCTTTCCTAGTAATGTCCATATTGGTACTGCCATCCTGCCTGTTATTTTTCTTCAGTTAGTAAATTTTCCTCCCCATATCCAAATACAAACAACTTTTAACTGTGCTTCATCTGTGATTTTTTGGTCATATGTTCTTCTCTGAAGCAAGTGAATGTGTGCAGTAGTATATCTTCATACTGACTTCTATGAAGCATTTTCCTTACTGCAGGAAAGAGCACTGATTCAAGTTTGCACACTTTTCTGTCAAGATAGCCTTGGATTTTTTGTCATACTTGCTTTTTACTCTCTATAAAAAAGTGCAGATGCTATCATATGTGCTCTGGGTCATGCAGTCATCTGTCCAAGTGTAGTGCTTCTCTCGTATTTTATCATTAGTAACAGCACAAGCACCCTATTTCACTTTTGGAGGGTGATAAATTTTATTTATTTTCAAGCGTGATTCTTGAACGCTTCAGAGAAAGTCAAACAGAGTGCTTGAGGAAAACTCTCAACTCCCTCGCATCCACATAGGCTTAGCGAGGTCTGAGGCACTTCAGAGCATGACAAGCAACACAGAAACTGCTGCTGGTATTGCACTGGGCTGCAGTAAGAATATACCACATTCAGATGGCTCTGCTGTGAAGGGGACAAGTGATAGCTGTGGGATTCTGGGAACTTTTCACATAGAGTAATGAGACACAGTGCTGACAAATTTCTCTCTGTAATTCACTTAGATAAGATATCTGTGCTTCCCTAAAGAGTTTTTAAGTTTCTCTGCTAAAAAAGGATGACACATTTCTTTACGTATGTATATTGCAAACGTGTTTGGGAAGTTCTTTTGAGAGGTTTTCAGAATTATTGCTGCTGTGAAAATCATATAGCAAGAAGTCTAGAATACATGTAGCAAAAAGTTTTGCTTGTCAGCTGCATTATATATATATATATATATATATATATATATATATATATATATATAT
>JAPSGF010000168.1:182189-236028 GCA_035772895.1 Perdix hodgsoniae
TATATATATATATATATATATATATATATATATATATATATATATATAAAATGTTTTGTTGTTTGGTTGTTGTTTTAATTATATTAGGCAAAAGACTCTGGGAAGCCTCAGCAGGTTTCCCGCACCTACATTCAGGTGAGGGTTATTGAAGAAAGCATCCACAAGCCAACTGCGATTCCACTGGAGATTTTCATTGTCACCATGGAAGATGATTTTCCAGGTGGAGTCATTGGAAAAATTCACGCCACAGATCAGGATGTGTATGATGTCCTCACTTACACACTAAAATCAGAGCAGAAAAGTTTGTTCAAGGTTAACAACCACGATGGGAAGATCATTGCCCTAGGAGGGCTCGATAACGGCAAGTACATCCTCAACGTGTCTGTCAGTGATGGCCGCTTCCAGGTCCCCATCGATGTTGTGGTCCATGTTGAGCAATTACTTCAGGAAATGCTGCAGAACACCGTCACCATCCGCTTCGAAAACGTTTCCCCAGAAGACTTTGTGGGCCTTCACATGCACGGCTTCAGGCGCACCTTGCGGAACGCGGTGCTGTCTCAGAAACAAGACAGCCTGCACATCATCAGCATTCAGCCAGTGGCAGGCAGCAATCAGCTCGACATGCTATTTGCAGTTCAGATGCACAGCGGCGGTTTCTATAAGCCTGCCTTTTTGATTCAGAAGCTTACCAATGCCAGGAGACACTTGGAAAATGTGATTCGTATTTCTGCTATCTTGGAGAAGAATTGCTCTGGACTGGATTGTCAGGAACAACACTGTGAACAAAGTCTATCTATTGATTCCCATTCCCTGATGACCTACAGCACGGCAAGAATTAGTTTTGTGTGCCCCCGCTTTTACCGGAATGTGCGCTGCATGTGCAATGGTGAGTACTGCTCCCCCCCCATCCTCACACATTATGCGATAGGATCGGTTTTATGCTGCTGATGCAGATTAGAAGGGGCATTTCAATTCAGCCCGTTAAAGCACGACTGGCTGATGTATTTCTCAGGCTCGGGAAGAATTGTTCGTGTTTACTGATGTAAATGGAAGTTGGTGAACTTTGACCTTGTGTGACAAAGACTGCTTTCCTGGAGGATCTGAGCCATCAACAAACTTCCAAGGGAGGGAAAGGAAGGGGAGGAGAAAGGGAGGGAGCTTTGTGGTTTCCCACTCAGTTCACCACCATTCCACCACAGAATTAAAGAATCACAGAGTGGATTGGGTTGGAAGGGACCTCAGGGTTCATGAATCTCCAACCCCCCTGCCACATGCAGGGCCACCAACCTCCCCATTTAATACCAGACCAGGCTGCCCAGGGCCCCATCCAATCTGGCCTTGAACACCTCCAAGGACAGGGCACCCACAACCTCTCTGGGCAGCCTGTTCCAGCACCTCACCATTCTCACAGTAAAGAACTTAACCAACACTGGAATAAACCAGTCACAGGGTTGTGGCAGAGCCACCTGGTCTGCAGTGGTGCACTGGAATCCCCAAGGAAAGGATCCATGACCTAAGAAACACAGGTGCAAAGTACAGTCCATATTTACAGAGAGGACTGGAAAAACAATGAAATATTTTATTTTGTAACTGATACCAAGCACTATTCCTGATCCTTATTGCTACAGTGGGTTTCAGGGCAGGGTTTTGTCCTGATTTCTGCCTCACATTTCACGTCCTGATGGCTGCCTCACATTTCATCAGCAATTTCATGGGGTATATATGACAAACAGACTTGGCAGCCAGTCTTCCATGTGGCTCTGTGGTTAGAGAATGACACTTCAGGCAGTTATAATAATAGTTCTGTTTCTTTTGTTTGCCAAGCTATTTGCTCCTCATTCCACTTCATTTAAGAGCAGAGAAAAAAGCTGCTGTAAAATCAATACATCCAAGTCTCACTCATCTTAAGCACACATGCAGACGTACACACACACATAACCACACAGGAATTCAGTAGCTGTGTCTCGGTGACCAGCCTTTGTCCCTGAAGCAGTCAGCAGGACTTCATGTCATACCATCAACTTCAGTGGGACTGAAAATAGGCCTTAATGCATAAAGCTGAACCAGAAATCATTGTGTCCTGCAGCACATGAATAATAATGCCATAGGAGTTCAGTTCTGTAAAAATGTCAGAATTCTCAGTCTGTGCTGTTTTCATGTACATTCAAGAGCAGGCTATTTGGTCAGTTTTTAAGTAATAGCATTCTATGTTCTGAACAGATATTTCTATTATAGCAGTGCTTGTCTTTTTGTTACACATGAAAGGCTCTGAAATAAAAAGGGATTTTCACAGGTTAGAAAGGGACAATGCTGCAATATCCCCAAGCCGAATCCTGGAGCCAGTGCAACAGCATTGTCTGCAAAACACTTTTTATATTCTCTAACTCACAGCTTTGTCTCGTTTATGTACCCAGAAATCACAAATCCTCATCTCCATAGGGATGGCTATGGCCCTCACTGTGTCAGAAATTGTTTTTCTGGCAGCCAGGATTTGCACTGTGTATAATTTCATTTCACTAGTTATTAAAGTCAGTAATGATGTATATTCCCTCCAGAAACTAGTAGTGAGTGGATGTGCCTCGTAATCTGTTAGCCTAGCTCCCAAAACTGGCTTTACAAAGCGGTACGGTTCCAGCAGCTCTCTCCTTTCTCCCTGCTCAGCACAGTTGCACTGAAAGCACAGAAAATCAGCTGGGACAGCGATTTCCCATTTTTTTCTGTTATGAACCAATCAGTCCTCAAAAAATATTTCAGGCTGTCAAAATTACCATCTGTGGTCCGTAGCCTTGGGACCATCTATCCTGGCCGTGAAGCCTGCAGTTGGGAGCCATTGGTGCGGGCTGGGAGGCTGGAGGTGTCCCACAGAGCTGAAGCTGCTCTGTGCCCATTTCCTGTGGGTGATGCAGCTGCTTTGGGGTGGCCTAGTGCACCTTGAGTCCAGCAAAAGTCTGTCCAGAGTTGCTGATCTAAACACATAGCTCACTGGGCAGATGAAAGCCTTGGTGCTTGTTACTTGTTACAAAGATAAGAGACCTTGTTAGGAAGTTTAAAAAAAAAAAAACAAAAACATGATTTGCCCTTCTCAACATTAGTTAATACTTTATGCACTTTAATTTTTTTTAATCAAAGGAGCCACGAGAAGTGCCTTGCTCTTTAGATAAATACAGACACATACTGTGTTTTGTCACTTAGGAGGTTAACACAGACTTCTGAGGATACATTAATTAGAGAGCTTGGGTATGGAACTACTTTGGTGAAGAGTAGGCCCAGTGAAAGAGTCAGAAAAATCCAAATACCTTCCTTTGATCAGAAAAATCCAAATGCTTCTTTTGATCCTTTGTACATGGACATAAATGTGGCAAAGCAAGAAAAAGAGCACAGAATAGTGGAATACACCTATTGTGCTTTCTTTTACAGGAGCACATTAGCAAGATATTATCAACATAATAAAAGTATTATACTTTCTTTGTTACTAAGATAGTTTAATGATCAAGTCCAATAAATATTAATAGCTTGAAATATGACAAACCCATTCAAAATATTCCATATGTTTTCAGTGGTCTGATTCAATTATAACCCAGAGAAGCTTGAGTTTGAGCTAATTCACTCATTCTTGAAATATGTATCATACTTGGAGAGATTTTCCCACTGGCAGATGTCATAGATATGCACAATTTATGCGTGCCAGCTGTGCATAGCTTACCTAGATTACCTTTGTGAGCAAACAGAGTTATCTAACGTAAAAATGCAGGGAGACTGTAAAGCAGGCAGTATGTGAACTTGTGAGGATCAGCAGCTCCATTCTGGAAGGGTAAGTTCGAAAGTTCAGAGGTATCAATCTAAGCCTTTAAAATCAATAAAATTTAACTGTAATTTTTTTCCAGTAACAGACTGTCTCCTTAGATTTCTGGCTCTTCTGCTTGTGTTTATATGAAAAATACTATAACAAACTGGGATTTCAGTGTAGCTACAGGGGCTATGCAATTGCCAATCCCCCATCACATGGCATAAGGTATGAAAACATCTGTCAGTGTTTCTGGGAAGCAAAGACAGGAGGACCAGAGTAAATATATATAATAAATAGTTCTCGTGACATTCTCATTTTTCAGAAGCAGAAATCTATTTCAATTCTTTATTTCTTCATGTGGCAAGGTAATTCTTCTGTGTTAAGACAAAGATGAGAGAAATAAGTAGGTTTTCTTGTGGCTGCTTTGCTATAGTGCAATCCCGTGTTACAGTCTTACAAATGGAGATTCCATTAATATGTTTATGGGAGAAGACTTGATTGAAATCATCTTGACAAATGTGGGTATATATATACATGTGAGCTGGTCACTCCAGGCCCCGTTTCCAGACAGTGGAAAGAATGAAGTTTTTTTAATGATGTGATAAATCTCTCCCCGAATGTCTAAAATCAGTCAGATGAATCATGCCCTAAAGTTAAAGGAGATGAGTTCCATTTCAAGTGTTTAATATGTTTCTGACTTAATAGTTTGAAAGAATTTTTCTAATAGACCCATAAGTGTTCAAAAAAGTGCGGACATTCATGTTATTTAATTAGGTGAATTGCAGTCTTGCACCACTTTATTGTGAAACCAGGCAATTCAGATTTTATGAAGCCACTTCTAGCGTTTTGTGAATGTTCTGACAAGCAGAAATCATAAACTGTGATGCATTATAAGATCTGGTATTAATATAGGACTTAATCTTGAAAGGTGGTCTGTGTCCTCAAAGCACACACTGCCTCTTGAAGACCAGAGTATTTTGCAGTACCGAGGTAAGAAATCCAACCCCCGTCCTAATACCAGGATGCTGAACTTAGAATCATAGTATCCTTAGAGTTGGAAGGGTCCTCTGAGAGCCATGTAGTCCAACTCCCCTGCAACGAATGGGGGCATCCACAGCTAGGTCAGGTTGCCCAGGGCCTCACCTTTAAAGTCTCCAGGGATGCGTCGTCAACCACATCTCTTAGCAGCCTGTTCCAGTGCCTCACCACCCTCACAGCAAAATATTTTTTCCTTACCTCTAACCTAAATCTACCCTCTTTGATCTTGAAACCATTTCCCCTTATTCTGTCACCACAGACCCTGCTAAAGAGTCTGTCCTCTTCTTACCTATAGCTATGCTTTAGATACTGAAAAGCTACTCTTGTGTCACCTAGCAGCCTTCTCTTCTCCAGGCTGAGCAGCCTTATCTCTCTCAGGCTGTCCTTGTAGGGCTTCCTCTGCTTTCTCTGTTTCCAGGAGTTTCATGTACTCTTGAGCTCTCCTGGCAAGGTAACAAGGAAAAATAAAGAAGAAATGGTTTGGGAACAAAGACCTTTGCAGATTTACTTGATACATTTGGTTGGTTTGACTTCAGCCCTTCTAACATTGCACTTGTGTAGGAGGAGATTTTTTCCCTGACAATATTCCCCATTTTAAGACCTACCCTGAGAACACACCATCTTGTATGAAACACACGGGAGCCAAAGAATGAAGTGACACCATGCCTGTAGAATCGAGAGGAGTGGAAACTGCTATCTGTCACCTGGGTCTTAAGGAAAGCTGTGACTGAACATGGTCGAACTTGTCCATTCTTCTAAAACTGTGAGAAACTCTGATTCATTAGGACACACTGTGCAAGTGAGTGCCCTTGAGCTTAATGAAACATGTGGCTGACTTGTATACAACAAGGTTTGTGACATATAAATTTATACGTATTCAATACATATATTGCAGTTGGAGCTCAACAGGAATACAGATACTGTCTTCCCTCTGCACCTGTGGTGCTCTCACACTCATGGCCAGCTAAAGTCCACCACGCCACTTTTTCACATCCCCTCCTCAAAAGAATAGAGGGAGAAAATATGTTGAAAAAAAAGGCTCATGAGTTGAGATAAGCACAAGAAGATCACTCACCAGTTATCTTCAAGGGCAAAACAGTCTCAGCATAGGGAAATAATGTAATTTACTAGACTAGAGCAGTGGGAACTAAAAACAAACTGCAAACTGCTTCCCCCCCCCCATCCTAACTCCTCCTCCTGAGCAGTGCAGAACAGTGGGCAATGGGAGTTCTGTTCAGTCCATAACAGTTTGCCACTGCTCCATGATCCTTCTCTTCTCTACATGGCTCCCTCCCACAGGATGCCATCCATCCCAAGGGATGCCATCCTTCCTGAACTGATCCTGTATGGGCTTTGCACGGGCTGCAGCTCTTCAAGCTCCAGCATGGCTCTGTACCTTCACTCAGTCAGGTAAAATTGAAGGTGATTTGTCAAGATCAAATAGGCTACTTCTACCTTCCCTGCCATGCTCTGGGTGAAGCTATGCCATGTATTTCTGGGATACCTTGCAGAGAGCTGCTCCATTAATACTAGTGTGAGTTTAAGGGAATTGCTGTGGATATTCTGGACTTGCCTAGAGAAAAAAAAAAAAAGTGATCAAATCCATATTTCTTGCATCTCTATTGAATGGTAAATAGACTGTTCTTCAGAGTGGAAATGCAACATTAGAAAAAAATGTTTTTAAAACTCAGGCTGTAAATCTTTGATGTGGACAACGCACCCTTGAACGATTTCACAATTTTGCTTCATACAGTTGTGAAATCAAGCCTGAAAATGCGTGTTAGCTTGAGCAACGCAGTAATGCAGATTTGTAACTTCTGTACTTAGAACCGTACAGACAGACACAAAGCATTTCTTCTCCCAGCTCTGAATATTTTAAAACTTTGTTGACAGCTATGAAATCCTGCTGCAGTATGATGAATAAAAAGTTGATTTGCTTGTAGCTTAGCAGAAGAACTATTCTTGGCCTGCCAGGATAAGCAGTTCTTTAGTGTATTTCCAGATATCCTGAATATGTTAGATCCTTTCTGTATATTTTTTGACTGTGGAAAGATGACTCTGAAGTACAAATCAGAGCTTGAATCAGCTAAAAAACTGACAGAGATAGATAGCAATGTAACCTACTGCTTTATTGCTTCACGACAAAGATGCAGTCATAGGTTAGGGGTTATGCAAATTTGTGGAGCTTCACTGAGGAAACTCGCTGTCCCTCTCTGCTCCTCACCGACATGCTGTACAGCTTTCCTCCATTGACTGTCTGCCAGCTGCTTTGAACGTACTCGAATTGCAGCCTCACAAAAGGTGTAGGCCTGTTCAGAGAAGAGAGCTACCATGCACACAGCACAGTATGGTGTGTTTGTCACACAACAATAAATTAAGAGAGTCTACAGAACCAAGCTTTAGCATACAAGCCAGCCAATGGAATATTTAACATACAATATAATTTCAGGAATAATAATTACTTACTATTGAATTCCAGAGAATCAGTGAAAAAAATAAGCCATAGAAAACACTGTATTCTTGCTTAAATTCTGTAGACTGTATTTGAATAGAATATAATTCTGCAGTGTTGAATCCTATTAAGTGGTATTTTTTTCTTGATTTTATAAGACTTAAGGTGTGGCTGTATGTTGGAGCTGCTTTTCCTGCTAATGTTACCTACTAAACTGATTAATAAAGATTGCCATTTTCTGACAGTGCTACAGGCAGTACTGTAAATGGTTTACTGCACAGACCTCTCAAACAAATGTTTGACAAAGGAGAGGAGGATGTTAAAGATTAAATTGACTGTGCTGTACATGAAGCAAGGCATTTACAGTCCTTCCCCTGTTTGTAGTCACCCTATGTCCATTTTGTACCTGCAGCAGTGATTTTTCTTTTTCCAGAAAATACTTATAGTACCAACTAATTTCAGCTGTGCACTGAATGAGCCCTGTTTGGCTTGTGCTACAGTGTGAAAGCAATAAGGTTCTTCTCTCCATTACTTTGGGAGATGTACTTCATGACAGGTTGATTTCTTCCTGTATAAATTGTAAATAAAATGCATATGTTCCAAAAATAAAATAGTATTTGAATACAATTTGAGGTTTTTCAATAAAAAAGAATGCCCAATATTCAGAAAGTGATGGGTAGGAAGGGGCTGAAATTCTATCATTAAAATCACCACCTGCATGAGCTATTTTAAATAAATGACTTTGATAAGCAAAAATTCGATTCCAGCAGCTGACTCTCAGTTCAAGCCCTGACTGCAAGTCAGTAGAAGCAATGGCGAGGATGCCTTTTCCTGCTGTTGAAAGAGAGTACTTTCATAGCAGTTGCATACAAACATCCAGAGGTAGAAGCTGACCCCAAATGTACTAAATTCTATATTACAGTCGACAAAAGGTTAACCGTTGAGAAATTCATAGGAGAATTTCTATATTGAGGATCAGTAATTGTGTTGTATTTTGCTGTATAGTACAAAGTTTTTGCAAACATTTTAAGATCGGGCAGTTGGAACATTTAGGCATTCTAAAAAGTTGTAGAGAATTTTTATCCAAGAAATTTGACATTGATGGAGATTCAGGTAAACCCATGACGTGCTCAGCATGTTGCATGTTAAAATTTAGGAGGTTTCAAATATCCTTAACGCAATTTTAAAAAAACTATTCTAAGCAAATTTAAAATACTGTATACAGCTGTTCCTCCATCTTAATACCTTTTTAAAGTTACTAGTAGTTCTGAATTCACACTTTCTTGGGCAAAGTTTGATTCCATATTATGAAATGCGTGTTTTTCTTATTCAGTCTCCTGTGGAACTCTAACTCCCTAAAATTTACTTCCCTTGAGTGTGCTGAGACTAAAGGAGTGCACAGCTTCAAGTAACTTGTTTCCTGGTATCCCCAAACTCCCTGTATGGGAGGCTTTGTGAGTAAATGACTGACCTGAGCATTGCAACACCAATATACAACTGGTTACCATTCAGAACAGCTGGTTCTCATAATATTTTGCTATGGATTTTAGGGCACCTTTTTAGGAATCATAACAGTGTTTTGCTATGTAATTGTCTGAAGAGCATCTCTTCCCTGATTACTTTTGCTTAATTGTTATTAGCATTATTAAGCCATGCTTGGCTTGTACTGAAGTTCGAGATCAGTAATTGTCTTTATTACGTCTGTGCTGCTAAAGATCCTGTTTCACACTGTGTCCCTGACAGTACTTTAATTTATTGCAGGAGGACTGTGCCCAGGGTCTAACGATCCCTGTCTGGAGAAGCCATGCCCAGGGGACATGCAGTGTGTGGGGTACGAAGCTAACCGGAGACCTTTCATCTGCCAGTGCCCACCAGGGAAGCTTGGCGAATGCTCAGGTGCACATCACAGCAGGAATGGGGGATGTACTTGAAGAATAAAGATGTTGTCATTCTCCTTTTGTAGGTAGACGTGCCACTGAAGTCAACAGAAGACGTACTGTTTAACCTTTCTCAGCACTGTCACTCAGTGTATCTTTTCATAGCAATTGGCTTTTTACATATAAGGCTGTATGAAGTTTAATGCATAATGCAGTTTGCTGTTATGCCAGATGTTGTCTTGCCATGGACAGAGCTCTATAGTTAACTCTTCTGCTTGTAATTTAGATTACCAAAATTCCAGTCTTTATTAATTTATTAATAAAAACAGTGCACCATTCCAAAAAGCAACTCGCAGGACATTTGTTAATTCTCTGCAGCTGTGTTATTTCCTGGGATACAAAGAGGTGTGGTGCAGAGCCTTCCATTGACATCAGTGGTGTCAGGGCTGCATGACAGCAAACGAGGCGTTATCTCCAAGAAAATACAGGAAATACTATTTTGTTTCATTATGATTCTGGGCAGTGCTTGCAGGGAACTGACTGTACAGCTTTGACTGGTATCTGCTCAGACCTGGCTTTCTACCCATAACTCAACTGCCTGATATACAAGCTTGGCCATTTTGGACTCCCTTTGTTATCAAGTGAGGAGAGATAGATGCAGTCAGGGGTAGATAGCCTTAAGAATGCTGAATGCTTAGAAGAAATCACTTAAAAAAAAAAAAAAAAAAAAGTTTGGAGAAACAGAGCTATCCCTCTCCCCTGAAAAATAATTTCCTAAAAAAATGCAATATATATTTGTAGTAGGTGCAAGGTTTTTCCCCATCACAGTTGGGTGTTATTTACAAGTTTCTTCCTAAAAATTCTCATTAGCTCTTTAAATTCTTAAATTAGCTTGACAGCTGAGGAATATTTTGTGTGTCACTAAAAGAACATGTGTCTTTTCAAAATGGTTATTTCAGGCCACACTTCCCTTAGCTTTGCTGGGAATAGTTACATTAAGTACCGTGTTTCTGAAAACAGCAAGAAAGAGGAATTCAAGTTGGCTCTACGTCTGCGAACACTGCAAAGCAATGGGATTATAATGTACACCAGAGCAAATCCCTGTATAATTCTGAAGGTAATTAAAATAATTTATCTTTTCTGCAGTTGTTTTTCTTGATTACATGTTTTCAGTTGGCTCTTGATTTGGGGAATGTTGTTCTCATTTCAGCTGTAGATTGAGAAGATGAAGTCTGATCTGTTTCATACTAACAGGGAAAAACACCAATTTCAACAGTGTCTGCAACAGCAACCAAAACCCAGCTTGTTAGTGGTACTTTACTTGGAAAATCCTCAATTGGGTGCTGTTCATTTTAAGAATATTATATGTGTTTGCATGCAGCAGCTGATCTGCACAAGATGTAAGATTTGTCCATTTATATGACCATATAGTCCAAATGACACATGCTGAAATAGCTTTCCTTCCTGTGTCCATGCCTGTAGTTAGAGAATATGCCTGTGCTGCTGTCATATTAATTCCAGAACCCAACTGCTTAGAGAATCTCTCCTACTGAATAAGTAGATTTCTACACTCTGCAAATTAAAATTGGCTAGAGAGGCATGAAGTAGCTGAAGATTGATTGCCAATCATTATTTAATTGATAAGATTTCTATTCTTTGCTGGGCTTTTGTAGAATGACAGTATCTTCTGGATAGAAAGAGACTGCTGGGCTCATCCAGGAGCCTGTGTATAGTATTACTGCTAGAGTCTCTAAGGTACAAAACAAAGATGCTGACTTTCATAATTCATCTATGTCCTGTAATTCAACAGAGGGAGAAATAGCACAATGCCTTTTGTATCATAAAATCATAGAATGGCCTGGGTTGAAAAGGACCTCAAAGATTATTTCATTTCAACCCCCTTGCTATGTGCAGGGTCACCAACTCCTAGACGAGGCTGCCCAGAACCACATCCAGTTTGGTCTTGAATGCCTCCAGGGATGGGGCATCCACAACATATCTGGGCAAAGCTTGAAGACATTTTTTGAAGCCTTCATTGTGGTTGCTTTTGCTATGTATCAGTAAAGAACATTGCAGACTAGTTTTGAAAAACTCTTGGGAAAAAAAAAACAAATGGCCCTGCTGAAAAGTACCACTTGAAAACAATAGGAGATGATACATAGGCAGACTGAAATTGCGCTAGAGTGAATATAGGAGAGTTTGTTAGAGTTTACTGTATAAAACTGTCATAATTAGGAAGTCAAGATGGTCAGAACAATGATGTTGTGAAAATTATGCCTGTTCTAGATAACATTTTATTTCAAATATTATAAAAGAGAGGGCTCTGCAGTGCAAGCATACCATCTACCTTTCCATCTAGTTTATTTCAAGTGATTAAATTATTACAATTTTTGTTACCATTGGTATTATACCTAATTTTATGGAAAGAGTGGATAGATGTAAGAGCAGTAACCTTTGCTGTGGTGAAAAGTAAAGGGATTTCCACAGCAAAATCCTACACACAATTTATCAGGGCTTTGTTGAGGGAAGTAGTAGCCCTGACCCCCAAGTAATTCAGGCTTCAAGAGAAAGCATGCTGAGAATCATAGTTGCTTCAGTTAAGCCAACCACCTAAGTCTACTTGGAAACCAGACATCACATGAAGCTCATTTGACAGTATGCTGGGAATAGACGTAGTTGCTAGGATTCAGTACTGGCATTCTCCTTCCCTCTCCTGCCACCTGTATTCCCATATGACCTGGATAGTGCTTCAGGCTAAAAATGGGAGATATGTTGATGTTAATGGACTGAGCTCAGGCTGTTCAACTCATGGAGAAGTTCCCTAATGTTTGACTTGCAGTCAAACAAATGGAAATTTCCATTTGAAGTTGGGAATTTTGCATCTAAATTGATAAATCTGTGGTACTGTTACATAAAAATAAATGAGAGCCAGTTATTGAAGTTGTCTGGGTTGGGTTCATAGTTATAGGCTAGAAATTTTGTGGGTTTGGTCATGGTTCCCACAATCAGTTAATCATTTTGCTTTGAAAGATACTGGGAAGAAAGAACGGTAATTGAAGGAGCAGTGACAAGAGCAGTTGATAGTGTGCTTCTGTCTCACAAGTTAACCTCTTTTTTGCTTCCTAGGAAGGATTTCCAGATCTGAACCCACCTCATAGCACTTATCAAAGATCTTTCCACACCTCACACATTCAACAGGAAAACTCCAGTGTTATCTATGCAGCGCTCTAGATGCAAGAGAGCCACTATCTCCAATGCATCAGGCAGGGAATGATACAAGAAAATCCCTGCTTAAAGCCTTGCACTTTATTTTTCATCTTTTAGGTTAGGGAAGGACTTGTTGTTGTAGTGGGTAGGTCCTTTTTCCCAGGTCTGACCCTTAGATTGTTTAAGCATGAGGTTTAAAGAAGTGCATTACATTTGATGTGTTTGAGGAGATGTGGCTTCACTTCGTCAGGAATTGGTAACTTTGTTCATGAAGCTCATTTAGCAAAGTAACATCAGACTAAGGTCTTATAAAGGTTCCTTGTGGCAGACAACTGGTGTTGTGCTCAATGGATGTAGCCATAGCAGGGCTCTTCAGGGATATCACCTGGTTCATGAACTGCACTTTGGGATTTCTTACTAAGATGTTTCCAAGTTAGCCTTAAGCTTTCCAAGCATGTATTTTCATTTGTAACCCAAAGGTTGAGCTTTTTTTTTTTTTTTTTCTTTTAAACAGATACGTATGTTGCGAGATAGGGAGGCACTCAGAAATAAGACCATTAAGTAGATTAATTAGAGGTCTATAAATGTGAAGTTGTTATCATTTGAGCATTGCTTTCAATTAAATTAAACATGAGGAGAAGCTTTCCAAATAGAGGATAAAAAATGGGATCTTGTGCTCTTTTGAGCACCCTGGCACCACTCCAGGAAAGCACTTAATCACTTGCTTAACTTCCTGTATTTGAAGGCAATTGGAACAACTCACATAACTTAATTTTAAGCATATACTTAAGCGTCTTGATGGTTTAGCACCAGAGGGCCTAGCACCAACACTGAGCCCGAACAGAGGTAGAGCTGGAAGAAGTTTAGGCCCACAGTGTAGTACATGTAGTCCCATGGGAGAACAGGTAGAAAACAACAGCATTGCTGGGGAATGTAATGGCATTCATTTTTTCAAGCAAGTCCCCTCCATTGCAGTCTATTTAAAATTTAATGCTGCAATATGGTTTTCACTGTTTAAATGACCAGCTTAATTTGGGGATCTCATACATTTATGATAACTCTAGGGATGGAAATATTTCATAATCATAACACAGTGTCCTTGGACAGATTATCAATTCTGTAGAGCAAACTGCTTGCTGAAAGCCTACCAGTTACACTGTTGATGCAATATAATAAGGGTGTTATTTATTCAGCTGTTTCAAATAAAGCAACTCATCCATCGATTTTGAGAGGCTGGCCATTTTTTCATTGTTCACTCTTGCTTTTAAGACAATTGGAGAAAAATGAGTTGTAGGTGGATGGCTTTTTCTTTCTTCTCTGGAAGGATTTCATGTGCATAAAACACTATAACCATTTCCAAAGTCCATATTTGATGCTCTCAGACACAGCTTCTATCTGGGAAAAATAAGAGTTAACAATTTAAAGCACAATAAGGCCATTCCAGAAGAAAATTACACAATTAATTTTTTAAAGGAATATCATTGAGATTCAATTTGATTTTTACAATTTAAAGAATTAAAAATAGGTAAGGGAAGAGTTTATCTTCATGCCAGAAATGTAGTTATTTAATAGTAAAAGGCAAGCATATGTTCTCCCATCCAGATAGTTAATAGGAAACTTTGCATGGTTTAGTTAAGTGTGCATTATACATTTTAATGCATTACTGCTGCATGGCTTACGCTGGGTAAGGCTGAAGCTTGGATATGATCCCAGCTATGGCTGGAGTTGAAACAAGTAACGTTTTAATTAAATATACTGTTTTACACAAACAAACCCAAAATGTAATTCAGCTAACGAAATATTTCCCCAGATAGATTAGTAGGCAGCGCACTGTCTCCGTGGTGTGTGACTGCAGATGGACTGTGAGAGCCTAACGTGGTCTCAGAAGAACCATTTGATCATTTTATTACCGATGTTGATACACAAACATGGACATTAGCCAAACATCTTGGCCAGGCTAATATTCTAATATAATTTACAATATGTGTTTGGCTCCATTTTGCTCATTGAATGAAACTGTTGAAATGTAACAGATTGCATCACCTTTTGGAGCCTTCTCTGTTCTTTGTACTTCTCCACTCATTTTGTGTAGGTGAGAAGCTCTGTGTCTGTAATAACGTATGTATTTAAGTGGGTATTAACCTCAGTTTCCTAATGTATATAATGAGAGACAGTGTAATGAAGCCCAGAAAGAGGTGGGCAGCTGAAAGCTTGGTGGGCCTCTCATGGGGTTTTCATTCAGTTTGTTTTACATTTACCTCATTTGATCAGAAGTTAACTTTAAGTTCAACTTTTCTTGGTTCCAAGGTCCAGGCTATTAAGCTAAGATTCCCCTCTGAGGATGAAGCAGTGCTGCAACATCACAGTGGTTATGCAGAATCATGGGAACACCAGAGATTAACTGCTGAATCAAAGATCCGTGGTTGACTTCTCCATGTTTAGGAGAAGACCATTTTGCCCTTTTGAGTGGAGAACCCTTCTCTTCCCTGACCAGCCAGGCGGCTAAACAGGCAGGACAGGAGCTCTTTAGGGTTTCTCACTCCTGCTAGAGGCACAGGGCCAGCAAAGAACAAACATTTCCTCCCTGCCCTGCTATAGCAAGGTCTATGACCATCCATTTAAGGAGAGTAATTTTATGGTCCCAGTGCTAGGGGATCTGTGCATGTCAGAGTATTTAATATGCTTATCCGTAAAGCACTGGTGTGAGGTAGGGAAATGACGTTATCCTTCTTTTACTGATGGAGACCTGAAGCTATTGACTTGCTTGAGCTCCCAGAGGAAAAGCACTGCAGAGTCTAGATTCCCATGCATATCTATCATGTCTTAGGTTAGCACTGCAAGTGCTGGACCATCCTTCCCATCTTTCACTCTAGCCTAAGGTTGGGGTTACTAGTGCTTTTTTAATAAAAAGAAGAAAGCACAGCTTTTCAGATGTGTGTCAGATCATCTGCTGGTAAAAAGAAAGAGAAATGAATGAGAAAGATGAATAAAACATATTTGCACTATAGATATTTTAGGTCATCATTTCCCATATATAAATGCTGTAATATTTATCCCAGGTGCTCATATGTGGTGTTGTATTTATAAAGATAATTGGAAAAGCATGTTCTGTGAGTAAGGGTAATAGACATGCAGGCAGTAGGCCCTTCAGGGTATAAGTAGTCTTAGGGGAGGTATATGTATACTATACACAAGCAGTAGTATGGTTTCCATAGGAAAAAGCCTTTAGAATATGAGAAAGTTAACTGCTTATCCAATGATGGTCATTTTTCAAAGTGTAGTGTCTTGGCATGTATTTTTCTGCTTAATTTTTATTCCTGTTGAGATAGACCATACCTTCTGAGCAGCATCTTCAAGGTTTGTGGACTGTTTTGCTGCACCAGGTGAAAATAATATTGAAAAGAATATCCATCTCTTGAGAAAACTATCTCAGTCTATCAAGGCATCTTGTTTACTAAGATTCCTCCTGAGCAGATGCTTTTCAGGGCCAGTTTAAATCTTTAGAAATAGTTGGCAGATGAGATTTGAATCCTGTAAGAAAAGATTTTAGATGAAAAATGTTCCAGACATTTTTCTACATGTCCATTAGCTTTTTTTGATTGAGCTGAGAGAGTACCAAGCAATATCCATCCCTCAAACATATTGTATTACAATCATAGATCTCATTTCTTCTCAATTTCATTACATCTTACTGGTCATAGACTTTAAAATAACCAGCTGTCCATAGGAGAACCTAATTTATGTTCTTCTAGCTCTTTCTACATTCTAGTCACCTCTGGTGCTATGTAGGATATTTTAGGTTGTGGAAATTTTCAGGAAGCTTGTTGTGTGCTTAGCATCTCTATTTCTACCTTGCCCAAGCTTTTGTGGAGCAGCTAAGCACTGTGGGAGTGCCCCCATCTGGCTCCTGTCATTTTCCTTGAGGTTAGAGCCTAGTTCAAATTCAGCTGGTCATGAGACTGAGATCTAGAAAGGAGAGACACAAATTCCAGGGAACATCAGAGCTCAAGATTTTACCCATATTTTTCCTCCAGATAGTTTTGTGAACCTCCAAGGGCTGACAATATGACTGGCAAGGAGGAACCTTTGCTTTAATGTATGATGTAGACTCAAGCTCAGTGGAGGAATCAGGCTGGAGCACTGGCAAATGGCACACAGTACTCACTCTGCAATTGAAGGAATATTTGTTTCCCTAGGGTAAAGAGTATAATTTTAAACTTTCACTTGTTGGAAACCATGCCCTCTATTCCTATAGATTAATGGCATCCCATTTACCATCAAGTCACATCAGAGTGGGTGATGGCCGCATCGGTGGCAAGAGAAGTGGCAAGACTTTGAGCTCCAGTTTAGACACATGCCAAAGGATGTCACCAGCTATCCCAGTTTTAAATGACTATACAGTCAGCCATTGCAAAAATATCCCCAAATGTCCAAAGACATGGACAGAATGAAGCATTCCCACATCCGCGCTAGTCATGCCAGCTTAGTGGGCCACCAAAGCTGTGGTGTGTTCTTGTGTCTTTGGCCTATGATCCATTGGCACCTTTGCTTTGCCAGGTGAGAGCAATAGGATTGTGTCATGAGTGAACTGGTGCGGAGTGCAGTGTATGCTGCAAGGAAGGCTACCAAAGGACACAGTGTCTGAACTTTTCAGGGGGATAAATAATGGGACAGAACTGTCTTAAGATGGGATTTGCAGGAATAAATACTTCCTAGAGCATGACATAAAGGTAAAATAATTGCAAGAGCTTTCAGAGATCTTGAATCCAATTAACATGTCATAAGAAATTATCTCCTAACCCTGACAGCCATTTTAAACTTATCTGCCATCTATTAGAGGAACCTAAAAATCTTTGAATAAACTGTTAATCAAGAAAGCAGCACTTCATACCTCTTCCCTCTCTCTGCACTTGGCCTGTCCCAGCATGCTAGTACAGATTTTCCCTGGATAAGGATTTGAGATTAGAGGGAATCTAAGTCTGAGTTTCATAACTCTGTCTGTAAGCATTTGCATCAGCTCTCATCACTATATTCCCTTTGCAGTTCTTGACAGATTTTACTTATAGACCTTTGCTATCAGGAAGAGAAGGGCTGTATTGTTTTAGAGTTGATGCATGAATAGATTAAATGATAAGCACAGCAATGTTTCATTCCCCTCAGTGCTCCACTTTGCCTCTTACCTAGCATCCCTTAGCCACTTTCTCTTGAAAACCACTCTCTTCAGTGAGGGGCATTATGGAGAGTGAGAAATCATGGAGCCACAGAATCATAATATTATAGAATAGTTGTGTTGGAAGGGATCTTAAAGATCATCTAGTTCCCTCTCTTTTGCCATGGGCAGGAACATCTTTCACTAGAAGAGATTGCTCAAAGCCCTGCTCAATCTGACTTGGAACACCTCCAGAACTGGAATTTAAAAAGCAAACTACTAAAGTAATTAGTAAAAAAGGACCTGCAAAGTCCATGAAGTCCAACTGCCTGACCACTTCAGGGCAAACAAAAAGTTAAAGCATGTGATTGAGGATGTTATTGAAATGCATCATGAACTCCTGCAGGCATGGGGCATCTATGAGCCTTCTCTTTTCTCAAACAACAGATCTGGGAGGGCACTTTTCTGCATTAACCCACTCAGTACTTAAGATAAGAGGTTAGGAAGAAATGCTTTACTCAAAGGTGGTGAGGCATTGGCACAGGCTGCCCAGAGAAGTTATTGCCCCATCCCTGGAGGTGCTCAAGGCATGTTTGGATGGGACAGTGGGCAGTGTGATCTGGTGGGTGGCAACCAACCCACGGCAGAGGGCTTGGAGTTTGATGATTTTTAAGGTTCCCTGCAACCCAAACTATTCTGTGATTTTCAACAGGCTCTAGATTTGCTTGTCACAGCAGCATGATATCCCCATTTTATGTCAGGGAAGCTGAAGTCTCCCAATAGCAATGAGGGCAGCTGCACCAGAGATTTCCCCTCATTACCTTTAGGGTAACTCATCTATCCCAGCACTCCAGTTGTGGGACTCATCCCATGCAATGCCATTAATATCTGTGATATAACTCTGGGAAAGGAAGAACTTCCAGTTTGCCTCATTTGTTCCTCATACTGGGTATGTTCATACACAAGCATTTCAGATGTGCTTCTTAACCCTTAGTGCTCCTTGGAGCAACATAGATGCTCTCATTAGCCTTGCCACAACTAAATGGTGCTGCACCGTCCCGTGGCTTAACCTCGGTGTTCCTCCTCATTTTCCCTTCCTCTGTATGTATCATATTGTTATCCTTAGAGGAACTGAAGTTGGGGCCAAGTGCACACCATGCTGAGATGTGTGTTACACATCCGTATTTATTTTTCTCCATATGTGTAGTTTGCCTACAGTAGCTGGCTTTGGGTACATTCTAAGCAGTGATACTACCTTGTGTTTATTTCTTGTGCTAAAAGCACAGCATTTTGTTGTTTCTGCACCATGTAGAAGCCCATCTTTAGCACTGTATAGAATCCGGAAGTCGCCTGTATTTTCATTCTCTGTTAGAGCTTATGATGAGAAATCCGAAGCACTTTGATTTTTGATTTCCTCCCACAGATTGTTGATGGCAAACTGTGGTTCCAGTTGGACTGCGGGACCGGCCCGGGGATCCTGGGAATTTCTGGCAGGGCTGTCAATGATGGCAGCTGGCACTCCGTTTTCCTGGAGCTGAATCGCAACTTCACGAGCTTGTCCCTGGATGACAGCTACGTGGAGCGCCGCAAAGCCCCCCTCTATTTCCAGACCCTCAGCACGGATAGCTCCGTCTATTTTGGAGCACAGGTCCAAGTGGACAACGTCCGCAGCCTGACCGACAAGAGAACCACGCAGGTCTTGAGCGGCTTCCAGGGCTGCCTGGATTCGGTCGTCCTAAACAACAACGAGCTGCCCCTGCAGAACAAGCGCAGCAGCTTTGCAGAAGTGGTTGGCTTGACGGAGCTGAAACTCGGCTGCGTACTGTACCCCGACGCGTGCGAAAGGCATCCCTGCCAGAACGGCGGCACCTGTACCAGCGTGCCATCTGGTGGTAAATGTTTTGCATTGCTTTATGGGTTCTCCCTCTCGTTTTCCTCGACAATTTATTGTGGGAGATGGTTTTATGCGGCAGCCTGCTTGAAAAAATCTCATGAACTCTATAAAGCTCAGATAGGTATTGCAAATTGTGTAAAAGCTGTTTGCTCTATAAATAATGGTGAAACCGTGCCTCTTCTCATTGCAGTAATGTTCCAAAAGGAAATTGATTTATTGACTGTTAGGATAATCCTATTTCTATAGAAACCAATAGAATTAAAATTACTGTAATTCACAGCTGGATTTTACGTAACCCATTTACACCAGTGAAGGTTATACACAGAGATGGTGATTTTGAATGTCCATCACTGTTGCAATGGTACTGTTGCCCTTCTCTGTTTCTGAAGCTGTCACAAATAATTACTGAGTTCTCTTCAAACACCTTGGTCCTTTTGTGAGTGAGTAATTTGATTCCATGTCTGCATGTAAAAGAGAGAGTCTACACCATTATACACCCCCTTGAAGCATACTTACAGCTTCCTTGGAAGCCTGGGTGGTTCAGGGTCTAATATCAAAGTCTATAGGGCATTGATTTAAATGGTGCTGGAGTTTCTTATCCAGTGGTGGCATGTGTAATCTGGTTTCAGTGACTTACTGCCTAGTAACCTAATGTAGTAAACTAGTAAACTAATTGAATGTAGTAAAACCAGTAGTAAAATAATCTAGTGCACAACATACCCCAACCATAAGAACATCTTAGGGGGAAAATAGCCAATGACATACATATAGGACCTTTCTTGTAGGGCTTTTCTATTTCTGCTCCCTTTCCTACATTGTAATAGCAGAAAGCATTGCTTATCTTTTCTGCCAAGCTAAAATTTAGCCTTAGTGAGCTGACAAGGTCCAACACTCACTATGTCCTGATTAGGACACTTTTTCAGTCCAAAAAAAAAAAAAGGCAGCATAGTCAACAGGGATACCTTCTGCAAGCACAGAGCTTTAAAGCCATTCACTTACTTTTGGTGTTTTAGGTCATGTTTCCGTAAGGAAAATACATTTTAATTATTATCCATGGCTTTCTGCTTAACTGTGTTCATGTAGTTCCTTCATTTGTTTTTCAATTGTTTTCAGTTTTCATAGAATCAAAGAATCATAGAATGGCTTGGGTTGGAAAGGACCTCAAGGATCATGAATCACCAACCCCCTGCTGCATGCAAGACCACCAACCTCCATATTTAATACCAGACCAGGCTGCCCAGGGCCCTATCCAATCTGGCCTTGAACACCTCCAAGGATGGGGCATCCACAACCTCTCTGGGCAGCCTGTTCCAGCACCTCACCACTCTCATAGTAAAGAACTTCCCACAAAGTTCTTTTATTTCCCTTCTGGTTCCCCAGGGGCAGGTGGTTTTCTGCACTCACTCACTCTCTAGTTCTACCTCTTAGTTGAGAGTTTGGCTGTTACCTGTGATGTCTTTGAATCCAGTGGTCCTGAAGGACGTTGCAGGATGTATTCCCAGTCCTCTCCATGCCACCATGTGCTGGCACTAGGGTCTTCAGAGATCCTTCCAACCCTTCACCTAAACTGAGATTTTTGGTCTAACCTGCACAGTACTTTTAACTGGGATATTTTTATGAAGGTATACTTCACAGAACTGTGTTTATTTTCTTAAACTTCAATAAATTCTTAAACTTCAGAACATTTTAATTTAGTTGTCAGAGCCAAAATCTTGTGAGATTCTGAGCAAAACCAGCTGTGAGACATTTTTTGTCTTTATAGAGTAAGGACCAACACTATGGATTCTCAGATGCTGAGATCTCAGCTCACTTCTCTTTTGGATGCTTGGCTTTGATTCAGCCACCTCTTCTTCAATGGCAACGTTACGTAAAGATTACGTAAATCGCTGGGAAATACATCTGTTCCATGTATATGGACGTAGTGTGGCTTTGATTGACTCCATGCTTAATGAATGAGGGTAACCATTCCTCAAGCCATCATCGTAGGAAGCATGAGAACAGCTCCTTGCGTTGAATTTGTTTGAGCCTATTCACAATATTGCTCAATGATCTCACGATGAGTAAATTGAAACCTTTCTAAGGAACTGTTTCACAGTTTCACAGCAATTGACTTTTTCCCAGCACCCGCTGCATGCTAGTTCACACTGGGGGGAACAGTGGGATGGGGAAACCACCTGAAGGTATGGCGGACTCTTGAAAATGGACCCATTTTATTAGTGGAATGGGCAGGCACGGTTCTCATGTCAACATAATTTGCTGCTGGAACGCAGTCATGGAGCTGATTTAACTTGCCTTGCCTTCCTGCCTCGGCGAGGGGCATGTGCCCTGCGGGGATGTTTCGGCTGCCTGCCGCTCCAAAATCTGTTTGCTGTTTTTACTGCCTCAGCAGTGTATGTAAATACAAGGTTGTTATAAAGCCATAATTCTAGCGCAATGGGCCCTGACTGTACTGTTGGCAGTTCTGTAGCCCAGCCCCTCAGAAGTCGTGGGCAGTTTTGTTTCCACCAAGCAAAACAATTCTGTTGATAGTGTCCTGCATGCACAAAAAGATCCTGTAATTAAATTCCATAGAGCCCAACAGCATTGCAAATGCTGGTTATGGAGCCACAAATTGCAGTGTACATTTAAGAACTGCCAGACGTGCTTGGTGACATAGATGTTAGCAGATGGATTTTATTTAAATAAATAAATAAATAAAATATAATTTTTATTTTTTATCTTAAGAATGGAAATAACAGGTTTTGGGGATAAAATAGATGTTTAAAATCTATTAGCAGAATATCTCATCCCCAGTCCCTGGGCATTTGAAAGGATCAAGGTTTCTTTACTAATACTTCCACAGAATCATAGAATCATAGAATGGTTTGAGCTTGAAGGAATCCTTAAAGACCTTCTAAGTCCAATCTCCCTGCAATGAGCAAGGTCACCTACAGCTCCATCAGATGCTCAGAGCCCTATCCAGCCTGACCTTGAGTGTCTCCAAGGATGGAGCATCCACCACCATTCTAGGCAGCCTGTGCCCGTGCCTCAACACCCTTACAGTAAAAAAAAAAATCTTCCTTATCTCCAATTTAAATCTCTTTTAGTTTGAAATAATTTGCCCTCTTTCTACGATTCCTTCCTTTGATAAGATATTTTCCTCCTTTTAAAGTTTCTGGAGAATTATGGTTCTTTTCCTAAACAGTGAATGTTTGGAATAATAGCAGGGTTTCTTTTAATAAATCAGTCCTTTAATTTGAATTTTACAGAGCAGATTTCATATACGGTTAACATCCTTTCTCTTAAAAAACCCTACTGTGCTCTACAAGGAAATTAAGAGAGAGAAAAAGAAAGCTCAGATTTGTAGCTAACTTTAAAAGAAAACAGTCAAACAAAGGTTACCCAACATTATAGCATTAAAGTTGCTGGCGACATGCCAGAAATCAAAGGGCCGGTGTCTAATTTACACCCAATTTACATAAATTGATCATCTAAAATACAATCTCGGTAATAGCATTCCTGTTGTGAGATCTTCCTTTCAGTGGAAATGCCTACTGTTCACCATTAATAAAAAGCTGCCTCTGAGTGCTTTTTACTGTGCAGCTATGGAAATAGGGTAACATTATGGCCCTGTATGGGGAATTGTTAAAGTGGTGCTTTGTATGCACTAGGAGCATGAACGTGGTGTAATAGGAGAACAAAACCGTGATCTCAGCCTGTAAGAGGATGTACAGATAGTTCAGATGATCTGACACATCAGTGGGAGGCTGTGGAGTCTCCTTCTTGGAGATATTAAGAAGTAAGGTGGGCACGGCCCCTGAGCACCTTGCTGTAGGTGTCCCTGCTGGAGCTGGCTTTGGAACATGTGAACCCAGGGGGCCCTGCTAACAACAGCCATGCAGTGAGAGCATATAAGAGCTCCTCTGATTCCATAATTTGGTTTCTGGACCAGCAGAGAGTTACCATGACATGAGTTGTACTCATGTGTTTCCACAAGTCTGAATCAAATCCCATGTCAGCAGTAGATGTCCAGTGCTGTCGGCGGTTATTAAGCTGAGGCAGGGCACAGTGTGCCCAGGAAGCCCATGGGGACATCTCATGCATGTTTAAAAGAGCCTGAGAAAGGGGGAAGAGCACTCACCAGGATTGCTTCTGACAGCTCAGGAGACTGCTAGCAGGAGGAGACTTCAGCTTAAGGATAATTTTCTTGGAGACATTGGAAACCACAGTCCTGAAATATAGACCACATTCTTCCAGATTTTCAGTCCTTATCCTCAAGTGTGGGTCAATAAAGTTATTTTTAAAGAAAGCTGTTAGTATTTTGAAGCCTGACAGACAACCTCATGTTCTTTAATGACTTGTCTTTTTGGACTAAAATTTCCGAAGAAAACTCAACCAAGTGTTTAAAATGTGGTTAAGCTATAAGCAGCTGAATGTGAGGTCTTAAAATGGGAAATGTCACACAACCTTAATAATAGAGTGATGTTACCAATTCTGCCAATAGTAAATGTATGTTTATCTGCTTGAATAACAACATGAGCAATCACAGCAATAGAAAGCTTTACTGTAATCAAATCTGAGTCTTTTGCCAAGCTTTTTAGCCACGGAGAGAAACCTCATGCTTGTAAATCCTGCAATTAGAAGTGTAGTTACTTCCTTTTAATGTGATCGGTCCTATATGCATCTGGCTTTGATTGAAGTAAATGGCTTATATAAGTGGGCAATTTTATTTGAATATGAGGCATTTCAGCAAAAGTGTCTAGCAAGTCAAGGACTGAGGGCAGGGAGCAAGGACAGAAAGTCATTGCTTTTCCCTCTCATTTTTCCTTTCTCTTTTGTATTTTTTTATAAGTTAAAAACCAGTGGGAGAGAAAAAAAAGCAACATGGCACTTAGATGGTGATTTTAATACACACTTTAAAGCATGTTGGCCACATTAACACACAGGAGTTTCTGAGGTCTAGGTAATTTGAAAGAGTGACAGGGAAAACCGGGTGTATTACTGCTGTAGCTGTGAACTGACCAGGTCTTAAGTGTACTCTCGGTGTCATTGTTTTCAAACAAACACATACAAACCAGCATGCTGTAATGCAAGCATACCAAATGTGCATCAGTTCATGTTTAAAGGGTTTTCAGGAATTTTTTTGGTTTTTTTTTAACCTTACTTATAGCTGTGCTTTTTAGAGATTTGGATTTAGATTCACAGTTTCAAAGTAAATACACACCAACCCTTTTATAGAAAGCACCAGTTTCCTACCAACTTGTAGCATAAGGCAGTGATCATCTCTTTGAAGACAGATACGTTAAATCTGAAGTGTCAGGAATACATATGGCTGAAGAACACACAGCTCTTAAAGCTGGCCAGGTATGTCTCTAAACAGCAAAACATAAGTGCTGGGATAGATGGTTTCCACCTGCAGCTTTCTTATCACTTAACTCAACATGAGATGATATGTGAGCAGGGCCAAGGGCAGGCCTGTTCCTTGACATCAAGTTTGTCAGGGCTAGTGGCACAGCAGGGAAAGAAACTACATGGGGAGATCAAATGCAAAAGCCTAGCACATAGCAAATAAAAGCCAGCTCCTCTTGCATGTGGTGGATAGAAACAGGAGCATACACATGTTCAAAAAAAGAATTGGCGGCACTTAGTAGCATCCTCTTGGATAAAGCCAAGTAAACCTGAGGACAGACAGGCATTCAGGTGCTCAGGCTGGGAATTCTACCAACAGGGATGTTCACTGCATAACAGCATCCCATCTGCTGATGGCACAGCGCCTGTCTTTTGCCACTGTCACTGCTATTAAGTGCCAAGCAAACATAGGTATGGACAGGAAGCCTGTGCAGTGTCCTCAATTTCAGCATGTTGCTTTTTGGTAAGGTTTGGGCTGAAAAAGCCCTTTTCTTCTTGTCACTTTATATGAATGAGCAGAAACATACCAAGAAGTCAAGAGGACAAGCAAGAGTTAAGTCAAATCAAGTCAAAAAGACATGAGGACATCCTCTGGAGTCAGAGAATATAGCACAGCTGTGTAAGAGGATTGAGTGGAAGCAGATGAGAGAAACCTAACAAAACAATCAGATCACCCAAGACTGTGTATAGGCATTAGAGGGCCGTTGTCTATGTAAGTGTGAGTGGCGAGGCATTAGAGTCAGGCTTGCTTTGGGTGGAGTTGAGCTGGAAGGCACACATCAGGAGTGCAGATACCCTGAAATGTTTGCTCTAAGGGTGTTGAGTCCTCAGCACCATTTGTCTCCACAAACCCACTGCCAATTGCTCCTTAGGGCTTGTTAATATACATATGGCCTAACTGGGCAGTGTCATTGCTCATTGCTTATGGTGCCTTAGAGTTAGCTGTTCAAAGAATTGTAGAATCTTAGAATCAGAATCATTAAGGTTGGAAAAAACTTCTAAAATCATTTAGTCCAGCCAGCCATCCACCTGCCACCAGTATTGCTCACTAAACTACATCCCTCAGTGCCACAGCTCCATGGTTCTTAAACACCTCCAAGGATGGTGACCCCATTACCTCCCCAGGCAGCCTGTGCCAGTGCTGTTAACTGGGAGAAGAGACTGATCCCCCATCACTGCAGCCTCATGTCAGGGAGTTGTAAAGAGCGATAAGATCTCCCCTGAGCCTCCTCTTCTCCACACTAAACAATCCCAGTTCCCTCAGCCTCTCCCCATAACACCTGTGCTCCAGACCCTTCACAGCTTCACTGCCCTTCTCTGAACACACTCCAGGGCCTCAGTGTCTTCCTTCTGTTGGGACAGACTGTTGTGACACAGACCAAGGGTGCGTTGGCCCTATCCCAACAACACTACAGATGTGTTTATCATACCTTCCTGTCTTTTTCCACTAGTTCCTTCTGAAGCCATACAGCGGTGACAGCACAAGATTTGCTGCACTGATATCAACATAGTTCGGATCAATATGCAAAATGAAATATTCATCTCTCTTGAAGGGATCACAGATGGACTGTATGATCTTAAATGCTGAAGAATTTCCAAGACTTCCATTGTCTTCATTGTGAACAGGAACAAACCCTAGACAGTTTGAAAGAGGAATTCTCTTTTCCTACTGAGAGGACAAGGGTACTTGGCCCCCTGTACTTCATCTGTACTGCCCTTGAGCATGGGAATTTTGCGTATTACTCTGACATTAAACAGATGGAAAGAAATGCATGATACGTTACCTGGATATTAAATTAAATATGTAATAAAATTTTTTTGTTAGACCTAGGATGCATCCCCAACAAAACGGTTTCTTTAGGAATGCTTTGTCTACAGCCATGTGGCCACAATGTGCAGCACCAGGTGACATTATAGCTTCTGCTTAGAGCTTTGGAAAGGAATGAAAGGTCTGGCAAGCCTGCTGGCCTAGTCGGTAGATGCTGTGAACTGAGCCTTCATGTCGGCTCTACTCCATGAATTTTGACATATGCTTTGCTGTGCTGGAGTTCTCCCAAGTGAATGTTTTGCAGCTCTGATTGTGTGTTCCATGTCTTTTGCCAGTGGCTTAGAGTAAAAAGGTGTATGGCAGTACTTCTAATAAGAAGTCAGAGATAAATACTGTAATTTAACACTGACTTGTTTTATTGCCTTTTTCATTCCTAACTTTCTTGACTTTTTTACTATTAACTTTGATCCCCAGACTTTGAAACTATACTGAATACTGTACTATAGAAACTATACTGAATATTTTAGCTGCCTAATATCTGATTTTGGTCTAGCATCATAGAATCATAGAGTCAGCAGCGTTGGAAAAGATTTACAAGATCATCCAGTCCAACTGTCCATCTATTACCAATAGTTCTCTCTAAACCAGGTCCCTCAACACAATTTCTAAATGTTCCATGAACACAAACAGGATCAATAACTCCACCACCATCATTAAGTCAAATTCAGTCAAAAATGTTGGCTTTCATTAGTAACTTCTCATTTTGGTTTTGTTCATACATCATCCAGAAGACCTTGGTCCCACCTGGAGTATTCAGGTTTAGCTCCTCATGATATAAAATGCTAATTGAAATTAGAGCATCTTGATTATAAATATTTGTCAATAATAATGATGAATAAACCCATACTCCTTCTCTATTTAATGGAAAAAGGATTTCTTTTTAGTCAAATCAATATTTCTCAGCTTGTCTACAGTGAATAAATGTAACAGAACGTGTTACACAACAACAATCCAGAGCTTAACTCAGTGTGCAGCTGAAACAAATGTAAGAGGTGAAAAGACAATTATTTGATGACTTTGTTGGCAGTTGCCAGTTAGTAATGTAGGTGCAGAAATCTTGTTTTTAAAATCATTTTAAAGCTATATAGTTTTCAAATACTAGTTATTGGATAGTTAGAAAAAAACAGATCTATTCTGCTATTATATAAAGCAACATATATGTTTATGAATAAAATGTTTGAAAATTTTCATTTCACTTAAACTCAGTGAGAACATAAAACTATACAAAAACATTACTGTAAATTTTTCAACCATAGATGTCACTGTTCAGTCATAAAATGGAGCAATGAAACAGCCTCTCTTATTCATGCAGTGATTTCTACCTCAAGGATTTCTAGATCAGGTGTTTTACCAAGTAACAATAAATATTTTGAAGGAATGGCATCAAAATGTGATGCCTGGTGCGGTTACTGTTTTGTAGTTCTTCAGTCCTAGCCTTCTACAGGTCTAAAAAGCCATTCATATTGTCTGAGTGAGTATGTGTAAGCAAAAATAATCCTGTCTTGGTGGTGCTGATCAAGTAAGCTTTCTAGGAACCCTTGCAGTGCAATCATTTCTTAATTCTGTAACTTTAAAATAGCAGCGTTTTTACCTCCCTTTCTGTAGTAGGACAACTACTACAAAACAGGACAAAACAGCATGCTATCTGATTATCTGTTTTATTTATTTATCTTCAGTTAGATGGGTTTGAAATCTTGGCTGAATGAGCCAGTAAGTCTGCTTTCAAGTTATTTTGCTAAAGCAAATAACTCTCATGAATTCTCATGAAAGAATTCAATTAGGGTAACTGAACAAGGCAAAACGAACCAGATAGAACATAAAAGACATGGCAGTCCTAATGCAAAATTGCTTTTGCCTCATGCCACCACTGCACTGTTTCTGTGAAATTCTCTTTCTCATAACCGTGCTTGAAATTTCCTGCCTCAGTTAGTAGAACAGTGTCTTTTAAAGTGCATATATATCTGTATATATATATGTATATATGCATTTCAGAAGTATAGATATAAGGATTTCAACTGTATTCATGGCAGGAAGATTCCTTGTTTTAGCTGATTAAGATGCCATATTTAGTACATTGCTTTGATATGTGAACCACAGAAGTGGAGCCTGAATCTTGCCTACGCATCTACTGGGACATTTTGATTTTGTGAGTGGTTGTTCCTTGTTCTTTTCAAGTGAAAAAGGACTCAGATTTCAGCACTTAGTTCTCACACATTATGAAGACATGCACTGTCTCACTGGATTTCTTTATGACCTTAAATAAAGGATTTATTAATGCCAAATCACAAGTAAAGGAGAATAAAACAGACTGTCATTTGCTACTTGGGGGAGTGAAATGGTGGTTTCAGGAAATGCTTCTGACTCATGTTGTCCTTTGCTGGCAAGAAGCATGGAAGTACTTTGGTACCCTACAGTCCCCTACTTAAGCAGTGTGATGCCTGATTTACTGCAGCTAGTAATTAATGGGTCTCCTAATAGCAGAAAGTGCATTTAATGAGCTCTGATTAGGGGTGGCAGTCCCCCATTCAGCTGCTGTTATGAAGCCCATGGTTTGTGCCTGGATGATGCACTTTATAAAAGAGTTAAATATCACTGTCCAGTGTTTTATTATTAAGATCTCAGGTGATATATTTGGTCTTTGATGAAGCCCCAGGTGAGGTGTGGGCTGCCACTATTGGAAGATATGGTCCTTCTTTTCAAAAAAAAGAGGGAGATGCATCACTGATCTGGAATATTTTCTGCAGCCAAGTCCACAGGGGACATTCATTCTTACCTGAATCACAGTGATTGGAATAGTTGGAGCTGCAGAGATTCCACTGGTCTCTCGTTGTATTACATGAGCTCCAATTACCCCACATTCCAGATAACCACACTAGAATAAGCATAAGCAACCCTTTTCCCCTACAGGACAATAAATCTTTTGTAGTAAATTAGCCAAGTAGATTCCCCTGCTTCTAGATAACAGGGGATGGCTTCTGATGCATTTCTTTGTGTCCTTCACCTCCCAGGCTACCAGTGCAATTGCCTCTCACAGTTTACTGGAAGAAATTGTGAATCAGAGATCACAGCCTGCTTCCCAAATCCGTGCCGGAACGGAGGCTCATGCGATCCCATTGGCAATGCTTTCATCTGCAACTGCAAAAATGGCCTGACTGGAGTAACGTAAGTAAACTTTTCTACATGGAAAACGAAACCATTTCAATTTAGTGATGGAGTTTATTTTTTTGACTGGGTGCTTTGTATCCAGCTAAGGGATATGATTTAGTGATTGGACCCCATAGGTCAGGTTGGCTGTTGGGCTTGATGATCTCAAAGGTCTTTCCCAATATAAACAATTCTATGATTTCCTTGCAAAAAAAAATCCAACACTTGGAATCAAGTCCAAGCTAATGAAAGATGAGAAATCCATAAGGCTTTCTGAATCCAGCTCTGAAGTTATTGTTTCAGATATGATCTGCAAATGAAATACGGATCTCACTAAGATATGATCTTGCTGAAATATGGACACCTGAGTCATTCCATAAAGCCTGTGGAAGCAGATCTATAATCATTTCTTTTTGAGAATGGATCAATTATTTAGATCTAGCTTAAAAGCTTAACTTATTGCATTCAGTTTTAAAATTCAAACCTTGATAAGATACTTGGCGTAGATACTTGCCCTCTGCTTTTTTCTCATTTGCCTTGTCTGTTTGCACTTTTTCTTTTGTTTTGCTTTTTTTTATCACCCGCTTTTCTTCCTTGTTCTCTCTGTTTAGGGTTCCTGTGGTTATGTTTTTCCCACTTCTCTGATATTTGTTCATTTTATCTCCAGCCTTAAATCAATTTTAAAAGTCAGTATATTCCCCCTTTCTCTCAAAGTAGTAACCTATGAATTTTTTATTACTTCTTTTCAGCTCTGTTTTTTCCATGAATTCTCTTGATAATTGTATTGAATCCCACGTTTTGGTCCAAAAATGATGTAAAAGTGATTAGAGCTTCTGTTATGTTCTGTGAGCCATCTTAGGATCAAGGAGCCTTTACCTATGAAATGCTTTAAACTTTTATTTCCTTCATGACATTTTCATTTTATTATTTTAAAAAGCTATGGAATATCTGCAGAAAAAAAATTAAATGCCATTAATTAATATGATAGTAATATGATGATAACATGATAATTGGCCAAGCACCAGCAAGGTGCTCGTGGTAGTTGTACCACTTTGAGAAGTCATCACTTGGAAGCTGGGCTGTTCGCTTGTCATCCTCCAAACTCTGTATTCTCTTTTTCTTCTTTTAAGGTGTGAAGAAGACATCAATGAGTGCGAAAGAGAAGAATGTGAAAATGGTGGTTCCTGCGTGAATGTATTTGGTTCATTTCTGTGCAACTGCACGCCTGGCTACGTGGGGCAATATTGCGGTCTTCGCCCTGTGGTGGTTCCCAATATACAAGCGGGGCATTCGTATGTCGGCAAGGAAGAGCTGATAGGAATAGCCGTGGTTCTGTTTGTCATATTTGTGTTGATCGTCCTTTTTATAATTTTTCGCAAGAAGGTATTCCGGAAGAACTATTCCCGCAATAACATCACGCTGGTACAGGATCCAGCCACTGCCGCCCTGCTGAACAAGAGCAATGGCATCCAGTTCAAGAACATCAGGAACAGCGGAGACAGCAGGAACATCTACCAGGAGGTTGGGCCTCCACAGGTCCCTGTGAGGCCAATGGCCTACACCCCATGCTTCCAGAGTGACTCGCGGAATAACCTGGACAAGATAGTGGATGGGCTTGGCGTGGAGCACCAGGAGATGACAACATTTCATCCCGAGTCCCCTCGGATCCTGACAGCCAGGCGGGGTGTGGTGGTGTGCAGCGTGGCTCCCAACTTGCCCGCAGTGTCTCCCTGCCGCTCCGACTGTGACTCCATCAGGAAGAGCACATGGGATGCTGGAACGGAAAGTAAGTGCTGCGTGCTGCTGCCTCTCTTCTTACCGTATGTATAGATTCCTCACAGGCTGCAACAGGCACGGCTATACTTAATGCTCTAACTTGAAGGCTAATGCATTTTAAAGTTTGATTAACACTAGGCATACAAAACATCTCCTTACATGCACTAAATATGACTGAACACATTATTTACTTGTTCAGAAAGCACAAATAAGCACTCTGAGCGCTAGTTCT
The DNA here is from genome assembly GCA_035772895.1 of Perdix hodgsoniae. Classification (NCBI taxonomy): domain Eukaryota; kingdom Metazoa; phylum Chordata; class Aves; order Galliformes; family Phasianidae; genus Perdix; species Perdix hodgsoniae. The sequence goes on from JAPSGF010000168.1 coordinate 213,962, forward strand.
TCAAGTGATACAATGCAGTCAGCTTTTGCATTCATCTACTGGGGAAGAAAAGATTGAGGCAGAATTCTCAAACTCAGCTCATTCTGGGCATTTGGTTTCCCAGGGGAGTTAAAATTTTAAAACTTTCTACAAGAAGAAATTCTATTTTGCAAGGGAGACATTAGCCGATATATTCTCTATTTCCAGTGTCAATGAAATGAAGCAGGAAATCAAGCCCCACTTAGAGGATCACCATTTCAATTCGTTGCATTCTCATCTGCATTCTGTTTAAGAGTGATCACAAATTTTCTCATCCTCACAGCCATGCTGTTTCTGCTCTGATGGTTTCTCAACAGCTTAATACAGTGTCCATTTTCATTCCTGAACGAGTTGCTGGAGATACAGCAAGCCTCAAGTATTCTCTTATAGCAAGACACCAGTTTGCTGAGCCAGAATTAAGGCCCTGTGCTGTCCATCCTTGCTAGTTAGAATGTTCCATACGGACTGAGATATTTGTTTTAGCAGAGCTCAGGGCTTCTTTCTTTTTTTAGTCATGTTTTCTCTTTTAGGTAACATTTTCTAATGGGTGTTCAACCCCATTGCAACACAACTTTGATCAAATCTATCAACAAAAATACACGATCCAGGAATTTTTTTTTTAGCACTGTTGTTTTAGGGAATAAGAACAGAGCAACGGAGAGATGAACTCTCCACAGTGCCTCACATCTGACACGCACATTTTCAGCTAAAGCAGCACATTGGTCTTCTAGTGAAAAACAGGAATTAATTATTATTCCTTGGGGATGTATTTCACTGTTGCATTGTGGTTGACCTTTAACCATTAAATATAGTCTTGCTGATTTAAGATATCAGCATGGAAGCCACTATGCGTGTTCTGTGATTTCTTGGGTGATCTTACCACAGACACTGGTATCTGCATGGATTTCTGCACAGCGTGAGGTCACGCCATGGGGATGGGCCTCAGCTGTCACTGAGCGGGAAGCAGTGCAGCTTTGTTACTGCAGCACTTACTCCATCTACTGTGTACCCTGCTTCTCAGCAGGACTAAATCAGCTGTTACTATATGCAGGTGCCCCATGCTGGGTAGAAATATCTACAGATAGCAGGTGGAGAGCTGTAATTAGGTAGATTGACTGTTTGCAGCACCTGAGCTTGTTCATTCATAAGTAACTAAGGCATCTATCTCAATTCTTGCTATGGATGATATGTTTTCCTTATTATCACTTACAGAATGTTTGAATGTGTGTGTTTAAGCACGTGAGAACTTATACCACAGGCTGCAGTTACATACTTAAACTATAGACAAATTGACAAGACTGAATGTCCATGATTAAATGCGTAAATCCACTCTACATCAGTGGTGGATCCAAGAGCTGTTGTTGTAAAGATGCCCAGTAACTCCACTGAGCTTTTGTATGAGCCTCTGATGAGACTCTCAAATTAGGAAATGAACAGTAAAGATAAATGTATCTGTAATCTCTTGTATAAGATGTTTATACAGATTTTATAAGATCTGTTTATAAGTTTGTAAGATTTTTAAAGTCATCGATTTTCTTGCCACTGAGACTACACCAGGCCCAAAAGGCAATACTGACTACAGGTGTTTATTCCTTGATAGCAATGTCAGCTGCTCAGGAGCCTGTTTGAGCTTCAAACACTTCAAAAGTCATTAGCTGCCTTCATCGCCAGTGGCTTGTTTCCTCTCTCTGGAGGAAATATTTTTATTCTGACAATAACAAGAGAAGTCTATCTGTTGGCTCTGTGGTACAAGTAGACAAATATGCATACCTATAGAGTACCATTTTGCTTTGTTTTTGCTGTCAATGAAGGTAAAGGGGTTGATGACGCTGAAGAAGTGACCTGTTTTGCAGGAAGTAATAAAGGCAGCAACTCTGAAGTACAGTCCCTCAGCTCCTTCCAGTCTGACTCGGGTGATGATAATGGTAAGAAATGATTTTATCTTTATTATGCTGAGGACAAAGGGATTTAACTCTCTTTATAAAAACAATTAGGTGACATCTAGAAAACCCTTTAATGCTGCTGAAAGTCAGAAAGTCCTATATTGAAACCCTCATTTTGTGGCCACACAGTTGAAATCTTGATGGATGGAGCCATTACATCAGTACCAAGCTTTACATTGAATTAGAGTTAGGATACAGCAGACTCACATTGTCAAGATAGAAGCTGACTAATAGGTAGCAAGTTAAGCTGTAGATTTTCTATCCTCTTCCCTTTTGGAAGAGGATGACTTAGATGTTTCATCAGTCAAATCAAAGGGAATTTCTCTACAGTTTGCCAAGTCTCATTCACAGTCCCAGCAAAACTCTGCAGGCTCTCAGCATGCAACAATGAGCGGATGAGGCAGTCCCTGGTGGCTTGGCCTCTCCCTGGCAATCACAGTTCAGCGAACAATAGAGCACCATTAAATCCTTGCTCTGTGCATGTTAGTTGTCCTACATCATTATCTCAGTAGGTGACGTGGGCAGAGCCATACACAGCCAGAAAGCAGCACACAAAGTCAGATCAAACCCTTGTTCCAAGGCCTGTGCATGTGGAGCAGTGGTGCTGAGAAAAGCCAAGATGTTTCTGCCAGGGAGAGATGATGGTTGTCAGGGAAGCCTCATTGAGATACACATAAAAGATTAGCACAAAGAAATTGCACTTAGGTTCCTCAGACACCAGTTAATGAACTGTCAGGAGGCTCAGCTTCTCAGTCATGTCACACAGCTTTCCCTTAGGTACTTCTGAATGTTGGAAAATGCACTTGAAGGGAAGGGCACTTACAGATGCCTTTGGTTCAGCTGTGACTGAAGCACTGTGAGTATTTTTGTCACACTTCTCAGGGCTTTTCTGTGCTCCCCCTCGAGGAAAAAAAAAAAAAAAGTGAAATACTTTCGTGATATTATTGTTACCGTAATAATTATTCATGTGCTCTTGTGTGGCACATAATAACTTTTTATATCCCTCAAATTCTAATTAGGCTTCTCATCTCATTTCAGTCACTGGCGCAATATCCACTGAAGCTGGATACGCCCACTCTTTTTTTTGTGAAAGCTACATTTAAAATATGATCTTTAAAGATAACAATTCTAGTTCAGGGTCTAAACAAATCAATATCTTCAGAGAGAATGAAGGAAGAAGCTTAAATCATCTGAGTCATGCTGCAGAGGTCAATGCAAGACTGCATGCTTGGTTTACGTGCAACAGCAGGGTGGGTTTGCAGTGGCAGAGCCTAAAATACAAATACAGGCATAGGTAAGTGTTTGCACGCAACCCTACTTGTACATAGGGGGTAATGGATATCCTTCCTGAAGCCATAAAAAGTAGTTAATGGTGTTCCTTGTGATCAAAAAGTCCCAAATTTTTAGTGATTATAAAGAAAATGAAATAGAAAAATAAATAGTTGCCTGCTGTCAGCAATGTAATACTTGCCAACTCACTTCAAAGACAAGTTGCAGGTTTCCATCATAAGGAATTTCAAAACAAAGGGATGTGGCAAAAGCAGACATTTAGGTTATCATTTCACTGCCAGTGAATTGCTGATTGTGCTGGGTAGTCAAAAGGGCGTACTAACTATGATGCCAATTTTCTTCCCCTGGGCAGTGCTGGACTTGGGTGTTCTCTTGCACTGAACTGCTTGAGGTAGACGTTTCCCTCCCTTCTGTGAAAATGCTCTGCACAGCTCTCACCAGAGACAGCCCATATCTGCCATGAAAACTTATCCTGGCCCTGTTTTTGACCTCATGTTTCCACTCCATGTTGCCCATGACTGCCAGATCTCTTGCAGAAGCGCTGTTCTTCCTTTTCTCATTACCCGCTCCCATCTGGCTGAGATTTTCAGTAGCAGAGGGATGGACAGACCTTCTTGGTGAGGTTCTTTTTGTCTCCAGCCCTTCCCTGCCATGTCTCGCTCACACCAGCAGCACATGAAAAAGCCAGGAATAGTATGGGGCTGCATACTATAGACCTACTGCCAAGGCAGGGGTTCCCCCTAGCTCTGATGAGGCTTCTCTTGCATTTTTTCAGCCACCCTTCAACCTCTTTTTCTACCCACACAGAAACTACTTACATGGTGCCGTTTAGTTTTCCATAATGTTTGTTATGCATTAGCCAATACGAGCCTCCTTTGTTTATACAATTACCAGTGCCACTGATGCCATAAACATAGTCAAAGGCAGAACATGGTTCCTTTGGCTCATCAAGACTTTTTGCCAAGCTTTCACAAGGACTGTGGAAATTGGATGAGATTCTTGATCCTGTGCCCAAAATTCAAGAGGCCTCTGAATGTTAAACACAGAGTAAAAAGTGCTATCACTGTTAACGTGCATTTCTGTGGCCTCTAAGACTATTGACTGTGTGAAACAAAAATGTTATTTCCTGCCCAACATTTCTGGTCACCTTCTCAGCCTGATCCAAAGCAGTCAGACTATTCTTGTAATTAAGACAAGCAGAAAAGCCAGTACCAACTGAATGTAAAGGGAGATCTCCCTGTTTTCACTGGGTTTTATCTCAAGTAGTCAAAGGCAAGGGTGTTACTTTGTCCAAAATCACCTACAGGATCATACACTGTACCACTGCTTTATTCTGTGTTAAAAGATTGTTTGGTCAGTACTGATTATTTCAAGGGAAGAGTATATTTTGGTAAAATATCCGCAGACAACACACTAGGCATTTGTGAAAATATTCTGTCAAGCAAAAATCAAAATTTGAACCAAACCTACTTGACTGTGCCCTTCTAATTACAGCAGTGCTTCTTAATGTCCCAGAGATACTGCATTGCACAGCACAAACAGTAAATAAGTTAAAATATTCGTCTTAGGAAATAGATGAAGCCCAGCACCTTTCAGATGGTGCAGTGGTATGAGGATGATGATTCCTTGGAGCACATATCATGGTCTCTGGAGACCTTTAAGCAAGAATGAATTAGAAATTAGTGTCAGGTAGACAAGATACTGCTGTGGTTAATTGAATCAGCTGGCCAGTCTGTTTCAATTTATGAGGTGATACACATCATACCATACACCTTTTTGGAAATGTTGGTTTGGAATTTATCACCACTCTGAAAATGTATGGGGTTATCTGAAATGAAGTGTCCTGCAATCCGCTGCATAAATCATGCATTGGTCAGCAGCCTTTTTTTTTTTTTTTTTTTTTTTTTTTTTTCAATGTCAGTTCTGTCCTTTTGAGAGAATTTATTGTGGTAACATATGACATATGTTTTAAATACTAACCTGAAGCTGTCCTTCCCCTCCCTTTATTTTCTGCTTTCCCTCCCCTGCAAGCTTCCATAGTGACTGTCATACAGCTTGTCAACAATGTAGTTGACACTATAGAAAATGAAGGTATTTATTTTTTTATCTTTCTTGTTATGCAACAATGCTTCTTGTTTTCATTGTGAAACATTCCAGCAGAACCTCACTAATCTAAACCAACCAGCAAACCTGCGGTGGGGATTGGGATTTGCAAATCAGCACATTCACCAGCAAACCTGAAAGTGGCGTACTACAAGATATCTTTGGGTAACTGGAAGTGGTAGAAAAGTTATCAAGGCCATCACCATCTTTTGTTCCAGTCAATGATTTTGCTTGCTTATTGCCATAGCCTTCAGAGAGTGTAGGATGAGGTTGACAATGGAGCCAAATCATTGAGATTATCCTATCTGCAGAGGTTTGTGAAGCAGAAGATGCCAAAAGGTATCTGTAATGTATCCCAAACTGTGATTAAACTGGATTACACACCCCAGTGGGACTATACGGAGAGCAGCAAAGTGGTGGTGGGCAGGTAGCTTGTTTCTCCCAGGTAATAACATCAAATAGATGATGTACAGACACAGCTCCTTTGATGCCATGTAGCAAGGCAGCCTGGCCACCACTGCTGTTCCCTTGTGTGTACTGAATAGAATGTGGCATTGGGTCCAAGGACCCATTATTCATCTCTGCCATTGATCTCTGTGTAATCTTAGACCCATTTCACTAGAAGTGAACTAATTTCCTTACCTGTCAAACAAGAGCGTTACAATTTGGTTCTCCAACAAAGCACTGAGGAAATAACAAAGATAAATATTTGTTTTATTTATTGATACAACATATGTCCTATCTTTGGGAAAACGTTGACTTAAGTCCAACTAACCACAAAGTCCAAAATATAGTATATAGTATACCAATTTTCTGAAATGTAAGATGGCCATTCTACTTGCTACTTCATAGAAAGAACTACCCAAGGTTAACACAGAAAGTTCGTTCTAATCATAAAAAATAAAAAAAAATAAATCCCTGAAAAGAAAGCACAGTCACTGTAATTGGCCCCGTCTTCATAATGGAAAACATAAGCAAACACATTGGCTTCCTATCATGCTTCACAGGTCAGAAAAGCCAGCTTGGCAGTGATTTCAAAAGGCTGTCACTCAAAGTGCTTTGCCCACTTCCAAGTCCCTTCCCTGAGAGTCATCATTCTCACAAGCTGTGCAGCATAATGGGTGCAGAATGGCTGCCGCAGGAGGGAACAGAGCTCCTTCCTCATGCAGCTCTGCAGGTGTTGCAGGTCAGCATTAGTGAGGTTCTTCTGGATCCTGAAGTCATGCAGCTCGGAGGGACCAGGTGCATCTCAAGTGCAATGTCATTATTCTGAAAGACAGCAGTATCCACTTTGAAAAATGAGAGGAATGAAGGAAAAGAGTGGTTAGGGCCGGTTCAGACAGTGCTGCTAAAGCTGCAGTAGCCAGAGCCCTACTCAGCCCAGGCTAATGCAGAGCAGGTAGAATGCCACTATCTGGCTAATTAGCTAACAAATAAATCACCATCATCACATGGCTTATGTGATGATAAACAAGGGCATGAGTGGTGTTAATAGATGGAGGCCTGGAGAATTGTGTGCTCTGCCCTCATTTGTGGCTGAGCCCAAGGGAGGAAGCCCTGTCGTGCCGTGAAGGGCAGTTCTTCTGGCCAGGCCTCCTCCAGCAACGCAGTCTGGAGACCTCATCCAGTCAGTTCTTGCATGAAGCCAAATAACGTGTGGTTGAACAAGAACCATCCCATCTAGTAAGCGCTGCAGCTTTTTCCCCTGCTCTTTTCTCATGCAGAACCTCTTCCCCTGCTCTCTCCCCAACCCCTGCACCCTCTCTATACTGGAATGCCTCCCTCCCCACCAGCTAGCATGGCAGTGCAGGTGGGAGGTGGGTATGGGGTTGCGGAGCATTGTAGTTGATGGCCCCATTAAATGGCTTTGTATTCTATTCTATTCAGGTTCTTATACCGTGCCCATCACCATGGTATCTGAGCCCAGGTGGGCCCAGATTTGTTTGAACCGGCCCTGAGAATGGTAGATTCTTATTTTTCTGTTTCAAAGTGAACAAGTGAGAGAGAAATGTACTTTGCAATTATAAACCATGTAGATGGTGGATAGCCCTTTTTGTATTAAGAATTCCAGCTCTAATGTAATTTCATATCTGTTCAATGAGGGTAAATAGTTAAGATACGATAGAAAAGGAATATAATGCACATGACATAATCATTTCTTTATGTATGTCTGCATTTGACTGGGCAAGCTTATCTTGTTTGTTAAAATAAGGAACAATTTAAAATCCTATTAAAACAAGAGTGAGCCAGCTGTACTTTAGAAATATGCATGCAGAGCTTTATATTTTCACATGTAAGTCCATGCTGGTAACAAGCTCCTAGTTACCAGTTTTTACTTTTCACTTTGTATCTGGCAGTGTCTGTCATGGATCAAGGACAGAACTACAACAGAGGTGATTTTCTGGGGACCCTTTCTGCCTGTTGGACTGTCCTAGGGTGGGAGGGCACTGACTTGGTCTGTTTTTCTTTTACTGCTACACGTGTCCTCTTTTGTTTGAATTCTGTTGGGTTGCAAATGCTGCATGGGAATGGCCAGCCACTTCTTTATTTCAGGATCCAGTTCTTAGTCTCTCAGTCAATCAGATTGTTTGCCTACGCACTTTCTTGAAACAAAGCCATTGGAGGTGGAAGGGGAGTTTAGATATGATACCATAAGCATGCTGACTTCCTTTATGTATTTCTTCAATTAACTTTGAAAAGCACCGTTTCAGAGATGGCTGTCATTTTGATTTCTTAGCTTCATAGTTTCTAATGCAACCTAGTAGCATCCTATAATGTGAACTGCTTTTGAGTGTCTGTGGTTTGTTTCTTTGCTTGTTTGCAATTGCATCGCCATACCGTGTAGTCCTTCTGTCCTATCCATTGGGTCAGAGCACGGCTGACCCATGCAAATGGCCTCTGACGCATGCTATGACCTAAGTGTGTACTTAGGATTAAGAGTTTGCTCTTTAGCGAGTGCATGCCGGACATCCCCCGGTCATTAGCGGCCCCATCCTCACTGCTGTGATTCTCTTTCCAGCATACCATTGGGATACCTCAGACTGGATGCCAAGTGCTCGTTTATCTGACATTGAGGAAGTGCCCAATTTTGAAACGGCGGACGGAGGCTCAGCTCATCACGGCAGCACCAGAGAGCTGGAGACAGATTACTACCTTGGTGGCTACGACATCGACAGTGACTACCCACCCCCTCACGAAGAGGAGTTTCTGAGCCAGGACCAGTTACCACCTCCTCTTCCAGAGGATTACCCAGACCAGTACGAAACCCTCCCACCCTCGCAGCCGGTCTCGATGGCAAATACGCTCAGCCCCGACTGCCGGCGACGGCCGCACTTCCACCCCAGCCAATACCTCCCTCCTCACCAGTTTCCCCATGAGACAGACACCGCAGGGGCTCAGACTGGGAATGAATTTAGTACTTTTGCTGTTGGCCCAAGTCAGAACACAGAAAATGTTAGTGCAGGTAAGATGCCCTTAACCTTGCACAACTCTCTGGATGCCTCCTCCTCTGACGTCTCAGCCAGCTGTGGCTTTGATGACTCCGAAGTAGCCATGAGTGACTTTGAAAGCGTGGAGGAACTCAAGCTAGAAAATGTTCACATTCCATTTGTGGAGACCCAGCATCAGACACAAGTGTAAAAGGAAACTCCCTTCTTCTTTCTCTTCTTCCTCCTTTTTATTTTGTTTTTTATTTTATTTTTTTTTTTTTTTGTCATTTGGTCCAATTAATAGTATAAATATTGAGAAGAAATTTTTCTGAAGGTGTATCTATATATATTGGGCAATGCAAAAATACAGTATAACCCATTATTAACTTGTTCAGAAATGGTATTGTATGTGCAGACATGAAGAGACCAATTGTGTTAAGTATTACACATTACAAAATTATTACAGACAATCTGGAGAGTGTGTACCTTCTATTTATTACCAAGAGTAAAACTTATGAGGAAGGGGAAAATGATCTCATTGCTGAATAAACTCTTTTTCTCCCTCCCACATCCACCTAGGGTTTGGGGTTGTTTTTTTTTTGTTGTTGTTGTATTATTAAAAGTGTTACATAATTATGTTCTTCCTACAGTATTAAAGAACTGGTATGGATGATTCCAAGAGGCAATGTTGCATGAAATATTGTCAGTGAAAGAGTGAAAACAATTGATCACTGAGGCTGCTATGTACATCACATCAGATGGCTTAAAAAACATTTACAAATTGACATATGGAAGATAGTCATTTGTCCATAAATATTTGTCTCTGGTTTCCTTTGTTACATATTTTATTCTACTTCATGCACATACACAGCAAGGCATATACAGCATATATTCACTGTAAATCAGCCCACTTTGGCTGCCATTTTTCAATGCGGTGTCAGATGTATGTGTACGACTTCACTGGTGAGAACTTCCCTTGACTTCTGCATTACATGTGAACATGGATCTGAAAGCAGTTGGAAAACCTAAGGTATCTGTGTAACACAGATGTTGGTATTTTTTTCTAATTCGTTGTTTGGGCAATATCCTCTTCAGCAGCAGTCATCATGCTGGAATTATTGCAGTAAAATTAGCTGCAATTAAGTTGCATAAAACATTGCTATCATCTCAGATTGTTAGTTTAACATCATTTGGCAAATGTCCATCCGTAGCGTTTATGGGAAGAGCTCTCAGCTGATGCAAACTGATCAGTTGGTAGAACTGCACAGATGGGTCACGACAAGGAATCTCTGTGTAGATGTGCTGGATGTGCGTGTGATTTCACAGGATTTGAGAACTTCCAAAGGTTGTTTGCAGACTGCACGATGTCACTGTGGAATGAAGAGAGCAGCGGCATTACTGTGATCTTATGAATCCCTCAGCCTGGTTAGAATAAATGGCCTTTTGCAATGATTGGCCTGAACAGCCCAGTGCAATATGGAAATGTGGATTTGCACTCAGTGTACATATACCCATTGCTCAGTGCTAAGAAAATGTTTTACCACTGCTTTTTACATCATCTCTATACCTTATACAACGAATGTGAGTCTGTAGTCTACACTACTGCTGTACTTTCATCCATTCCTGCCATGGCATCACTTAGTCATTTTGAAAAGCTGTTGAATACATTCATGTTGAATACAGTTGAATACATGTCATTTTTATTAATGAACATATTCATTAACAGATCTCTTGTGCCACTTTCCATATCCTGCCTCTTGTTCAAACACATTAATGGAATAGTTTCAGTGGTTGTGTTCTCGGATGTGTTCTTGACTGAACAGAGTTTCACACAATTAAGTTGTGGGTCATTTCTTGTCATACAGGAACTTTTTATTCACAAATCACCCCCAGCAAAAAGAAATTGTTAATAGAATATAATTGAAGTAATTACAGCTTGTAGCACTTTTAATAAAATGGGATTTCTAAAATTCTCAGAAGCAAGTATGATATGAAGTAACTCTTCATTAGAAAACAACTTATTATACAGGTACATGAATAAATTGAGTGAGCTTTTGGACAGACCACATACTGTACATGCAAGTATTGTCAAGTACTCATCTGCCAATAGTTCGTGTCCATTGAATTTATGAATGTCTCTTGGTCTTCTCAAAGTAAACATACTTCTGTAGCAGTGTTATATTCTGAATTTGCTCACGGTACATTTCACCTCCCTTTCCCTCTTGTTTTCAAGAAAAAAATAATGGAAATTTGTATCACAATTGCAAAGAACTGAGGGATTCTATGATTTGCCAATGAGCTATGAAGTGGTTTGTCAAGCCTCAAAGCACAGACAGAGGATGATATGTGTTGCTCATCAAGTCAGTGCAGAAAAGCAGATGCAAGAATTAGATTGATATCTCTTCAAGGTTAGGAACTGCTGAGTGAAAAAGCAAGGAAGTTTAGTTGCCACCAAATAATTTTAAAGCTGGCATAATGTTTTGAGAGCTTGGTACTCTTTCAACATCTGCTTATGGCTTACATGAGGTTTCGCTCCTACTCAGTTTTGGTGTGAGATATTTCTGTCATGCAATTAGTTCTCTTTTAGCTTCCAGTTAGTTATGAAGTGTTCTTGTCATTGTTCTTCTGTAGTAAGCCTGAGACACTGATATCAAATGTGTGCTGGGACATATCAAAAGCGTCCCAAGGGAGAGCACCACAGAAGCTTAGCAGCTGCCATACAGAAAAGATCAATGTTTCTTACCAAGCTTGTTGCCTCAGTAATATCTTGTTGGTAGTGAATTTTACTAGTAAAATATGCATAAATACAATGTGTAGTACTTTTTCTGTTTTGATGTTGTTGTCATTGCATTTCACTGAACACCTACTTATTAAAGTGCTGTGGGGAAGGTGCCAAGGATCACCCATTCATCCTTCTCTATCCTGCTCATGCTTTCTATACCTCAGTATCTCCTCCCCTCCGAATGAAGTAGTCCCAACCTGATTGTTCTATCTTCAAACAAATGCCCCTCTGTGTATATTGGTACTTCTGTGGCCTGTCTGATTCTGTTCTGGCTCTTTTTGATGGTGATAAGACCTGAATGCAGAGATCAAACTTAAATATTTCTTAGGGAGTAAGACTTTAACATCTCTCTTGTTAATCCAAACCATGTTATTATCCTTTTGACTACTGCTCTACATGGAGAAGCCCTAAATTTCTGGAAGATAACAACCCTCCCAACCTAATATAAAAATTAGTGTTCAGATTGTTCCATCCTATATACATTTATTTTTCTGCCATTTGCAGCAAATTTATGTTGCTACTGTGTCATTCCCAGCTCCCTACTTTTGTTGCAGCTTCTCTTGCCATCTCTGCTGATCTGATTGGCCTTGGTCCTATCTCTGTATTTCAGTTCATGTTCCTGTAGATGGCTCCACTACACACTATTTTCTTTCAGGAACAGCTATGAGGAGAGATTTCATAATCTTAAATTATTTCTCTAGCGGATTCTGAAGCAGTGCTGGCTTTCATGCATCTGTACCCTCAGAAACAGCCTGGATGCAGCACAGGGAAACAAGGCATGCCACTGAAATGCCGATTAGTAGAGAGGCAGTAGCCTGTTTGCTCTGAGAGCCAGGCAAGTGGTAAGCTTCAAGAATGTGGCATAAAAATTGTTGCTGTTGGCTCAATTAAGCATTCATTATGAAAAGAAATATGGACAGGACGATTGGTTAAAAACATGATTTACTCCTCATCAGGCTCCTGCTAAAAAAACTGAAAGAATGCTATAGCATGCCCTTAATAAATGCAAACATGGGAGGGTTGAAGGTGCCCTGGACCAGTTTTTCTAAGTTTCATTTGAAAAGGTAGTGTGCTTAATAATGGAGAAAAATAGCTATTTAAAGCCAGTAGTGAATGTAAATCTGTGCTCTGTTGGTGTTTTTTGGAGCTATTAACTGAGTAATAATGGACATTTTATAGGCTTCCAAAGAGAGAGTTACATTTTCAGGTTCATTCTCTGATGGTTTACCGCCATTCATCATGTAGTAAAACTGTGCTTTTTACCTCTTTGCATCAATACACCAAACTGTGAATTGAGCCTTAGCAATTGAGAGTGTTGCCCATTGTCCATGGCCATTAACCCGTGCTTCATGAACTTGACATTTAACATCTCCATTACCAAAAGGGGCATTCTGTTAGTAAATCAGCTGCATCATCCAAGGGATGGGCGGGTGGGGAAGAAATGAAATTAAATTCATTTTATTCTGTAATAATAAAAAGCAATAACTACAAATGTGTCGTATTACACAAAGGCCATAAGTAATCTTTACCAGTGTTAAGAGTGCATTTGAACTGTACTATGGAAAGAGGTCGGAGCCCTTGGAACTGTAGCATTCTTCTGTCATAGGAATACCTGAATGGCTGTTATTTAACAATTCAGTGAGCCCATACTGCCACTTTTCAGGAGGTGACAAAGATGTTTATGAATGAAAGCAGTTCTCTTTAAAGCACTGTATCGGAAAAGATTGTCTTGTAAATTTTACCTGTTGCAAGCAGGCTGGTTTGTATAAGATGTATGTTTTGGTGTTTAAAAAGAAGTTTATAAAATAATGTATATAATGGTTTCAAATTACCAGGCTTTTGTAGATATTTGATGCCAATCAGGTTGCTTTAATTTTTGTTCCTTTGTTTGTTTGTTTGATATCATTTTGAAGAGTCATCAAAGCTGGTTTAAACTTTTGAGGTAACAGGAAAAAAAGAAGTTTTAGATTTGAAAAGTGGTACTTTTTAATCATTTCACAATGTACTGTAACTCTTTGGTTCAGCTCTTTTTGTTTAACTTTTTCTGTTTTTAAGAAGACGTTTTTTATTGACTTTTTTTAAATGAAATGTGTTTTGCACAAAAATACCCAAGAGATATGATTTCCATGCCATTTCAAGTAGGTATTAAGAGATGTCATTTCTCCAGTGACAACAAATTGAACCTTATGCAAAAGGGAAGGTTTATCACTTTGAGTGGGTATAGTCCCTCATCCAAAAACTAATTGTTCCTTCATAATTGCTGTTGGCAGTATTGTCTTGTGTTCTTTTGCTATAAAAACAAAACAAACAAACAAAAAAAAGTGTACAGGTTTGTAACTGCCAAAATTTGCTAAGTTGATGGTTAAAACAAATTTTCCAAGTAAACAAAAAGAAAAGCCTAGCTGTGTTGACTATTTCTTGGTTTTTCTCCTATTTTCAAAGGAGGGAACAAGATAAGACATCAGTTCTGCAAGGAATATAGTTTGTCATTTCCTTGCTGTGTACAGTACTGCAGAAGATGCTATTTTTTTGGACTGCAAATTCATTTATTTATTACATTGCATTTCCTTCATGGGAGCCCCTTCTCACACCACAAAGCTCTTGCCAAGGGTTGTTTGACTGGTGTGTGTACACTAATGTGGTTGCTTAATTAAAACCACAACCTTAAATGAAGGTTGCACTAGTTTCAGAAGACAGCTCAGCTGTTCTGGGTTAGCTGCTGAGCAGGGTGCAAGGGATGGGTGCTCAGAGGAGGTACGGAAGCAGAAGCCCTCTCTGTAGTGTGGTTAGGCAGATTTCCTTCCTGACACGGGTACCTCTGTCCTCCAGCAGCCTGGTAACTAACAGCTGGGACCAGCTGGGACAAAATCAGGTGGGGAGTCTCAGGTGCATATACACTACACCAACCAGAGCTGTAATTAGGCACAATACTCAGCCTGCTTAGAGGTTACATTCAGGGATCACCGAATCATAAAATGGCTTGGGTTGGAAGGGACCATAATTATCTTCTAGTTCCAATCCCCTCCTGTGGGCTGGTTGCCCCACACCAGATCAGGCTACCCAGGGCACCATCCAGCTTGGTCTTTAGCACCTGCAGGGATGGGGCATCCACAAATGCCCTTTTTTGACATTCTTGAAACAGGATTTAAACTGTGTCAAAACAAAATACCAAGTCAACGTTAAGAATCTCTCTTCCCCAAGAGTACTAATTGTTTTTTCCTAGAATGCAAAGAAAGCCAGTTCCCTCTTTGTTTTATTTTCCCTACTTATAGAAAAGCCACATTACCACATTTCCTAGCAGCCTTTGACTCAATCTCAGTGAAATTTTCCTGGCAATAAGAAAGTGGCACCACAGATCAGCAGAGCTCACCAGTGTAGTAAGAAGATCAGTAAACAAGGATGTAAGGCTTTGGAAAACATTCAAGACTAAATGACTTAAAATTCCTGCCTCTGTTTGGTGTCCTGAGCTGGAGTCAGGGAATGGCACCAGTATTTCTTTCAGGATGTACAAGATGAGATTGAGACAGCAACAGGTCAAAACTCAGATGTCCAGTCTAAAGGGAAGTGCCCTCTTCACTTGGGCCTACCATAAGCTATTTCTTCCTTCACTGTATTGTAATAACAGGTTTTGCAAACTTGCAGTGTTTCCAGGCCAACATCATGGAACCAGCTTCCTTCCCATTAAAACCAAGTCTGAGGATTTCAGTGGGCTTAGAGTTCTATCAAACAGTTTTTTCTTTTATCACCACAGAAATATCTGTGATGTAAACAGCACAAAAAGCAGGGCTGGGCAGTCCAGCTACAACACTTCCAACCCTTCTGAAACAACTGGAGTACTGCCACAGTACTACAGGAATTGGTCACCTGGGAGTCACGGGAAGGAGTCCCATCCATCTGTGAACGGAGCACCTCAGTTTTCAGATCAGAGACCTTTCCCTGCTGGCAACAGCCTTTCTGCTTCCCCTTTTTATCTTACTCGCCTCCACTTTTATGCAATTGGGAAAAATCACTGCAGTGACTTTATCTCAAGTTCAGAGAAAGGAATTCAGAAGCCCCTCCTTCTGTTCAGCAAGCAGCCACATGCATGCCACAAGGAAGATGCCTTTTCCAAAATACAAATCAGCATCCTGGTGGTAGAAACATATGTGGTTTCATACAAAAAGAGGCAAGCAAAATGTAACAGTAGTTTTTCTTCTTTCAGTTTAACTATTTCAGGAGCATGTTCTCCCCAGCAGTACTGGAGTCTTTCTGTTCATATAGTTAGTTCATATCCCTGGTAAAATTCACTTTTCTATACTTCCAAAGAGTAATCAAATGTCTCCCTTTCAGCACGTGAAACCCTGATGTCTCTGGTTCTGGGTTGGAGGAGAAGTCACACAAGTCACACAAGGGGGCTTCTTACAGGACCTGGTAAACCATGTGTAGAGATGTGGCAACCAGCCTGGGTAGGGAAAACCCTGCAGCCTGCTTGAGGTCAATGGAATATTGCTTAAAGGTCATCCAGGACTATCAAATGAAATTCAAGCCAGTTAAGGGAGTTTTAATTCACAGGCATGTGAATTTTAAGTCAGTTGCCAATTTGATAGGAGCTTTAGCATCCATACATCTTTGAAATAACTGCCTACAACACACCTCAGCTGAGCTCCTGCTCAAGCTGGTGGACAGCATCAGGCATCTCCCACATGGCATGAGATGTGTTCAGGTACAAGCTAAAGTAAATGGCCTGTGGAGACAGCTGAGCCAATGCTATTGCCCAGGGAAGAGGAAAGGTACAAAGAAACTGTAGAAAAGCCCATTCACGCTGTCCCACTTGGCTGGTTCTTGGCCTGAATTGCTCTGAAAGGAAAAATGCTGTTGCAAACTGGCCAAGCAGAGAAAGCAGTTGTCTGCTACAACCTACTGATCAGTTATGTGAGAGTGTTTGCAGGAATATTTACACAGACAATAAGGAATATAAGTGGGGAACAGAAACTGTTTTTTAGTTACTTCTTTATGTCAGGTGATGTATTTTATTTAAAAAATATAGAAAAAATAAATACATTAATTAAAGACAATATTATAAGGGAATCACATTTTAAAAACACAAACAACAAAGAACAGGAGCATTAAGGCAATGCTAGTAATTCAACCCCAATACACTAAATAGTCATGTGCAGCTTTCACTAAGCCCATCACACCTCTTTTGTACAGAGCTTGTCTTCGATATGCCTGTGACTCTGCTGGGTCTCCTTGAGAATGGGATCTTTGCAACCTAGGAAGAATTTCTCCTGGAAATTGTTTATTAGGGAAACCTAAACAAGTTTCTTTGAATTATGTGTGAACTCAGAAGCTGCAAGGAGACAAAACACCTGCCATTCCCCGTCCCACTTTGAGCAAATTAAGGCTAACAGTTTCTGTTCATCTTCTGATCAAAGATTAACACACAGAGTGCTGGGTCTGCAGATGCCCACAGTCTTTTCCAGTATGAACAGCCTCTAGTATCTCAGCCTTTCCTTTTACATGATATGTTCCAGGCTTCTCATCTTCTTTGTGGCCCCCCACTGGACTCTCTGTCGAAGATCTCTGTCTTGAACTGGGGAACCCATACTTGGACACAATATTCCAGATGCGGCCTCACCAGGGCAGAGTAGAGGGGGAGGATCACATCCTTCGAGCTGCTAGCCATGCTCTTTTTAACGCACCCCAGGATCCCATTGGCCTTCTTGGCCACTCATGGCCAACCTGTGGTTCACAGGACACCCAGGTCCTTCTCCTCACAGCTCCTCTCCAGAAAGTCAGCCCTAATCTGTACTGATGCATGCAGTTATTCCTCCCCAGGTGCAAAACTCTGCACTTGCACTTGTTAAACCTCATCAGGTTCCTCACTGCCCAACTATCTAGCCTGTCCAGTTGCCATTGAATGGCAGCAGAGTCTTTCGGTATGTCAGCCACTCTTCCCACTTTTGTATCATCAGCAAACTTGCTGAGGATGGATTCTCTTCCTTCACCCAGGTCACTGATGAAGATGTTGAACAAGACTGGACCCAGCACTGACCCCAGGGGGACAGTTCTAGTTACAGACCTCCAGCCAGAGTCTGTGCCACTGATCATGAGCCTCTGAGTTCTGTGAGTCAGTCAGTTCTTAACCCACTTTGCTGTCCATTCATGTATCCACTCTTTCTAAGCTTATCTATGAGGATGTTACAGGAGACAATGTCAAAAGCCTTACTGAAGTTAAGGTGCACAACGTTCATTGCTCTCCCCTCATCAGCCAGTCATGACATCATGGAAGGCTACCAGATTGGTCATGCATATCTTCTCCTTGGTGAACCCATGCTGACTACTCCTGTTAACTTTCATTTCTTGATTTCAGACATGAATTTTTATCTTGAATCCTATGGATTCCACTTTCAGTACGCTTTGCTATTTGAAAGTATTGTTTCATGTAATTGTTTTAAGCATCTTTACTCATAGGAGTGAGAGAGAGATTAGCAAAATAGAGAGAAGGCAGGAGAGCCATTAAGATGTTCAAGAATTGGAGTACATGGCATATGGACAAGATTTAGAGAAGCCAACTTACTGGGTTTTGTGATCCTGTTTCTGTGCTTTCTGCCCTCAGAAAACAAAATGTTTTCTGTTCTACTGAAATTCATCCATTATCCACTGCCACATACAAGAGGTGTTATGAATTCATAAATATAAAAGTTATACATAATATATAATATAAAATGCCTTTTATGTATTGCAGTAAATCTAAATCTTATATTAGGTCCTTAGTTACTGTTCAGTTCTAATAGTAGTAATTAATAAAAACTTCAAAATCACATGACTGAATGAGAAAAATCTATATTCCTAGAGCAAAAAACAAACGTTCTGAGAGGAAGGGTGTCTGCACAAACCTCAGCTGATATAACTGCAAGGAATGGGATGCTTACATACTCACAGAGCTATTGCTGCTACTCACATAAGAAGGAGCAGAGATCCTCGATCAGGAAGCCCTTGGTAAACACAACAGGTTCTAACCTGTGAAGAATGTAATTACAAATACATAAATAAATACAGCTGGAGGCATCCAAATGTGGTGGTTTTTTGGTGGTTTTTTTTTTTTTTTCAGGACAAGCTAGAGGCCATCCTGTGATCATATGCTAGCTAAAACAAATGTGTTTGATACATCTAGAGGATGTGAGCTTATTCTGCCTTTCCAAAGATGAATTTCTTCAGAATACAGTTGGACCACATCTGGAGGTATCAGAGTGTTATAGGATAGCAGGTAAATACAGTAATTTTTGTAATATTGCCAAATGCCAGGCTTCATCTGTGCTATAAAGACCTCTCATCCCAGGCCAGATGTAAAGATGGTAAAATTTCTTTTAGTATCAACAGTTGATAATTAATTATAAACATTCTATGGGAAAACAAACAAACAAACAAACAAAACTTGTGAGTAATAGCAAACCGAAACAAATTCGGGGGAACATAATTATTCACCTTTAGAAGTACCCAGAGGTATTTTTGCTTTCAACACCAATCACTGAGTGATGGATTATGCAGTCTGGTCTGTTTCAAAGGAAGCTTTGTGACTGCACTGCAGCCTCCTCAGGTTATTCCCTCACACTGCCCTTAGCTAGGTGAGCGAATGAGAGTCTGGAGAGCACAGAGGTCTGCACTGCTTCACATGGTGATGCGAAAGAGGCTGTCATATGCAATACAGTGTCCTCTTAAAGAATTTTACTTAATTCGCTGCTGATTTACAGAAAATGTTGATTAATTGCTTGAGTAGCAAGGGAAAAAAAAGGGGGAGAAAACCACAGCCAATTACTCAAAAAGCCAGGGAAACTTCTCTCCCAAGCTGCAGACCCCCAGGTATGTCCTTGCCACAGTGTGGGTGGCACACGGCTGCAGTCCCCCAGGGGTGTTTATGCTCAGAGTATACCCACAGCTGCAGTTCCTTCAGAGGGATCTTCTCTGGTACAGAGTGTGTCTTTCTAGGAGCATCATCAACCATATTCCTAACAATGTCCACATTTCCTCATGTGTCTCTTCACATGTTGCTTAACCCTGGCAGCTAACATTTTTCCTTCAATATGTTTGAACCCAATGTTTTGGCAGACAGTGGGTGGTTTGTAGCAGTTTTGGTGCTGAATGGAATGGCTGTGAGCAGCATGGGGCAGTCCCTGACCTTCTCAAACACAGTTCACCCCCAAAGCTCCATGCCACCAGAACCCTGCAATTTGTGACTGAGTGACCTAATTTCCTTGCATACCCTCTTGCTCCCTTAGCTACTAGTTTTGTATCCTAGTTTTAGTACCTCTGATACTAGTTTTAGTACCTCTTAGTTGAGGGATGAATCCTCAGCAGCTCTTTTTTCTCCTTCTCCTGAAACCCTGTTTTATTCTACTTTCTATCATGATAAGAAAGCTTCCCACTACCTTCTGCAAAAATCACATTATGTATTGTCTTAAATACCTGGGTTACTGACAGATAAGGCTAACACTGAATCACCTGCCTCTGCTTATCACAACTTTAGCTGCCATAAAGAATGCTTTGCTGCTCTGAACAACATTTCTGAAGACACACTTCTCTGCTAAGTAAGCTAGTACCTCTGAGCCAGCATTTCTTTCCTTTGGGCTAGACTAAGTGAAACCCTCCCTGAGCTGCTGTGGTTGGTGTTGTCAGGTTGCACTGAACTCTGACAAGTCACACTGTTCCATATTTACCTGGTAAATCCTTAAGGGAAATTGCTTTTATTGTTTTCTTGGGTAGTACTCTATATATCTCTTCCATGAGAATTACAGCCTCAATAGCTCTGTAGATTTATTCCAACCCAGAAGCTGCTATATTGAATTCTTATTAGTCATTCTACTGAGAAGATAGTAGAATGAACTTGCAGAATGCACAGTCCTTCATAGAGTAAACTACAGACCTGTGCAGTTTTACTAACTCTAACTAAAGTTGCACTGTATGTTTCAACTAAAAGGAAGAGAAGTAAACTCACTTAATGCTCTGACTAGTTTGGCCTGAAGAACTGGCAGGTTCACTCTTCCTCTAGAGTCATTGATCTGACTAGATCACCATAAACTGTAGTGAAAGATTAGACACCTGACTGACCCACAGCCAACACTGATGTTAATAGATTGGTGGGATTTAACTGCATATTATCACTACAATGGTGTCTCAGATGGCAGTTATCCCACTCAGTCTCTGTTATAGATGGGCAAACGTCTACAAATTCTGTGCCAAATTTGCCCACTCTTAGACTTAGAAGAGTGCAGGTTCGGTTGCCTGTATTTAAGCAATAGATCCAGCCTAACTCCATGAAAATTCTTCTTTCCCAGATCCCTCCTACTCCTCTCCTTGAAGAGAAATTGAATGATAGTCGCTGTTTAAGTGGCAGTGCTGCTGAGCTGCAGTTGCGGGGGCATGGAATCAAAGACCACAATCATCTTTTTGCTTTCCATCTTCTCTGCAATTTCCATAATTCACATGAACCCGGGAATTATTCTTTGTCCAACCAGGAAGCAGTGACAGTTCATTCAGTCGTGTGGCTGAGCTCCAAACCCTACAGCACACAGAGTCTGACATTTTTTGACCTGTGTACAGTTGCTGTGATGCTCCTTAGTATGATTATTTTTGAAGATATAGCTGCTGTGTATCAGGCTTACTTGGAGTTGAATGACTGTACAGCAGCTAACATAAACAAAGGTGGAACACAGCTTGGCTGAGGTCTCAACAAAAAGCCGGAGTAGGGCAGACATGTACACCATTAGAACAGGATCAAATCACAATGGCTGATGTAACTTGGTGCAAAAGTGTTATCATTGTAAGGAAGACACTGAGGTAACCTTAAATGCTAACATACCAGAGTGGTAGCGTTAAGCAAAACAACTGTGAATCATCATTCTGTACACAAGTTTTCATAACAGCATTCAATTCCGGGACCAATCTTACCCATAAGAACAATCTAGAAATGTATAAAAGTATCTGTTTGTGTAAATTAATGGTGCAGTGACACAGTACTATTGTTTAAATGGTAAATAATTGTGGAAACTGGTTGATTATACAGAGGACCATTTGAGAAGGATGCAGTTTTTACAATCCCTGCAGCCATAAATGCTGAAGAACAGACATACACTTCTTCCACAGAGTTTAGGAACTGGGACAGCTCTGCGTCCCAGTAAATAGAACTCAGAAATAGTGTAGTAGATAATTATTGAATAAGTTATTTAAGTGTGACTCTAGGAACTTGATCCATGTCTGAAAAGCAATCTTTGGCACCACAAGGCTGGAAGAACCAAATGGAAAGATTGCTGAAAATTATGACAGAAAACAAAACCAAAAAATATCTATCTGGACATCTTGAGATACATCTGATTTTCAGTCTGCCTGATCTTGAACCAGTCTGCGTCTCTGATAGAGGAGATGCAGTCAGCGTGATCAAAATCAATTCCTTCCACTATTATTAAAAGGAAATATTATAATAATAATAATAATAATAATAATAATAATAATAATAATAATAATAAT
>JAPSGF010000168.1:236038-274509 GCA_035772895.1 Perdix hodgsoniae
ATAATAATAATAATAATAATAATAATAATAATAATAATAATAATAATTAGTTCACATAGGGAGAAAACAAAAAGTCTGTCAGATATTAAACCCCAAACCCACCCAGTGCCTGCACAAGGAGCCCTGGAGCCTGTAGCCCCAGTAGACCCCACTGCAGCACTCCTGCCCTGGGCTTTGCCAGCAGCCACTGAGGGCGAGGTAGTTGCTTTATTAGCACTAATTTATCACTTGCAGTATTTCTTTCCTATTTCACAGTCCCCTGCCACCCCGCCTTCCCTATTTTTTTTTTTCTTCTTAAAATCGTATTTTTATCCATAAGGGATGTTTCATCATCCTGACTGCAATATGGAAATCAGAAGACTTCAGCATTACTCCAGAACACTTTCTGAGGGTATTTAGCATCTGCAAACAAATTACTCATCACGTACTCCTTAGGAAGAAATAAATTTTCCTCTAAGTTGCCAGAGAAGGTGGTTGGTTTTTTTTTTTCTTCTTTTTTTTCTCTCTCCTGTTTGTGCTGGATTTTGAGCTGGAGATGTTTTTGATGTTAGATCAGTGCTCTGACATGGTTTCTTCACAGAAGATTAATTTCAGGGGGCAAACAGGGTTTATCATGTGGGGGAGAATTACTCATCACTTACAGGAGCTAAGGAAGAACAAAAAACTTCAAATTGTCCAAAACACTCAACAGAAGCTCTGACTTTGAATGCTTTAGGTAACAAAAATGCTCTGGCGTGTTCCCACACATGGATAGGTAAGGAAAGATAACAGCTACACTCTTGGCAGTACAGAAGATGACAGCACAGGAGCTTTCAGCTAGGTCCTCAAGTTAGAGTATGTGTCAGAGCAATAGGACAAATGGCATCTCAAGATTTATTACAGGGAAAACTGTTGTGTCAGGTGTTACTGCTGCCTCCCACAGAACTATTGTGCTACCTGCTGTGTAAGCGCTCACAAAGACTCTGCTACAGTTTAATCTTCCTCCACAGCAGAATCCAGTTACTGCATTTTGTTCACAGCTTTGTATCAAGTCAAATGCGTATTTCTCACTGAATTTCATGGCTAGGCCCTGTTGAAAAACTCAATGTTAACATGGGTTGTCAGGATCTGGGATAAGATCAACTTCCCATTCATCAGGCATAGGTTGGTAAGTACTTAAAGGCTTGCAGATGAGCAATACAGAGTTACTCATTCAGGTTCCATGATTACCCTAGAGACTGACTATAACCAAGTCAAAGTACCTTATACAGTTATCGTGTCCCCGCTGACCTGTCTGTAAGCATGCTGTCAGCAGCCCCCTGTGAAATAACGCACAATAATTTAAAACTCTTGTGAATGTCCAGTTGCAATCCTAGTATGTGATAGACAGCACTGAAATAATTTATATTGACTTACTCATCTCAAAGGTTACCTAATCCCAACAATGTCTCCCACAGAGCTCTATTCTGTCAGCAAGATCCAACAGTGATGGAGTTTCCTCCCGTTGATTTAGGGCTGTTCTAAATTCTCCCTCACATCTTGGAATCATGTCAAAGGCTGAACACAGAGAAACTATACTCCTCGACCTTTTTACTTGATTTGCCAGGAAAGGTGCAAATCGTTGAGTTGTGCTTGTTTTTCTCTACCATATTTTCTGCACTCCTGCCCAGAGCACTGAATGATCTGACAGACAAACAGCAAGCCTTCACCAGTCTACAAGCAGCAAGGCAAAAACTGTCAGTTCTGTCCAGAACTGAGACATCTTCGTGCTTAGCTAGGTCTTCTGTTTGTTCCCATCTCAGTACACGTTTCTCCTTTATACTGAAAGGTTGGACTTTGGATCAGGCCCAACTTGAATTCTTGTCCTCTTTCTAACCTTTGCTTTCATGTTTGGTTGAAGAAGCAGAGAACATATAAACAAAATGAGATGAAGGGATAGAATATCTCAGGAAAACTGTATTGAGACTAAATTAAAAGGCAGTCTTGATCATTAGCAAATCAAATAATAAAACCATAGAACAGCTTGGGTTGAAAAGGACTTGAAGGTTCATGCAACCATGGGCTGGTTGCCACACACCAGCTCAGGCTGCTCAGGGCCCATCCAACCTGTCTTTGTGCACTTCCAGGGATGGGGCACAACAGCTCTCTGGGCAACCCATGCTCTCCATCCTCTGAGTAAAGAATTTCTGCCTAACATCTAACTTAAATCTCCTTTTTTTTTTTTTTTTAGTTTATAACCATTCCCCCTTGTTCTAGCATTATAACAAAAACAAAGTTTAAGGAGGAAACGACAGTAACTGAAGGAGCTCTACAGCAGCTTATTCAGGTGGTCACTTTCAGGTGAGTCATAGGAGTGGGACCAGTATGTATAAACCACAGCAGTGATGATGACATTGGTGTGGTTCCAGTGCATAGATGTGAGAAGGCTCACTAGCCAACTGTCTGCAAGTGCCCTTTCCTTCACATTCAGTGCCTGGCTCCCTCCCATACACACATCTGTGCAGCTTCGTCCCCTATAAGTAACCAACCTCCTCCCCACCATCACTTCCCATTCCTTATCATTTCTGCTCTTCACTCTCTGGTTTTTCTCTCTGTCCTCAGACTGTGCTCATAGTGACAATTACAGCAGGATCCCAGGACACCTGCTTTTGTCCTATAAACTGCTTTCAAAGCTAAGCTTCTTTGATTGCTTAGGACAGAAAGGAGCCAATTCCCTGAGAGCCGCTGCTCTGGACGTGATAAGATGGCGCTGTCAGGAGCCAGCATGCGTGCAGTGGCTGTGATAAGAAGAGGTATTCCTCCTCCCTGTGCTCTTTCCATCTGAGGAGATTTCATGGTTTGTTATTTTGGGCATATGTATTTCATTGATTCTTGAAGCACATGTTGGTAATGCATCATCTGTCCTGTATACAAAGTGCAAGCAAAATCTAGGTAGCTCTGTAGTGGACTTAGTTACGAAACTGCCTCTAAATCTAGTCTCATTTCATCTTTTCATCTTTTGCCCTCTCTCAGTTCCTGACTACAACATAAAAACTGTGGTCCTCTAAGAAGCTATTTTTTTTTCTTTCTCTGAAAGCAGATTAGAAGCTATAAAACACTCTTCTGTGCCCACAAAAAACTGCACCATACTGGGCTCTGAGAACCCTTATCTAGCTGTACGAGACCCTGTTCATTACAGGGGATTTGGACTAGATGGTTGTTAAGGTTTCCGTCCAACTGAAACGATTCTGTTATTCTAAAGTGCATTACATCAGTAAATAGGCAGCATTCAGAAATGTAATTTGTGAATTAGGTCAGAATGGAACTAAGCACCACATCTGAGAAAAGAAGCATGATAGTATTTGTGATGGTCATAACAGAAATGGTCATAACAGATACATAAATAAACTGGATGCCAGATCTCAATGAACATTATAGCCGTATCATTAGTGATTTCCCCTAGCCCAAAACTCATGAACATTTTGCCTATATAGGCTTTATATTTTAAAATAAGTTAAATACGTTAAAATTAGTGAGATCCCTTATTAGCAACTGACTTCCTAATTTCTCTCATTGGGTCACTAGAATTTTAAGATGAAAAATATATTAATATTCAGGGAAAAAAAAAAAAGAAGATAGTATTTGAAATAGTAAATACAGTGTAATCTTTACTGGAAGGAGGAATTTTTTACATGTTGCCAAATACTGCTGAGACAAATAGAAATTCTGATGACAGATGCTGATCACAAAGAAAACCTCATTTATTATCTCAGTGTGTCATTTTGGTGCTCTTAACATTTTTTAATCATCATCAAGCAAGAAAAGAATTCAAAATAACTGAGCAGCTGCTTGGCTGTGTTTTACTTGGTGCAGAAAGGAAATCTTTGCTTCTGCTCTAACTCCCTGGATAAATACTTACTTTCATGGGTTTTATTTCATTCTAATCCTCCCGGTGTGTATGTGAAAGCAATTTTGTGTATAAATACACAGAGCAGCTGTTGCCATATTGGATAATAGGCCAGTAATTACCTCTCTGATTTAAAGTCCTATAGTTTATTCCATGACTGTTGTGATGCATTTTTATTAATATTGCAATAATTTTGCTGCCCTTTCGCTGTTACATACTATTGTCTCCCAAAATAAACTGGGTGCTTACAGTATAAGGGATAATTAGAATTCTGTTTGGTATGGAAATACTTAACTCTCAATGAACCAAATCAATCTATTTATAGCAGGAATTTAAGAATTCAGTTACAGTAGAAATCTGTAGCTAAACTACTGGGAACAGAATCCAGCACTGACAAGCCCAGTACTATAAAACATGCTAAAATAAAATAAAATTCAAGCATTGTTTTTTCTTACTTCCCTAACCCCCCCACATCCCAACTTTTATTGCATATTCAATATATTAGACAATATTGCAGTGACTTAGCCAAGAGTTATAAAAGATAAAAAATCTTTGCATTTCTAACAGATAAGCTTACTGCTGTAGTTAATTATTGTGCCAGGGGAATGAAAGGCAGCAACTGTGAAGCCTACTTTCCTAATTAGCCCCAGGGGACCACAGGCTAATAAGAATGACCACTGCATTAAGTCAGATGCTATAACAGAGAACAGAATTAGTCCACATATAAATAAACATATCAGAAGATAGTTAGCATTGATATGTTGGAGAAAAACAATCACCACAAGTCTACTTAAGTCCTTTGAAGACATCACTAAGGATGCTGTGTTGAGTGTCTGGTCAATATACTTTACCTGGGCATTTAAGAAGCTTTCAATGTGATCATTCAACAGAAGTTCCCTCAGTGAAATAAAGCTGGTAGGTAAGATGGAAACCCATCTGGGGAAAAATGATTAAAGCATCAGGGGAAAAAAAAAAAAAAAAAAAAAAAAAAAAAAGTCCAGAAGAGATAATGAGTTTTAATATTACAGAGAAGATACAAAAACAATTTCCCAACAATCTGTGCTAGAATTTGAGCAGTTCTGCATATTCATAAATTATTCACAGAGATGTTGCACCCAAGTTTGCAAATAATATGAAAATTTTCAGGATAGGCAAAATTGAAGCTGATAGCAAACTGTAGAAGAAGGTTGTCAAAATTCTGGATAGCTGCACGGTAAAATGTCAGATGAAGTTTTATGTTGATAAATGTCAGGTGCTGCACATCACAGAAAATAGCTGTAACTGTATCTAATTATGTAATTTTATTGAGAAAAGCCATAGAGGAATCATTGTGAAAACTTAATACTCAGAAGTTGTTCAAAAGAAAACTTGTTAGGAATTATAAGGAAAGCAATTAAGAATACAAGCAAAAACATATTTTTTACTTCAATCAAAATTCACAATGCACCTTTATCTCTATTTCCGTGTATTGTTATGGTATCCCATCTCACACTGGACATAGCTGAACTGTAGAAGTTGCAGGAAGGAATAGCAATAATGACATTTTTCCACACAGTAAGATACTGTACTTTAAGATAATTCATTTTATAAAGAAATAGTAAAAGATTCTATGATAAAGGTTCGCAAACATCTGAAATATATTGAACGTGTTTATAGACAACATGCCTAGGAAATTGTAATTCACACCTCTTCACACAGAACCAAAGGAACCCAATGAAATTATTAGGAAATGGGTTTGAATCAAAATGAAAGCAATAATTTTTTTAGACATAATCAACTTGTGAAACTTTTCAATAATAGTTATGAAGTCCAAAACTTAAAATAGGAACAGAATCTAATGATGCTTAAAAAAGGAACGTTTCATGAATCCCCTGTTGGTTATCACATGAAATGGTTTGAATGAAAACTCTACTTTGGATATTGATTATGATTTCCAAAGAGACTTCCTCAGCTCTCCCCTGCAGTAAGAATCACTAAATACTGGGAGTTATCCTGTTTTTTATATTCTTTATCAGAGCATCCTGTACTAGCCATCAGTGTGCATAGGACATGTGGGTTGTTAGTTTGATTGTGTGTTCTTATGTTCATATTTTAACATGCTATGGGGCGCAAAATCCACTGATCTCTTATGATGTTAGTTGGCACTATTAACCTAATTTCTATTAATTTCTCTTTAAGAATATCATGTAAATGTATTTTTCCATCTAAGTTAGATAAGTCAAATTCCCCCTTTTAATTCAGAAGAGAGAAATAAGCACTTTGAGGGCATAAAGCATCCAAAATATTTTAGACGTCTTCATCTGGATATGATAAACCTTACCCATAAATTCATATTACCTTGTCTCTTCAAGTCTTTTCCCAACTTTTTATTCTGTTAGCGTGGACTAATTCATTCTAGACTGTATTTAATAAAACTGTTGTCCTGCTCCCCTTGTCTGCCCCTCATGTACTATAACTTCTCAGCACATCATAAATGTGCAAGCAAGATGGTAACCTGATCAGTCTTCTAATTCACATGATTACAGTACTGAACAAGATTGGCAGAGGAAGTTTAATTAACCTAAGTGCAACTATTCCTAAAGTGTTTTAAATCCAGTTGCAGATACATCCCCTAAATCACCCAGAAGGCCCGTTTTCCCCTTGTGAATCATGCAGAAGTATGCATGACATTCTGTGGCAAAATGAAACATCTAGCAGAGGGGAGAGGCTACAATGTAAGGAGGAAAGAATCAGTCAGGAGGCTCTCAAAAGTAAAAAGAACAGCATCCCAAGTTGGAAGGGACCCACAAGAATCACCAAGCTCAGCCCCTGGCTTCACACAGGGACAGTGTTCAAACAAGGTTCAGACAATATTCGGTGTCTGAGAGCATTGTCCAAACACTCCTTGAACTCTTTGGGGCCATACCCATTTCACTGGGCAGCCTGCTCCATGCCCACTGCCCTCTGGTGAAGAACCCTTCCCCAGCCCTCACCTTACCCTCCCCAACACAACTCCATTCCCCTGGGCCCTGCTGCTGTCACCAAAGACAACGGGAATGTTTTACAGCACTGCAACCACTTTAATTGAGAACAGAGCAACCTGTGAAGGATCAGGAGAGTGTTCCAGGCAAAATATTTAGATATTCAACAGCTTGTACATTTTTACTCCAAAATCCTTGTCCTATGCAGTAAATTGAAAGAAAAACACTCCCTGTAATAATTTTTGTATTTAACAGGTAGCAAAATAGGATTCTTACCTTGAACGTGGTCCGGAGATGCTATCTACACCTACACACACAGACATGCATGCACACATCTGGATTTGGCATTGCATATTTTTTTAGAGAACAGACTCTTTAAAATGAAATGCAAGAAGCATCAATGCAAAAAGTCAAGCTTAGTGGCTGAGCAGATGAGTTGTATGCTGTCATCACCCATTTGTACAGCTGGAAAAAGGTAAATGTGAATGGTCTTCATGCTTTCTGAAGCTTTATCCGAGACACACAGTGGTTGCAAAGGCTTTCAGCCCATGCTGAGAACTGAAAAAATTGGACTTACAGTGAGGCACTGTCAGCATGATCACTGTCTTTGAAACTAAAGCCATCATAATAGCACTTAGAACATAGTAAGGAATTTTAAAGCTTTCTACTTATGGATTAAAAGCTCTGTATTTGTAGCTAAATGTGTAAAAAGGTCTTTTTATAGTAACACCTACAGCAAACGGATGAGTGAAATTGCACTTGCTTGTTAGCATGCTAGTCTGGAGGCCATAAATAATATATATTTATAATTCATAGCTGTGACAAAAAACAAACAAACAAACAAACAAAAAACTGTGAATATGGTGATTCTAGCCTTTGTGCTGTGAGTAGCACTCTCAATTTCTAAGAATAGGTTGTATTTCTATGTGGAGTGGGAGCTTTGTGCTTCATGCACAGGAAATGCTGGTAAAAGTACCAGGAGACAACCAGGTCTCAGGTGACCTTTTTGAAGGTACACAGAGAAATGTACAAATGACTAGTTATCAGGATGATACCTGGACATGAAATACACAGATACTAATAAATCAATTTCAGTCACTGAAAGGACCTTTCTGCGTTCTCTGGCAATTTTACCCCTCCAGAGAACTTCAGCATGGCACCATGGCGATATTGCAATGAAGGATCATGATTTTGGCCCATGTCAGTCATCATCTCACCAAGCAATACTGAGGTACAGGAACAGCACAAGCTAGAGACTTTTCTCAGAAGTCAAGTTGTGCCATGTCACATACCCATAGTTCTGAAGAACTGTTTTTTGCTGATTTTATTTACTGGAGCAGATGTAAATATGCAGCTCCTACTAAAAAGTGCAGGAAGAATTTTCCACAGACAGTAGGCAGCTCTGGGGCTCACAAAAGCAGGGTGCTATTGCCTGTTCACACTGATTTGACCAAATTCTTTTCACTAAAGCTGGGACAATAACTTGTGGCTTTTTGTGCTGATGGAATCATTTATTGGCAATGAGGATCTCAAATGCAATTCAGATATTTCTAAACAATAGTGAAATTCTCTTTCCTGTAGGCTTTACATAAGAGGAAGCATGAACATCCTTTAGTTTTCAAGTGCTAAAAATCATCTGCTAAGTATTTAATTTCACTGTTGAAAGGGACATATATTACATATATATACTATATATTCCTGTCCAAATACTTGTTGTTTTAGCCACAGATGTTTTATCTAATAAGACTGTTATCCTTAACCTTCACGTGGAAACAAAAAAAACATACAATTAGGTAGACATAATCCCATTTCCCAGCATGTCTGCTTCATCACAGAATCATAGAATAGTAGAGGCTGGCAGGGACCTCTGAAGGTCATCTGATCCAACTCCTGCTCCATCAGTACATCCAGAGTGGGGTACCCAGGGTCACAACCAGAAGCTTTAGAAGACCTGCAAGAACTGAGATTTCACAGCCTCTCTGGACAACTTGTTCCAATATTCTGTCACCTACACAGTAAAAAACTGATTCCTGTTGTATGTAAAGAACCTCCTGTTTTCCAGTTTATGACCGCACCAGAGGAAAGAGCTTGACTCTGTCCTCTTTGCTGCCCACCTTTAGGTATTTATCACATTGATAAGATCTTCCCCTCTTTAGATTGAAGACTCCCAGCTCTCTCAGGTTCCCCCTGAGCATCTTTGTGGCCCTTCATCGCGTTGTCTTCATTATGTCCAGGTCTCTCTTGCACTGGGGGAGCCAGAACTGAGTATAGCACTCCAAGTGCAGCCTCATTAGTGCTGAGTAGATAGGAAGATTCAACTCTTTTGATCTGTTGGTAACAATTTGTCTAATAAAGCCCAGGACACCACTAGCTTCTTATACTGCAAGGGCATACTGCTGGCTTCTATTCAATTTATGGTTCACCAGGACTCCTAGGCCCTTTTTTGCCAAACTACCTTCCATTTGAGTGGCCTCTAGCATATACTGGTGCATGGGTGCATGAACAAAATATATCAAAAGCACATTCTCTCATCTGGTTGCAAGAATATCTGCTAAACTGCAACTTAAGATAGGAGTCAAAGACACCAAAGAAGAAAAGTAATAACTTAAAAATCTAGCTACACAAGCCATATAATGTTATAGATAACAGACAATCTCACAGATCCAAACCCTCAGATCCCTCATTTTAGGGTTCTTGAAGGAACTACTCAAGGCATGCCTTGAGATAGATAAGAAAGAGTGGGAGGAATAAGATTAGCATGGGTCTCATTTGTAAAACCAAACGTCCTATCTGAGGAGCTTGTGGGGTTATATATAACTGTGGGGTTATGTAAAATTAATTATGGAATGTTTTAATGAGTCTGTGGGAATGTGCAAGATGTATTATAGAACATTCAAGGGAAGGGACGAAGAAGGAGAAACGGAGAGTTAAAGCTGGCTCAGAAATGAGCAATTACAGGAAAACTGAAAGGAAGAGGCATAAAGAAGGCTGCTGATATTTATGCCTATTTGGTCAAGATCTGCAGGTTTTCTCTTCGTGCTAAACCCTATTTGTGGCTTTATTTTCAGTATGAGACCACTACGTAGTCTCTGAATGTGTGTAGGAATATGTAGCTATTTATGAACTTTAAGATAGACTATCCTGTAAGCAAGACGAGAGGCCTAAGGTACAGCAACTGAAAATAAGACCACAAATCATAGGTACATACAGTTCTGGAGGCCAGCAACTGCAAGGCTTGCACAGGGGCAGCCACTGAATAAGGTGACTGATTAGTGACAGGCCTGAAGGGAGGGATGGGTGTGTGTTTATGAGAGACCATTACCAACTACATACCCTTAATAGTCAAAGGGTGAAAGAGGATCAGGCCATCTCTGTTGTCCATGTTTATGCCAGTGAAGTTTATTTTTCTCTGAGTGCAAGTATTTCAGCAGCTGCATCTACTGAGCAGGGACTGTAAGAATCTCAGTGGGCTTAAGCCTAACCAACATTGGCTGTCATGAACTACTGAGGTGAAATCCCTGGAATTTTAATGTCCTTCTGGTTTGGCTCCCTTCATAGAAGGCTTATGGCATCAGTCCTTCAGGGAATGGCTAGAATCAAGTCATTTATTTCCTGAAAACTTCTTTAATCATAGTATTGTAAAGCCCGTGGACATTTCTACTACAACACTTTCTTTTGCATTTTACTTTAGGTATGCAGAGAACTGTATGAAATGAGTTGACTTGACAGCTGCAGTGAGAGCTCATTTGATAAAGTCTATTCCAGCATCAACACAAAACTTTAGTTTCAAAATAGAAACACTTCAATCTTTAGAAAAGTAAGAGCTACTTTAACTTGGACATAGGAAAATATAAGTGTTTTCAATATCACTTTATTTCCAGTGAGAACAAACTCATTTCCATTAGCTCTCCTCCTAAAATATTGAGACATTTCCAATCTCTTGCCTTCAACCACTTGTAATGGTGAGTAAAAGCTTTTTTTCATCTCAAATAACAAAAGTTTTGATGGAAAACATTACAGTTTGCTTAAAAAGTTTATGCTCCCTAATGAGCTCTCCTGACAATTTTCATTCCGCAGCCAAATAAGTGCTATTTATAGAGATCCATGTTACTGCTAAGAGGATAAAACTGAATTGTAGTCTCACATCTGTGTCTTACATCTCATGTATGTGACAGCAGTACCAAAGTCCTAGAGCCTTGAAACAGGAAGAAAAGAGATTTACTATAAACAAGAAGCTTTCTTAAAAATAAATAAATAAATAAATAAATAAATAAATAAATAAATAAATACAGAAAACAATGACTTATGGGGCCAGTTTTCCATAATCTCACTTTAAACTTGTCCTAAAAATGTGTGTTCAACACATCAAAAAATTAAATTGTGATGTCATTTCAGGAAGCTTATTATTTATGTTGTAGCATGACACTGCTTCTTTAAGAAGTCCGTTACATTCCACATTAAAAGAGGTAAGAGAATGGATCAGGTCACAGAAAAGACACAAAAAATGAACTTTGTTCAACAGTGCCTGGCTATTTTGTACTAAATTAAGGGAAGTTTAGTCTCCACAAGTGCAGTATTAAGTCACTGTGACAATGGTGAGTGGTCAAGAATGCTACTCCTCTGCATTCAACCTTATTTCTGATCTGTCTGATTTCAAGCATTTGCTTTGACATTTGGTTAGATGACTCATTAGATGAAGGGAGCATCTGGAGGCAGAGGTACACTTTGATATTTTTTTTTCTCTTGGCAGTACACTGTATTTTGAAATGCAAGAATATTTGAAGAGTTTGCATCAGTGAGTGGATCTTGCTTGTTTTAAAACAAAAGAAAAGGAAAGAATATTTCTTTTTCAAGATTGCTTATGAGAAGTTTGTATGGAGTTTCTTGACTTACTTTACCCTCCTTCTCTGATCAGAAATGGATCATGTTCAGCAATTGCTCATTTTTAAAAAATAAGGACTCCAAATGAAAAATGTTCAATAGTGAGTTAGTTTCAATCTTAAATGATGAGATGGGCTTCCAGTTCCTGAATAACAAAGCATTCCTATATTCTATCACTGGAATAGTGCTGAACTTTTCTCCTGGGATCTGTGATCTCACCTGTTTTCCAGGGAAAAGCAAGGCAGAGGATTCACATCTCTAACTCCAGTAAATTCTCTTGGATGCTTACAAAAGGTTGGACCAGGCTCTGAGCAACCTGATCTAGCTGTTCACTGCTGGGAAGGTAGACTACATGATCTTTAAGGGTCCCTTCCAATTCAAATAATTCTATGATTCTATGAAAATAATCCCAAGAATGGCAAGCTGAGGAAGCAGGACACACACCATTATCTCACGTAGCAACTTTATATTGCAGGAAGTGATAACATTAACCTAGTACAGATGGTACTATTGAGATGTCCTTGCAATAGGGATACAAGCTTCCATTCCCTTAGAAATGGGGACAGAAATCACATCTAGACCTGTTAAAAGCACGTAAGATAAGGTCAAAAACATTTGTGTTGCCTCCATTATAAACATAGCCCTGTCAGGGAACTGGCATTGCCAGCAGGTCTAAAGGAAAAAGAAAATAGACCTTATTTTCACAACAAAGTGCACAAATTGTAACTCTTGTTTGTGCACCAATATTCATTGTCATGGGAGTCAGAAATTACTGTAGGCTATCTAAATGATCACTGCAGAGAAGGAAGCAGAATGTTTCAGCAAGCACAGTATTTCCAGCTGAGCCATTTTCAGAGAGAAGATTTCAATTTGTTTGGAATGACTTTCTGCATTTTCCTTGGAAATGGACATTTAGCCACATCTCATCTTCACTGGAGCATGGTCAGTCAAATGGTAAATCTTGGCTGTTAGAACTGCTGAAGATCTATTAGAGAACATAGTGGAAGACAAAATAAATCTACAGCAGTGACACAATGACATTCTTGAATAGAAAAAAATCTTCCTCCAGGGACCTTCAAAATGGCATTTAGTTCAAGATATAACACTACATTGATGTGCATAATGCCAGGAGTACTCGAAGCAGACAGAAAGACATAGACTTGTGTAGTTTAATGCTGATTATGACTGACAAACAAAAGATATCTCAGAATAACAGCTTAGAGACTTTGCCAGGATGAAATGACTTCTCAAAAAACAAAACAAAACAAAACAAAACAAAACAAAAAAACATTTAGTTGGATACTGTATGAAGTTCTGACTCTTGTTATAAATGCCATTAGTCTTTCTTCTTTGTTTGGGGAATGTAAAACAATGAGAACTTTACTCATTCCACCTCAAACAAGAAAACTACATCACTTATGACACAGAGCCTGGAGGCTCCTACCAATCATAGTGCTCTGTGCTTCAGATTTTGTGTCTCAATTTGTATATTTTTGCTTTGCCTACAGTAATATGCCTCTTTTTCCACCAGTGTACAGTCATAGAAAGATAAGAAGCCTATGTCCTAAACAAGGCTCATAGATTTAGAGTTTGCAAAAGATTTTGAGTTAAATATTAAAAAACCCTTCAGCAGAGAAAGGACAGAAAAGCAGTGGATCTCCATCACTGCAATCTTTGCCAAAACAACCTGTGTAAACACATGGCAGATAGCGTCATAATGATGAGTCTGATCTGGGACAGGCAAATGAATTAGTCATCTTGAGGTCTTTTATACGTTTGTCTTTCCATCTTGAATTCTATATAAAGGATGTGATTTTCATATGGACAGCTAGATCCTCATTCACGTCACAGGATAGAGCTGCTGTTTTGAGTTACAGCACAGGCCGAGGGCTCCCCAGTAGGACATAGGAGAATTAGAGACATCCAGAGCTAGTAGCTACCAGAAGATCTCCCAGTGTGAAGAGCTAAATGATAGGTTTTGTAAGGCTGGTATAATTTTGCATCAGCCGTGTATCATTTGAATGAAGAACTAAGAAAGAAATCCTGCCAGCTCCAAGGCTGAGCTCCCAAGCACAAGGATCCCTACTGAGGAAACCTTAAGCAGGAGAGAACAGCTAAGCTGCTTCCCTTGGCTAAGAGACAGGTACGGTGAGGATCTCAGAGTAGAAACGTCATGTTCTTTAGCATTTATTTCTGATAAAGGCAGTGGCGCTATAAGGAGCTTCCAAAAATGGCTTGAAGACAACATCCCAATGTACATTTGTGAACAGACCTCTGAAAGCACCACATTTGCAGGCAGAAAACTACAGTCACCAGAGCAAAGAATAAATTCTGAATTTTGCTTTGTCCTGCTTTTTTTTTTTTTATTTCCACACTCGTTTGAGAAGCGAATAATTGCAGTCACCTTTAATTGCAGAGTCTTAGCAGCCTGTCTTTCTGGATTAGACTTGTAATGCCCAGCTCATCTGGCAAGAGTGGATTTTATCTGCTAATAGCTTGTCTGCTGTGGACAGTTCATGCTTTGTTGAAGTGCCAGAGCAATACTGTTGTCAGCAGCTCACCAACTTATTCGAGCATCAATCCCTTATCAACTGTTATTTTCCAGCAGGAACTCCTTTGTCTGTCATCTTAAACCAGGACTCCTGTCCACTGAAACAGGCTTTCTTTTGATATAAAATAGTGTGAAAAAGGTACAGAGAAAACCTGGCATGAACTCACGGATTCACAGTGTTTTGCTAATCTCCTAATTAGAGCTTTTGAGCTCATTTTCGAGAGCCAAAAGGTTGGAAAGAGGCAGATATAGGATGGAAGAAATGGAGGAAGAAAGGACATAACTGTCTTCCTTTTCTCTACTCTATCCTTTCTTATCAAGGGTAGCGTTCTTTCTCTTCTCTTTTTTTGCCTCTATTTTCTTTACCTCCTTCTTTCACACTGACTGCTGTCCCTCTGTTCTCCCATAGCATTTTTGGCCTAAGATTTGGATGTGTCCAACAGCAATATAGTATCTTCTGGACCTGGGGTTCTTGACAGGCTGTCCTGGGCTTTGTATAGTCTGTACTGCACTTCCCAACAAGGACAAGAAGAAATGGCCTCAAGTTGTGGTAGGAGTGGTGTAGGTTGCATATTGGGGTGAATTTCTTTATAAAAAGGGTTAGGC
This sequence comes from Perdix hodgsoniae, assembly GCA_035772895.1. NCBI lineage: Eukaryota > Metazoa > Chordata > Aves > Galliformes > Phasianidae > Perdix > Perdix hodgsoniae. The sequence continues at coordinate 250,902 of JAPSGF010000168.1, forward strand.
ATTGGAAAAGACTGCCCAAGGAGGTGGTGGCTTCAACCTTTAAGATGTGTGTGGATATGGCGCTTAGGAACATGATTTAGTGGTGGACTTGGTAGTATTATGTTGATAGTTGGACTTTATGATCTTAGGGGTCTTTTCCAGCTTAAATAGTTCTATAATTCTGTGACTTCTCAAAGTCCCTCCTGGCATCCAGTCCACTGCACAGCCTGAATTCTGTGCTCTTTGCTGAAAAGGACCACTGTCATCTACAAAACATTGCCCAAATTTTTGTTTGGGTGTTTGTATGTTTTTTCCAAGGGCAATATTTATCAAAATATTAGCAAGTTTGTTGATTTGTCCAAAATGCAGAAGCTGCTGTTGTTTCCAGCGCTTAAAAGAAATGTGATGCAAAAGTAGTAAATCATGGGAATCTGCTGGTAGTATCAGGAAGCTATAAGCTAGTGATGAATGAAAGTCTGGTTCTGATGCCTGCTTCTATATGAACTGATAGTGTCTCAGCAGCTCTGGAGTTTGGCAGTGGGGATACTGCTGACATGGAGGTATATACAATAATAGGAAATAGAAAAAAAATATGGGTTATGTTTGTTTTAGTGCTTATCTACACTGTCGAGCTCTGTTGAAAAGAAGTCTCAAGCAAATCAATCAAATCTATTTTGAGTACAAATGGCCAGAGTGAAATTAAGGATAGTACCAACTAAAGAGAGACTGTGCCTCTCTGTGACCCAATGGCAAACAAAGCACTCACATTTCTGTATCAAAGGTCAAGTAACATCCTGACCCTGGATGAATACCTACTCATTTAAATTGAAAGAGGCAACTGTGCACACACCTGCACTTAAAGATATCAGGTGCATTATTAGAGACTTCAGAACAAATCTGAACTTCTAAACAGGGAATTTTTCCCTGCAATTTTTCCTATTGCACACATCGCACATATTGGGTACTGGGCTTCGATGCTTGCTGGACTGGGACTACCCAAGTGAGACAATTGCACTGAACAGGGAATAGGGAATGAATGATGAGAAACTATAGGGTTTAAGCTTCCAGTGTTGACTGCAACTGAGATATTGAATCTGGGGGAAAAAAGTTCTTATTCATAATTCACATGATGAATCACGCATTAGTTTTTTGTCTTGGCTAAAGTAAGGGCTAAGAGTTATCTATGGTATCAGCTCAGATTTCTCACTGCAATCCCTTTCTGACCATTCCTATTTTCACAGAGAGACTGTCTGCCCCATTAATGTTGATCTTTAACCTCCTGTTTCTTGTTTTTCTGAAGTTTGAGAACCACCCACACATCTCTTCACAGGTTCCTAGGGTACTATTTGAACAAAAATAAAAACAAAATACCTTGTTCTTTGAGTGTTTACTAACATGCACAGCTCTTTCCAAGTGGAAGGTGAGTCTCCTGGTGATGACATGGAGTGCAGAGACTTGCTGCATGGCTGGCATAAACTTGCAGGCAGTGTGGAAATAAGTCAGTGATGGGGAGGGAAGAAACTGACTGTGATAATACGCATGTGGTTTCAGCATGTTTGAAAAAGATCAGGAGAGGGACAATTCTCTCCCTTGAGTTCCTGGCCTCTGGAGTGCTTCAGCCTCACTTGAGCACAAAGGTCTGTCACATCATTGTGGTGTTAGGAAATTAGTTTCTCTGAAGTTGAAGACAAAATGGAAAACATAGTTCTGCCAGCTTTGGGTCTTTTGTGAGCAAACACCAGTGACAGGATGGTATGAGTGTACCTAGAACAGGATGTCTCTGCTCATAAAGTGTCCACTTATCTCTGTTTAGATCCCATCATAGCCCTACATACTAGGCTGATTTCTACCACTCTTGCTCCATTGAGCAGTACAATGGAGTGCGACCTCTTCCTAGTAAATGCAAGAAAACATGAGGACCAATGGGCTTGTCCCAAAGATGATATTAACAACTGAATGAAAAAGTTGAAAGCAAACATATCTCCCATGAGGCATAATATCTGCTAGCACATTTTGTTGTTTCAGTATAGGCCTATTAATATTACTATCCTATTTTATTTTATCACCTACATACAGGGATCAGTGCAGCTATCCTTATGATTGTTAAGTAGTACTTCACTATGTAAACTACTCCATTCTTCTTAATGGTGCAGCTTCCAGAATAATATACTTGTTTTTATTGCAAGAATATCAAAATTTTGACATTTATAATGATGAGGGTACTGTAAGCTTTCAAAAGTGGAGTCGGTCTTTCATTTCAGTATGTTCTGTGCAATATACCTGAAATATTATAACTCATTTGAAGTATGTATAAGGAAACAGATCTGTTCTACTGATGTTAATGATCCTTATTACATAAAATAAAAAGCATATAAAAAAACTAACACCATAGAAATACATTAATATTTTCTAATGTTCTTGAATAACAATCTAATAAAATTAATACAGGTTTCTGCTAATGTTGCCCATTTCATTTCTTGAGCTAAAAAGCAATGATCCATATGCAGCAGCAGCAGCTACAATCTAGGAAACAAGGAAATTCCTTGAGCAAAGATTTTTAAAGATATAAGGTGCTAAATTGTTTCTACTAATTTTGAACCCCATCTCATTCATGATGTATCCAGAAGAAACAAAATTCCCTTTCCTCTCCTGTTGTGCCAGCCAACCTACCAAGGGAACAGTCCAGACTATGATATGGTCTCATATGGGATTAAAACAAAGCAAGGACTCTGTCCTTGGGAACTCTGGAGCTGGGTAAAAATGCTTTGGTGCATAATCCTATGACTGCAGCACAAAACACAGAATGGATGATATTGTTGGCCAGATCACTCAATACGTCAAAGCAGAAATGACCACACACTTGCACTGCCTAAATACAGAGGCGAGACTCTGCAAGGACTTCAAAGGTTTACCTACCATCCTATATTTGACCTAAGGATGAGCCGCTGGATATACCTGATGCTTCAGCTTGGTCTAAGGAATAGCTTTGATTTTCTGACTAAATCCTTTCCTGTCTCTCTACCTTATATTCAACCTCTGAATGAGAAATGAGATTTCTGTAATTCATACACCTACATCTAGCAGTTAAGTCAGATTAATAAATGCTATGAAGGGAAAGGACAGTAGCTATTTCATGCCTGAATACTTATTCCCAAGTAAACATCTCTATACAGAGAATTACTCAGGAAAGTTATGCTGAAACATCTATTCCCACGTGACTACCTAGCCCTAAGCAGCTGTGAATGCACAACATTTGCACTGATTCACCTGCAGTCAGCTAACTGAATTTGGTGCAGTAACTGTAGGCTGATTGGATTTGTTGCGCAGTTGGAAAAATATGAAGGTACAACCTGCCCTCTGATTAACCCCTGTATAGAAAGCATGGCAGTTTCAAAATAAGTTCAAGCATTTTGTGAACATTTTTGTCCTAAAAAAAGCACTTTTTGCATGAAAGCTTTTTCATTTAGAAGATATTAGCCCTCCTTCAGAAACTCCCAAGGCATCAATGAGTTTTGCAAGGCACCAGCATCCAACAGAAGGAGATACAAGACTTACACTTGACTATTTGGACTTCTTTATCTGAATACTTCTAGATTTTGTCACTTGAAAAATATGCACTACAGATAATTATTTCTAATGGTGTAACAGAGCAAGAGAGAGATCCCCTAGCTGCAACTTCCACATTTCTGCATTCCTTTCCTTAAGTTAATTATGAATTATTACCTTTCATAATCAGAATTCTGTTTCAAGACACTAATTGAGAGTAAAGTACCTTTGGACATGATGCTGCACATACATACAATGAAGGTTTGATGATGAATTTCCATGAAACTCCATGAATTTACAGAGTTAAGGCTTCTGCATTTATACTCAGTACAATCACTGTAGAGAAATTACATTTCAAATTGGGATTAAGCCAAAGTATCCAGTATTTTGTAACCCTTAAATGCTGATGGGGAAGTTAGACTAGTCAGTGTCTTACCCACTTATTCCACCCTCTCTACCAATGCAACTGAGAAGAGCAATTCTAGAGAAAATAGATACCTGAGTACATGAAAACAGATGAGAATTTCAGAAAATCGCTGAATTTATCTTGTTCAATGCCAACTAAGTGATATGTCCAGTACTGAAAATTCGCCATTTGTGGAGGTGTTCAAGACAGCTATGGAAAGCCACACTTGATGCTGGTGATCTCTGAGCAGGAGACCTGCAGAGATATCTTCAAACCAAAATTAGCCCCAGGTCTTATATTCACATAGTCTAAGGCTTTCATCCAGCCTTAGGTAAATCTTGCTGTGTGGGGCACTGCTGTGTGGAGTGCTGGTATCTCCAGCTGCTTGCTCCACCTTTCTGCTGGTGCTTACATTCTGCTCTGGAGTCAGCAGAGAGAAGCCTATGTCCTGTCTGAATCAGAACACTGCAGTCATGGCATGTATGCTGCAAACTAAAAACTGTGGCTGACAGCAAGTTGAATCTGTGTAAGCAGTGTGCCCTGACAGCCCAAAGGGCCAACCATACCCTGGGGTGCATCAGCCCCAGCACTGCTACTGGGTGAGCAAAGGGGTTTGTCCCCTCTGCTCTGCACCATGCAGCCTCACCTCCTGCACTGTGCTAGGTGCCACAGTGTGAGGACATGAAACTATTAGACAGTGTCCAGAGGAAAGCAGAGGACTACAAAGAGTCTGGAGGGGACGGGGTGTGAGGAGTAGCTGAGGTCCGGTGTCCTCAGACCAGAGCAGAGCAGGCTGAAGGGAGGCCTCATGGCGGCTGCAGCTCCTCACAGGGAGCAGAGGGCAGCGCTGAGCTCTGCTCTCTAGTGATTAGTGACAGAGACCTTTACTGAATTCTGGTGTATGTCTAAGTCTGGGCAGCATTACACATGGAAATGTATTTGCTGAAAGGATTAACACACAGTAGGATCATTCAAATTTCGAATTCAGCTTGCCCAGAACTCATCCAGTCCTGGGTACAGCTGCAGGAAAGAGATCTGCAAGATTCTTACTTGGGAAAGCAAAATAGCCCTCATCTCAGCAATATGACAAACTACAAAATGGTTGTTTGTGTGATGATTCGTCATCAGCTATTATCAGTATTGCATTTATCACCTCAGAGATTTAAGTTAAACTCATTATCTTTTCCAAACAAGGCACTGTAAGTCCTCACTTGTCAGCTCCACCTTGAAAAACAGAAACTTCCCACAAAGTGGAAGCCCTGTTGTGCCCTGCCAAGCACTTCAGCTCTTTTTCTCTGTATTTTATGAGAAGGTTAGGTTTGCAGTTCAAGCAGCTCAAAACAGTCCAGAAAAGCAAGTTAATTTATATCCCATTTGGCAATGTGAGTAATCATTCATGTGTCTGTCAAGTTGGATGACTGTTGCTCTCATTTTATATCTTGAATTAATTCACTACCCAAGGCACTTGTGTGGAGGTAGGCAGTATGGACAGGGCAGACTGATGTGCCTCAAAGAGAAATGGAGAGAAAGAATAGTCAAACTGAAGAAATTAGCACTCTGAGTACAGTGTGAGACTGTCCAACTAGGTTAAACATGCCCCTAAAATCCCAGGTAAATGCCTGCTGGTAGGAGCCCACACTCCCATTATTGGGCTTCGTCATGTTTCTTTGTGCACAGCTCAGGCTCTGTGCATCAAGAGCTATCTTCAGGTATTACTGTGCTGTGTTGGGTGGAGACTTCAGAGATCAGACAACACTGCTCTCTTCAGTGACTCAGTGGTGAACTCACGATCTCTTCTTGTTTTCTTCCTTTTTCTTGTTTTCTTGTCCTTCCTTTGAGACAAGGGCGGGGAATATCTGTCTATGGATGTTCCACTCAGCTGCAACGCCAGGTATTTTCAGACCAGGGATCATGCAATACAATGACAATGTTTAAGAGTAAATGGGAAAAAATTGATAGAAAAGTGGGTATCCTAAATTTTCAACTGCTAAGTCATCTGTAACTAAACATAGATTTTTCTGCAGCTAGTTCATGCTTTTAATTCATGTTATTTTAAATTTGCTATATATAGAAGGATCCTTTGCAATTAAAAAACAAAACAAACAACAGGGATGTATAAAAGCCATATAGTCTAAAAAGAAAATCCACTACAATCATATGAGATTCTGTTTTCCTTGAAAAGTACTTAGAAATGGGGTCACTGAGAGATGGAAGGATCTCACTGCAGAAGGCAGGAATTTGGTAAAGTCTCTCCAGTTGCCAGACACAGTGGAACTCTGTAAATAGAATGCTTTTGCAATGGTTTGTAAGTTGCGATGAAAGGGAGTTTTTATGGAAGATTTTTACCAAGATAAGCCTTTAATATTTAGTAGAGCCTTACTTAGCTAAGCATTCATGAATTTTGTCACTGTTCAGCCCAGGGAAATTCTCCTTACAGCACTCTGGCTGCCAGTCTACATATGCATTCTTCAGCTGTGCTGTTTAGATGTGTCACTGGAAATGCCACATCACAGAGAACTACTACCTTTTGTGCTCTATCTTACCACCACAACACACAATATCTTTTCCCATGAGATCATTGGACTGTGAATATTTTGGAGTTGGATGTTTATAGAACCACACTACTTTTGTGAAGCAAGTTTGCTTATAATATTCGGATTGTGATGATCGTCTCTCGTTACCAAAATGGATATTCTTTGTCTACATCATTAGCAAACGCATATACCTAATACCACAGGTGGTCTCTTTAACTCGCCACTATTTCTGGATGTAGAGAAAAACAAGCACAATATTGAACATGCAATGTCATGATTTCCGGAGGTGGATAGTAAGCTGTATTCTGTCTTGGTGCTGCTGGACCCAGATCACAGGCTGGCTGCAACTTTCTGGGCTCTTCTCCCCCTAAAGCACAAACCTTGTCACCGAGATCTTCAGTGGGATTTATCCAACTTCATTTGTTTATCCTTGAGCCAGTCACTTTCCATCAGGGCCCCAATAGGCAGAGAGAAATATGCAATTCTATAGCTCAGTGCAGTCTTTATATGCAGGCATATAAAATTAATGCCTTGGTTGAATGACGAGATATTTTTTTCCTTCCCATTCTGTATAAAACCTTCAAAGTTTGGCTTTTAACTGTTGGGTTTTTGTTTGTTTGTTTTTGTTTTAAAAAGATACGAGACTTAAAACCACAAAGAATGATTTTGCACTGTAAGAGCACCTCTGTTCAGACAGGTGGAAGTTTCTCTGCGCAGTACCTTGTATATGTGGGACTATTCCTAGGAGTTCCATTTGCCCTCAGAGTACTACCTATGTACTCGATGTTCCTGTATCTTGAACAGTCTCACAGGGATTTCTGACTCTAAGTAAGCCAGGAATCCTCTTCTTTAAGCACATTCATTATTTCCCTTTTTTTCTTGACTATGCAGACATTTGCAAAATAACTGCTTTTCACAGGCGTATTAGCTCCACCAGCTCTGTCAGTTCTGTTATTTTGCTGCTTCTTGCAAATCTGTCTGAGCTGTATTTTGCAAATCCTTTCCCAGGATGTGTGGTTCTATTTTTCCTCTGTAAATTAGGTTGGATTTTCCTCATCCAGTCCACGACACATCATTCTATTTTCCTTCCCTGAAAAACTCTGCTAGTTCACACCGTAAGAAGGTAATTTTAGCTCTTCTATTTCTGAATATTTGATACCTCATTTGGTCTCAGACTCTGCAAAACATCCAAAATGACGTATTCAATCCTACAAACTAAAATCTTTTACAAATGATGCAGCATTTCCTCCTGTTCTTCATGCTTCTCCTATCAAGCTGACATCTTTCAAATGCAATCATTCTTTCTCAGAGCACAGAACTTTTCAGATGTCTGCAGCTATCTAGCTGTATGCTCTACCTCACTTACATACAGCTATTAAATCTAGTGTATCCAACCCATTAATATTTAAATAAAAATAGCTACCTTTCACGTCTTCTTTTCCAGAAGCTCTATTTGCATTCATGAGCAGACAAAACTTGTGCCAATGATGTTTCCAGTTAGCAGCAGTTTTGGAGAATTTGAGGTGCCTCAGGGTTTTTACCTTCTGCTCCAGTTTCTTAGTCAGGTCTTCTTTACTTTTCTTTTTCCACCTCCACTGCTACCATGCAGTGTGGCTAATGTGATGACTCACACGAACTTTGATTCAGAGCACATCTCTCTGATGAGTCTCCAGTATAATAAGTGATAAATGAACAAACACTGGAGAAAAGAGCTTGATTTTCTTGGCCCTTTCTTTGTCAGATTATTCATCAATTAACTGTAATAAGACCCAGTTCAAAACCAAGATGAACTGAAACTCTAAACTGTCCAGTGGGCTGTGCAACTCAGGAATTTTCACATCTCTGCTGCAAAGGAAGAGTTTCATTCTGCACAGTTCTCCAAGAATCTCTTTTCTAAATTAAGAGAAATAAGACATGGTGCGGAGTTCTCTGAGCAGGACTCTAGCAGGATCTGGGGCAGAATGCCCATTGCACACAAAAATGAAAACTTGGGAGAAAAATTTATGTGAACTGGGCCCTTCAGCTAAGAAATACATCTTTTCTTTTTTTCTTCTCCGTGACTTTTCTTTACTTGCTCTATTTGTGTTGTTCAGCTTGGAGAAGAGAAGGCTTTGGGGAGACCCGAGAGAGACTTCTCAGTATCTGAAGGGGGGCTGTGAGAAAGAAGGGGGCAGACAGTTTAGCAGGGTTTGTTGTGATAGGACAAGGGAAAATGATTTCAAACTGAAAGAGGGGACATTTAGACATAAACATAATAAAAAATTATGATAAGTTTGATACTGAAGCCCTGGAAGAGGTTGCCCAGAGAGGTGGTGTTTGTCCTGTTCTTGGAGTCACTCAAGAAGATACATCTGAGTACCTGATGGAGTTGTAGGTGCACCCTGTTCACTGCAAAGGAGTTGGACTAGATGGCCTTTAGAGGTCCCTTCCAACTCAATTCTATGGGTCTATGATTCTCTGACTCTCCGATTCTATTCATTTCTGTGCAATAAATTAATAAATGAATAAATAAAATAAAATAGAACAATAGATTACTGATCTGGAAGCAGAACAACTGGGGAGAAATTTATACCAATGCTTTGTGAAAATATAATGATTTATTATAAAACCCACACCTCAGTTAAATTATATTGTAAATAGTATGTAGTATGCATTGCATGAAAGTTCTTTTTTTTGTGCAGTGATGAGAACCATTCAAAATGTGAATTTGGAGATGAACCAAAGCATGCCTCATCTGACAAATCATAAAGCTGGGGCTGCAGTGGTCGGTCTGAAGAAGGGTCTCTGACCTCATTTAGTGCTGCAGAAGTTGTCAGTGAAATATGCTGGTTTGGCCTTGGCTGACTCAGAACCCAAGCTGATATTTCTAGGAAGTAAGAGAACAGTTAGAAGTAAGAGGCTTTTTCATTTGGAAGAGAGTTCAGGGACATACAGATTGCATGTCTTTGTTGCATCAACATCATTTTTTATCAGTCTTGAATTAGCTCCCAGTGTTTAAAATTTTGCAGAAAACGTTGCTTCTCAATTTATTTTATACAATAAGAGCAGTAACTGTGTATGAATTCATAATCATTCTTTTTTTCTACGATGTAGTACACACTGTATTTCTCAAATGAACCTGAAAAACTTTTGATTTCTGAGACTGGAAACTTTGAACTTTTAATAGACTGGAATTAATTCACTAAAACTATTATCACAGCAAAGAGGAAAAGAATTGCTATGTATGAGAACAATTATTATGCAAGAATTGTGCTAACAAAGTCATTTATAAATGAATGAACACTTTGTTCCCTGGAATATTATAATACACAGTATGTTTTCCTTTGAAGTGTCTCCTAACAGCCATGAGAGTTCTATGACTCAGACCACCTGTGCCTATTTCATGGAGAGCTCCAAGGTAGTGTTAACCTCATACTGTACGTCTAAGGGTTGTGCCCTCAATGGAAACAGGACAGCTTTCTGGGATGATGCTGCACTGACCTACTGAGCTGGGAGGCATCGGAAGGACTCAGTTGATTCTAGGACAGCTTTCTGGGATGATGCTGTACTGACCTACTGAGCTGGGAGGCATCGGAAGGACTCAGTTGATTCTGAGCTGACAAGTCAGTGTAACAACATAATGCCAGCTTTCTCCTGGCTATATTTGTGTTGGAAGAAAGTCTAGAGTCCTCAGCATTCTCAGGAGTTGTTCAGACCTCATGTATTTGTGGATTCTAGTTCCCTCTAAGGTTGTGTTCTGTGGGGCTGGTTCCTTTCCAAACAGATGTGCTGTCACTCTCTAGGGTAGGAAGGTACAGTTGTTCCCAGCTTGCATGCATCATGGTGGAAGCAAGGCTTCCAGTTCCTGGTGAGTAAATAGCCAGAGGGGAGACAACCATTTATCTCCAGGTGGCAGATACAAAGCCATGTAATTGGTACCGCTGAGGATAAACCATAGCACTTGCAATATGTTCAGCTGACATCCAAGGGCAGGTGCGCTTCCATCAATTTAGTGCAAGTCTTGCTTCTCCCTCCTCTGCTCTGCACCCAGTCTTGTGAGCACATGGCTTTGTGTTCACTGGAGTATACTGTGATCCACCTGCCTTGCTAAGATGGCATAATGCCCACCATTTGCCTGTGTGCTGGAAAATTTAAAGTGTATCATAAATGTCTGGCAGAAGATAAGAAACAAAATTATGTAATCTGGATGGAAAGTGGGATCCCTCCATTTTGGCAGCGATCATCTGCTGCGTTTGGTGGAAACACAGCTCTCTTCAACCTTCATACTTGAAGAAGTGGCCAGTGAACACAGAGGACAGCAGTGAATAGATACAGCTTATAAAACTGTATGGAAAGTTCCTGGAACAGACCTATACTGCACTACAGCTTACTGGATTGTGTCATGAACAGAGATGTCAATTTGAAATGAGATCTTGCAGCACACCCACCAGCAGGTAAACCAGAGGTGTAGTAGTTGGACTAAGGAACCCACTCATCAGCTCACCAAAAAAGCAGATGTGAGGCTTTCATATATTCTGGGGAAAAGGGAAAGCATGAAAGTCTTGTGGCAACATTCTATTTGGTACAGGCAAAAGTGGATGTTGGATGTTTTCCCTGCATGTTTCCCAAAATTTAAGCTTTCTGTGACTTTCCTTTGAGCAAATTTCAGGTAGGTTGAAATAATCTCTCTCCCCCATATTATGATGTGGTTGCATCCAGTCTTGATTTGCTCTTATATTGCTCTTGTAGCTTGGAAAGCAAATGGTATCCTAGGCTCCATCAGAAGAAGGGTGGCCAGTAGGGACAGGAAGGAGATTGTCCTTCTTTACTCTGCCATTGTGAGGTTCCATCTGCAGTACTGTGTCCAGGTCTGGAGCCCCCAGTACGAAAAAGACAGGGAGCTGTTGGAGAGAGTCCAGAGGAGGGCCACAAAGATGATCAGAGGGCTGGAGCACCTCCCCTGTGAAGACAGGCTGAGGGAGCTGGGCTTGTTCAGCCTGGAGAAAAGAAGGCTGCAGGGTGACCTCATTGCAGCTTTTCAATACCTAAAGGGAGCCTACAGAGGGGAGGGGAATCAACTCTTTGAAAGGGTAGATAACTGCAGGACAAGGGGAAATGGTTTTAAGTAGTTTTAAGTTGGAGGAAAAATTTAAGTTGGATGTCAGGGGAAAGTTATTTACTACAAGAGTGGTGAGGTGCTAGAACAGGCTGCCCAGAGAGGCTGTGGATGCCCCGTCCCTGGAGGTGTTCAAGGCCAGGTTGGATGGGGCACTGGGTAGCCTGGTCTAGTATCAAACAGGGAGGTTGGTGGCCTTGCCTGTAGTGGGGGGCTTGGAGCTTCATGATCCTTGAGGTCCCTTCCAACTGTGGCCATTCTGTGATTTATGTCTCAATTGCCTGCTGTGCTGTACACAACACTGAGCATGGCAGTGTCTGTCCATGTCTCCTCTGACCAAACCTTAGAAGTAGGAGCGCCATGCTTTGCTTTACTTATCCCCTTCTGCCTTGCATGCAAGTCAGACTGGCAGAGAAGCCCTCTTGAGAACTCTGTTAAGGAGGAATTGAAATAATTGGAGGTTTCTAGAAGACACTTGAGAAGAGAGTATGGGAGAAAGTGTAAAGTTGAAGAAATTAATAGTTAGGTACACATTTCAGATTTCACTGACTTTCAACATCTCTTGATTCTCAGCTCCTTTTCAGCAGTTCCACCTTATTATGAAGGTAAACTACTGACAAGAACTGAAGAAATTGCTATCACGTATCACCAGAAAAATACTGTGTTTAGCATCAAATGAGTCATATGTTTTTCACAGAGCAGGAGAAACCTTATCTGCCTGGAAATATTTCCTTGTTGTTCTGTATAATCCACTCTTAGCACATAAAAGCAGGATCTTGGTGCACTCAGACAACTCAGTCGTTTCAGCTGTGTCCTAAGAACACCAGCTCCTGGTGCTTTTAATCTCTGACACAGTGGTAGAGGGAGACACTTTCCGCAGTGTACCTAACAGAGCCCTCCTTGACAAACAGGGAAGTTGAAGGTAAGTTGAAAAATTATCCCTGAGAAACTGAATTTCTATTGAGAACAGCTTTATGACTCATAGCATGGAGTATGTCAAAATAATAGCCTAAAAGTTTGTTGTATTTTAACCTTGCTAGGCAGCTCAGCACCACACAGCTTCCTACTTACTCCCCACATAGCAGAATGGAGAAGAAAGGCAAAAGAGAAGCAAAAGTGCAGGAACCTGTGGGCTGAGATAAAGACATCATACTAGGGAAAGCAAAAGATGTGCACAGAAGCACAGCAAAACAAGGAATTAATTTGCTACTTCTCATGAGCAGATTATCGCACATAATCATTTCATGGAATCATAGAATTGTTTGAATTAGAAGGGACTCTTAAAGGCCATCTAGTCCAACTCTCCTGCAATGAACAGAGATGCCTACAGCTCCATCAGGTGCTCAGAGCCCTGTCCAGCCTGATACTGAGTGTCTTGAGGGATGGGGCATCCACCATGGGCAACTTGTGCCAGTGCTTCAACACCATTATTGCAAAAAACTTCTTTATATCCAGTCCAGAACACAGCTGGCTTTCTGAGCTGTGAGGGCACATTGCTGGCTCATGTCCAGCTTGCTATCCACCAGTACCCCCAAGTCCTTCTTGACAAGTTTGTGCTCTATTTTTACATCCCCCAGGTTGTACTGATAGTGTTTGCCACAACCCAGGTATAAGACCTTGCACTTGGATGTATCGTACCTCACCTGAGCCCACTGCTTGAGCCTGCTCTAGTTCTTTCTGAATGGCATGTCAATCCCACCACACAGCTTGGTGTCTCCTGCAAACTTGCTGAGGATGCACTTGATCCACTGATGAAGATATTAGAGTACTGACCCTTGAGGGGCACCACTCATCACTCACTGATATCCATCTGGACGTTGAGCCATTGACCACTACTCTCTGGGTACAATCTCTCAAACAATTTCTCATCCACTGATGAGAAAGATTGAGTCCACCCGTCTATTCCACATCTTTCTAATTAGGAGAGAAAAATACTGTGAGGAACTGTGCCTTACTGAAGATAAATGGCATCATATGCTTTTCTCTTGTATACTGATGCAGTTGCACCATTATTGAAGGCCACTAGGCAAGACTTATCCTCAGTGAAGCCATTCTGGTTATCCTGTATTACTTCTCTTTCTTCCACATGCTTTAAAGTAGCTTCCTGTAAGATCTATTCCATGATCTTCCCTGGCACAGAGGCAAGGCTGACAAGTTTGTAACTCCCTGGGTCATCTTTCCTACCCTTCTTAGATCTGGGTAAAACAGTGCCTTTTTTCCAAGCATCAGGGGCTTCACCTGACCGCTGTGACTTTTAAAATATCATTGTGAATGGCTTGGTGACTGTGTCAGTGAATTCCCTCAAGGCACTGGGATGCATATCCTCAAGACCCATAGACTTATGGATGTTCAGGTTCTTCAGGTGGTCGCAAACCTGATATCTGTTTACAGCAGGAGGGACATTGCTCCCCCAGTTTCTTGGGAAGACAAGCGCTGCCACTCTGAATATCTCCCCCTTCTTTCTTCAGTTTTATTTCTAAGTTTGATGTCATATGGTATGCGACGTCCTTTCAGTCAGTTTGGATCAGCTGTCTTGGCTGCATCTCTTCCCATCTCATGGGTTCATGAATGGCCAGCATGGGTTCATGAAGGGCAGGTCCTGTTTGACCAACCTGATCTCCTTTTATGATCTAGTGACCCATCTGCTGGATGAGGGAAAGACTGTTGATGTGGTCTACCTAGACTTCAGCAAAGCCTTTGACACTGTCTCCCACGGTATTCTCCTGCAGAAGCTGGCAGCCCGTGGCTTGGACGGGTACATTGTTGGATGGGTGAGGAACTGGCTGGAGGGCTGGGCTCAGAGAGTGGTGGTGAATGGAGTTAAATCCAGCTGGCGACCGGTCACGAGTGGTGTTCCCCAGGGGTCGGTGCTGGGGCCTGTCCTCTTCAATATCTTTATTGATGACCTGGATGAGGGCATTGAGTGCACCCTCAGTAAGTTCGCAGACGACACCAAATTGGCTGGGAGTGTGGATCTGCCTGGGGGTAGCGAGGCCCTGCAGAGGGATCTGGACAGGCTGGAGAGCTGGGCTGAAGCCAGGGGGATGAGGTTCAACAAGACCAAATGCCGAATCCTGCACTTTGGCCACAACAACCCCAGGCAGCGCTATAGGCTTGGGGCGGAGTGGCTGGAGGACTGTGTGGAGGAAACGGACCTGGGGGTGTTGATTGATGCTCGGCTGAACATGAGCCGACAGTGTGCCCGGGTGGCCAAGAAGGCTAACGGCATCCTGGCTTGCATCAAAAACAGTGTTACTAGCAGGAATAGGGAGGTAATTGTCCCCCTGTACTCGGCACTGGTGAGGCCGCACCTCGAGTATTGTGTTCAGTTTTGGGCCCCTCATTGCAAGAAAGACATTGAGGCCCTGGAACGTGTTCAGAGGAGGGCTACGAGACTGGTGAGGGGCCTGGAGCACAGGCCTTATGAGGAACGGCTGAAGGAGCTGGGATTGTTCAGCCTGGAGAAGAGGAGGTTCAGGGGAGACCTTATAGCTCTCTATAACTTCCTGAAGGGAGGTTGTGGTGAGCTAGGGGTAGGCCTTTTCTCTTGTGTAGACAGTGATAGAACTAGAGGCAATGGTTTCAAACTGCGCCAGGGGAGATTCAGGCTGGACATTAGGAAATATTACTTCTTGGAAAGGGTGGTCAGGCATTGGAATGCACTGCCCAAGGAGGTGGTGGAGTCACCGAACATGGATGTGTTCAAGAGACGTTTGGATGTTGTGTTCAGGGATATGATTTAGCTGGGGAGTATTGGTGATGGTTGGACTGGATGATCTTCTAGGTCTTTTCCAACCTTGATAATTCTGTGATTCTGTGATCTCCTTTCATATCCCCAGCTGCTTGCTGGCAAAGCATCATGAGCAGAAAAGACTTTGGCTATATGTAAGCCCTGCTCAGTAACAATTCAAATATGAATGTGCTATCACCACCTTTTCCATACTTAGTCCAAAACTCAGCACCATGTCGCAAGCATCTATGAAGAAAATTAACTCTATCCCAGATAAAACCAGAACAATTGCTTCAAATAGCCTCAGATGTCACCAGATGCTGCAGAGAACAGGCAGTTTATTTGGCAGAATGAACACTGCCCACATGGCTGTGGTTATAATTACAGATTTATTATTACATAAAATAAAAAGAAATAAGCATAGATACACAGTCTTTTCAGTTATCTGGAATGAGCTCTGAAATCAGGTCAAATTCTGATCACAGTGCAGCCATAACTTAGTCTTAGGCCTCATGTAAAAGAATACAATTCACTCATTCGATGTATGGAGAAAAAAGATGACTCAGGCTATAAAATGTGGTAAGGCCTCATATGGTAAATCTCTTCCAAAAACTCCTTAGTCAAATCAAGTCCTTGACTAACTTCAGCAAAATTCATGAAACAACTTAAAAATCCTGAATGGTATATGTTACCGTGCATGCTATTATACAATACTTACGTTAGTCCCATCTTGTTGGTACTGTCATCATCAGCTTATAACAAGGCTTCCTTCTTCTGGCACTTCCTGTCTATAAGGAGTGGGAGGATGCAGCTGTTTGGTGCTGTATGCTAATAAACAGCAATATGGAACCGTGGTATGAAACCACCAAATAAAATATCACCACTAGGACTGTAAACATGTTTACATTCCGGCTCTTCCTCTAGTTATGCATTTGTTTAACAACTGAATTTAAAACTCCACTGTGCCACAGTTGATTCATTTAGACCCATTTTTGTTGGCTAGGTGGTGGGACGACTGGAGTATATAAATGTATTGTTTTTTCCCTTGTGCATCCAGGTTGTATTGTCAGTCAAGCTGATTACATTTTATGAGGCTTTTATAAGTCTTTTTTTCCAGCTTTTCCCCAAGAATAATTTAACTGTCTGGCCATGAGTCAGAGCCCAGAAGCTGTGTTAAGTGGCCCGGTTGCACAGAGCACCAACCTATCTAAAGTGGAAATTTCCCATATCTCAGATCTCTTCCCAGATTCCAGTCAGTACATACCATAGTCTCACAACTGCAACTTCTATTCTCCCCCACTGCTGTTTGTATTTAGAAACTGAATGTCATTTGGGTTTTAATTTATTAGTTGCTTTAATTCGTTTAACCCTAAAATGTCATAACATGACACAAAAAGAAGCCTCTCATTAAGAGTCCATAATGGTCATCTGTACAAGCGGTGGTAACAGACTTCCACCCCTAGACTGGGTAGCACTGTAATATAAATTAATAGTAATGATAACAGCTGTAAGATGGAGTGAAATGAATGGGAGAATGAACAGCCACTTCCAACTTCACCTCAGCATTAAACTATAACATCTAAAAGCTAATGAGCTAAAAAGAAACGAATGAGAAAATTAATAAAGCACTGCAAAATAGAGCATTGGAGAGAAACTTCTCCTCCCTCCATACCATGGCTAATTAATGCGATCTATTCCAATAGGAATAACCCTAAGCAGCACTTACTCATTTTTAACACCCTGTATTCCATGCTAATCATAGAATCATAGAATCATAGAATCATAGAATCATAGAATCATAGAATCATAGAATCATAGAATCAAACAATGGCCTGGGTTGAAAAGGACCACAATGCTCATCTAATTTCAACCCCCCTGCTATGTGCAGGGTCACCAACCACCAGACCAGGTTGCCCAGAGCCACATCCAGCCTGGCCATGAATGCCTCCAGGGACGGGGCATCCACAACCTCCTTGGGCCTGTTCCAGTGTGTCACTAGTTACAAATCATGCCTATTAAAATGGCACTTTCAATTGTGCAAGAAAACTCATGGACACTGATTTTTCAAATGGTTTACTTTCTTCATGTTCTACCAAATAAATGTTGTGGTTGTTTATCTTCTTCTTTTACTGGCATGTGCTATCTGCTTCCAAAAGGAGATTATAAAAACTGGGTCAATTTTTGCACTAATTTATAGTCCATGCAATCTTACAGGAGCCACAGGTGTTACACAGAACAAAACTGGTAACAGTTTCAGCCAGAAATTAGTATATAATTGCCACAGAATATAAATTGGCCAACTCACCTTTCTTCCCAAGAATAATAACGTGAGTTTCAAGTGTAAGTAGTAGATTTACAACAAAACTAAAGGGATTCATGAATCCCACATTTACAGGAACTGTTCCATTCGTAGAGGATAAATCATGCCTGACTCTCTCTATACTATGCACTTAATTGTTTTTCATCAGTTTATTCCCACACAGACAGGCATGGCCTCATTCTCTTTCCCATCTTTACGTTATTCACATTGTATACAAAAGCTGCCCAGGAAATGCTCTGAAAAAGAAGCAAATGGTCTGAGAAACAAATGTAATTTCTTGTTAGTATTCCACTTCAGAGAAGAGCTGTCAATTTATTTAATTTTTTTTTAGGAGTATTGTAGCAGAGACTAAAATTCTGAAGAAATAAACAAGGGCATAATAAACTGGCAAGCAATATTAAATTTTTTGTTATTTTTTTCTTTAGTTTGTTGGTATCTTGAGTGAAATAGTGCACACACTTTGTATGAGTAGTAGATGTGTTCTGTAGATATAATCATCATTGGTAAAAACGTTTTAGAAATGGGTTGAAGCAAATGGCAACCTGATTGTTGGTTGTGCTATTGCTGATGATTCGTGAGTATTAATTATGAAGAGATACCAGTTATTTCTCATTAACATCATTTGTTCCTATGTCTATACTCAATACAAGGAATTTTTGTGGGTGGAATGCTAAAAATTTAAAAACAGAAATCTCTGAGTAGATGTCTTGTGAACTGTGCATACCTTGACAACATCCATGAGTCACCAGGTGATTTACAATGTGAGGAACTCACAGCTACAGAACTTAATGATTAATACATGGGTTGCTGGGAAGTTGTATCCTAATGTTTGTCCAGGGAAAAAGCTCATGGATCAGATAAATAATGATAGCATGCCTGAAGAGCTCTGGTTTCCCATGCTTGGTGTTTCTGCAAGCAAGCTGGAGATGGAAGCAAGAGAAGGCACAGCTGCAGCAGGGGAAAGGAATTACTCAGTGATTCACAAAACCCTGCATAACCTCTGCATTTCACCCTGGTATGCATGGGCTGAATCTTGTGCTAGACCAAAGGCAACCTTCTAAATTGGGATCTAGTTTTTAAATGAAGGCACAAGGGAACAGACAGTCCATTCATTCCTTGCTAGTTTGGTCCTTTTTTTTTATCACTCCAATTGGAAAAGTTCTGTCTAATTCCTCATTTTTTAAGATTGCTTCCATCTCCTAGCACTTATTCATCCTATTCTAACTCTTTAAATGCTGGTTTTCCTCTGTGGGGGTCTTATGGGAGGAAAACAAGTCATTTTATCAGATTTTATTTTGAAAAACTAAACACATCAAGATCATTTTTTTTGGTCCAAGAAAAGAATTTATTTCATCCACTAAATACTTCTGTGGCTCTTTACCGATGTTCTTCAGTTTTATGAAGCACCCCTGAAAGGATGCGATACTCCAGTGTTAGGCTTATTTGTGCCAAATACATCATGGACAAAGTAGTGTGAGTGCCTAATAGTTGTTATCCTGATCACCAATTCAGGAGTGATACTCATTCTTCGTACCATAATATCTGTTTGTTCAGTGTAGTCTGTAAAATGTTTTCACAACCATTACTTCCTAAGTCGCTCCTTTGTTTGATGTGTTCAATATATGGTGTTACCATCTTCTACTTAAATGTGTAACTGAATTAAAATACCACTCGGATGAGCTAAGGACATGAAAAAGTTCTCATTAACCACCTATCTACACATTCCTTTTCATTGTGACTCTGTTAAATGGCAGTTTTACAGCCTGCATTGATTTCAGAGACCTATTGAAGAGAACTAACGTCTTAAACCACGTCAATAGACTTACATTTGATAATTGCAAGGCCTCATGTCCATCATTCACATTTCCTACTATCTTTTACATTGAAGACATTTATACAAAGTGTGGGCCAAGCCCCTTCTTGATTCTCAACTGCAACCTGCCTTCCTACTTGGACCCAAGTCAAGAGTTGTCATGAGATAAATCTTGGGGCACACAGCTAGCTCCTCCTGAACGGACCACACAGTTTCTTTTCATACTCCATTTAAGTAGTGTAGGCACTTGGCATGTGGCTCATAAACTGCCTGTAAGTGTCACTATGGATGCATGGAAGCAGGTGAGTGGAATGGTCTCTGGCAGTTTTAACTGTCCTGGCTCTGAAAAGGTGACGTGAATGTAACTTCACTTAACCAAGAGCTTAGTCCATTCAGTACGTGCTCTGTGGCACAGTACTAATTTCTAACAGGAATGTCAATGTAAGTTAAAGCGTCTAGGTCAAGTAATAGGTATGTTTACCTTTAGCAGTACAATGAATACCTAGATTAGAGTGGAAATAATACTTGAAATTGTTGTCTTCGGTATATTAGCAAAACACCATCAACACCTAACAAGGGACTCTATCATTGCTAGCCTTCTTTTTATCGCTAATGCTATCATACTTTTTTCTTCCTTTCATTTTGTCCATAATTTATGTTTTATGTAGAGTACTATTTCTCTGATTTCCCATTTTTACCTTTA
Source organism: Perdix hodgsoniae (assembly GCA_035772895.1). Taxonomy (NCBI): domain Eukaryota; kingdom Metazoa; phylum Chordata; class Aves; order Galliformes; family Phasianidae; genus Perdix; species Perdix hodgsoniae. The sequence continues at coordinate 271,028 of JAPSGF010000168.1, forward strand.
ATTAATGTCTTTGCTAAATTCTTTGTTAATTTCCACTAGCTGATTTCCTTTCTCTGCACCAGAAGGGACTTGAGCCCAGCACTGTGCAATTTTACTGCTTTGATCTCTTAAGAGCTCATGTGCACTGCACATGGGAGCACTGTGCACTGTCCTATTTTAGGTTTGGTGTTCACGGTGGAAGAGTTTCCACTTTTTCTGCCACCCCTGAGCCCTACCTCATTTTGCAATGTAACTCTTCAAGGGTTCTTTTCATCCACTTTCCTATGGCTACAGGTCATGGTTGCTGGTAACCAGATAGCATTTTTCTTTCACTTCAGTAATTATCTCATTTTTCTCAATTCACCATGGCCCTTTAAATCTTCAGGGCTGATATAGGAAAGAAAGCTTTAATAATGTTTACCTAAAAGAAAAAAAGTAATTGAAGGCATCTACTTCTAATTATGTTCCATTGATGTTGAGGAAAGGGAGTGCATACAGCAAAATACCCAGCCACTCAGTAAGCACTTCCTCTTACATCATCATCTTAAGATATTATTTAACAGCTGCTGAGGAAAACAATAAAGAATTTATGGTTTCAAGTCCCTACAAGTGACCATCTTGAATTCCGGTAAAAATAGTTTCTCATTACAACTCATTACAATGAGATTCAAAATACATTTATTTTTTTTTCCCTGAAAATACAAATGCCCAAATACTTCTTAGCAGCCTCAGTTATACTTAAGTGCTCAGTATGTTGTGGTTCATACATTTTCTGGAATTCTGATAGCAAATTCACCCACATGCATTCGAGAATATTAATCGTAGTGTCTTAAAACCAGCATCTTCATTTTAAAGTGCCAACTGCTCACTGTCCTCACGTTCAGCAATAAGAGTTAGATAACCTTCTTTCTCACCAGCCAAAATTCCAAGCTTCGACCATTATTCAGAGCTTCAAAAGTCTCTTCTCACATTTTTTGTAGCATTAACTTGTTTTTTTTTTCAAACTGTGTGTGTCTGTATTAATTGCACAAGAACTCCAGGACTGAGGGAAGCAGTCTTTTTTTTTTTTTTTTTTTTTTGAATGGTTTTTTGGTGCCCACAGTAATGCATTGAGCTGTGTTTAGATAGCAACAGCTTTGGGGACTGTAAAATCAAATGGGAGTTGGACACATTTCAAGTCACTGAGTTGTGTCCTTTGTGTTGGAAGCATTAGATAATCTTTTATTACATGTTTTATCTTTTAATAAGCTTGATTTTCAACACTCACCCATTGCTGTTTCTTCCACTCTATCTAAGCTGCTAGTAATATTCTTCTAACAGCATGGCAAATTTTATACCTGTGCAGCTAATGGCTAGTTGGATTTTTCCAGATTATTCCTCTGTTTTTATTTGCTTTGTATTTAATATTTGGAAATTTTTATGGGTAGCAAACATACTCATTTTACACATGGTTCAGGTTGTGTCCAGCAATAAAGGTTCTGCACAACTGAACCTCTTATCCAATCTAGGTACGCTTTTTTTAGCCAGTGAGGTACAATGAAAAGGAGAGATAACTTTCAGAAAAAAAGCAATTTTGGCAGGTTTTTGCAAGAATATGGTTTGGATGGAAAAGAGCTACAGTTGATCAGAATTGACAAGAAGGAATAAACCACTGATTACTTGGTCGATTGATGATTGATTAATCGATTGATACACAGAAGCCTTGATAAGCCAGATGCTGAAGAAAGGAACTGGTAGTAACAGATCAGAATGTCCTATTGCTTGGTAGATGAAACTGGAGGAGGAGGACTGAGCATCCAATTAACTCTGTTTAATGAGAAAACAAGGACCTGTGTTCTAACGAGAACTGAACGCTAATGCCTAACAGCAGCTGAGAACATGTAAGGTGTAAATAGAAAGGAGTCCCTGGATGATACAGATGACTTATTCCCACCATTACTAGTAGGCAGAAGATTGCAGTGGCTTCAGTTATAGCTTTCTTTCAATTTGTTCTGCAATGGTTGGCCTTCACAGGCTCAGCATGAGGCTTTCAGTCTGGGACATCTCCTTCTGGATAACAGCTTCTGTTCCTCCTCATAGTTTTCACTCTCCTTCTTTTAGTCATTGTGCTTCAAGCCCAAGCTTGAGGCAGCAGATGGATTTAACAGCATGAGATCAGACATTTCCTGTTATGATGAAATAAAAGAAAAAAACTAACTTAGCTCTACTGACACAAAGGGGAGTCATTGCTTGTGAGTCAATGGGACTAAGATTTCACTCTTTGTATCTAGACTGCTCCTGAGTACTTGGAAGAGGACATTCTGGGAGGATCTGAGTCTTTTTATGGTATTCGTATGGAGATGCAGAATATGCTAATGAAATGAAAAATTATCGGGATAATACTTGTTTTCCGTGAACAATCATATTAACAATTTAGGGATGATGGTATTAACAGAGCAACAGCAATTAAAGAAGAACAAGTTCTATTTCTGATGCACTTATCTTTCTTAAATACTCTTTTGAGTACTTTCCAGTCGCTAAGATTGCTCTTTTGGAGTGTCCCGTACATGTAGGTGTTAAAAGTAAACAGTAGGTGGCCTCAGAACATTAGTATTGCTCTTCACTGGACCATATAAAGCGAGGGCAGATTCTCTGTGGTTGGGTACAGTTCCTTCCCTAATCCTATGAAACTTGCTGAGATGTATTCTGCAGCCTAGAGCTATTGCTTTCATTTAAATACAAGGCTATTTGTCAAACCTTAATGTGAGATCAGGTGATCCAACTTTTCTTGGTGTTTCAAACCCATTTTGAGCACTGTCATCTTTCAGTTATTAGAGGAAATTTGTGTTGCACAGAAAAAAAAAAAAAAAAGAAAAAAAAAGAAAAAGAAAAAGAAGGTATGCAATTCTCACTATTGAATGTGGCACACCAGATATACTGGCTACCTATAGAAGTGAAAGAAGCTGGAAAATCCACTTGCTACTTTACTGATCATTATCTTCTGCTCACATGCCTTGTTTTTCAAATGTCCAACGACTGACATTTGGTCATTCACACAACACGTTTGTGGGCAGTACTATATTAGGAGTAGCTGTTGATCCTTTGAGGGCAGACAGACTTTGCAGAAAGATTATGATAGCTGGACAATCACCAACCATATGAATTTTAAGATTCTGCTGGATTCTCTACCTGGGACAGGGCTGCCCTGGGCACGCAAAAAGACTGGAGACAAGAGGCTGAAGTGCTTTCTGTGCAGTGCAGTGTCATAGAAAGAATCTGGGGCATCTTGTTGATAGCATGCGGAGTATGAGTCGACAGCACATCCTTGCAGCCAAAAGGACCAGAAGGGATTGTTCCACTCTGTGTTGCATTGGTGCAGCCTCACTTCAAGGACAGGGTGAAGTTTTGGGCATCAAAATATAAGGATAGAAAACTATTAGAGAGCATCCAAAGAATGGTGAAGAGTCTAGAGGGCAAGATGGATGAGGAGAGGCCAGGAAGGGAGGGAGGGAGGGAGGGAGGGA
>JAPSGF010000168.1:274909-298326 GCA_035772895.1 Perdix hodgsoniae
GGAAGGAAGGAAGGAAGGAAGGAAGGAAGGAAGGAAGGAAGGAAGGAAGGAAGGAAGGAAGGAAGGAAGGAAGGAAGGAAGGAAGGAAGGAAGGACAGAAAGAAGAAACAGAAGCCTTGCATATTAAGGAAGATGCAGCCATATTATAATCCATGCTGAAACAATGAGAATGAAAGTACAACAAGCCTCATCACTCCTGTTTTCCTTTTTTTTTCCTTTTTTTTTTTTTTTTGCCAAGTTGAGTACCAGTGAGTCACCATTAAAGGACTGTTTGTCCATTAAAACCAAAGCATCTATCTTCAGCCCAATGAAGACCTGCAAAGACTGCAGTGCAAGTGGCTGTTCAAGCCAAAGGAAAGCAGACCAGTTCTTGTCTTTGCAGGGAAATAAGCTGCATGTCTTCAGCGTGAGAAATAAGACCACAGAGACTTCTCAGCCAACCTTCTTCTGGCTCTGCAAGAATGATTAAAGAGCTGTTCTCCTCCTGGAGATTGTGCTCTGCTCTCCACTCTAACAACTCCAGAAGTATCTGGACTCATAGAAGCAACTGTGAGGTAAAGCAAAGAGGCTCACCAACAATACTTGAAAATGACTTCATTGTGTCTGAGAGGTATTTCTCCAAACAATATGGTGATGCACGTCAGAGGTCTCGTGGTGTCTAAACTGAGTTAATACTGGTGTGTTCTCTTCTGTTAAATAAACAGGTTCACTTTGGGTCCATGTCCTTCTTGTGAATCCGTGTACTGTTGTGTTTAGCTAAGGAGTAGAGTACTTTCAAAAGCCAGCACTTTATCTAGGCTGACCTGTGTCATTCTGTGATGTTCAAAAGAGAAGGAAAACAAAAATTTTTATTTTGTAATGCACCATTCAAACCAGAAAGGAGTTCAATATCCCTTCACTTTCAGTATTTGCCAGCACAAAAATCTGCCATCCCAGTGTTGGTGAGACAGTATGACCTGTGGAGCGCTCTAGGAGAAGCCCTCTGTTCCATGATTTTATCTCTTGTAATTCACATTTGTCATCCTCTCCAAATTCTGGCAGAACAGAAAAGCAGCCTTTCAGCAGGCACTGAAAGGTCAAAGAAGCATTAGATCTGCCAGCTTGTGACGAGGATGCAAACCCCCTTCTCTGGATCTTCAATATACCATAGTCTTTTAGGACAGAGCCATTGTGTATGGAGAAGAAGGGACGTATGCTCTTAGTGCCTTCTTTTGCAAGTTGCCATTGCACATCTTTAAAAGCATAACATCGTTCACATGAGAAAGGGACAGGGAAAATAGCTTTGCCTTCCTTCCTCTCTGTTTCTACAGTGCAGTACCAAAGGTGCATCCAAGACATGGCAGTAAGCCTATTTTTATTGCTGATGGAATTTTGTGTGTCTGCCAGAAAGAAGCAGCACTGCAGAAAACAGGCTGACAGGTCCAGACCTTGCTTCTCTAAGGGAAAAACTGCTGCCAGAGAAAAGTAACATCCATTAGCGGGGCACCTCTGAACATCTCATCCATCAGGCCTGAGGAGAGATGGCTCACACAGCAAACCCCAGAGCTCAAAGAAGTGCAGCTGTTGTTGGAGTGTGCCCCATCCTGCCCAGGCTGCCCCATTGTCCAGTCATCCTCTGATTGCAGAGATCTCCTTCTGGCTCAGTCCCCTCCACTCAGAAAGGTGACTGGCCAGCTCATTCCCTCCTGTCATGGCTCCTGTGACACTCTGCTTGCCTTTATCACTTCTCCATTATGGTAGTTATCAGATCAAATTATAGCTGCGTGGTAGATACTGGGTTAGCTCTCAAAGCAGCAGGGATGAGCACAAGGTTAATTACCATCTTACCTGCCTGGGGAGTGAATATGTTAATGATTTATTGAGCCTGCATTTCACTCAATATTCCAAGCAGAGCAAAGGACAGACCTGGACAGCGCTACACTGCTGTGGCAAAGGCAGCAATCTGCATTTGGCTCATTAGGGAGCCTGGTTACACCTACCTGAGTTTCAGTGGTGCTGGTATTTAGCTGAGCATGGAAATCCACCTGAAATGTCCTAAATCTTGTCCTTCCATTCAAGTTTGTCTGCTTTATCCTGTTACTGGTTGTGCTCCAGCACTTGGGGATCCCCAGTGTCCTTTGTCATGTGTGATGAGCTGGCATCGTGAGGAGGAGGGAGAGGATGTGCACTTTTCCCTCACCACAGAATTGTCATCTGTGTGTGAGATAAGAACATCCCTTGTCAATTAATGTGGTTTCAAAAGAGCTGTGCAATTTAATTTGCATTACAACTGATGCTGGCCTAACAAACTGAAATGCTGTTTAATGTGTTAGCAGTCCAGACATTTTCAGTTACAATTTGATGATAATTTCTGTGGTTCTCAGGCTAAATTCATGCTGGAATTTAATCACCATAAGGCCACTAGCTTAGCTGGAACTACACCAGTTCATACTATTGAGAGTTCAGCTCTTGTTTAAGTGTCTATATCACTTTTACACAGTCTTAAAATATCCTTTAAACTGTATGAAAAGCTCAGAAAGCTTGAAATAATAGGATTATTTCAGTTTATTTCAGTTCTTACCCTTCTGAAAGTATGATATATATTTTTTTTTTCTGGTTCCATTGGTTTTACTATCTATGGTGATTAAATATTGGTTATCTTCAACAGCTTATGAGCATGGCAGAGTGGGGCTGGGTCAAATAATCTTAATATGGACTCTCTCTAAAGCAATGCCATATTCAAGATGTTTGAATCGCAACATGAAGTTCTGTGCCTTGCTTATATAGTCTTGACTATACTATAGACTCTATTTTAGACTACATCTATAATGACAAATAAAAATGACGCTGGGGAGCATTTTGGTGGGAGAGCATCTATCCATGAGGCTTATTTGCTTATGCCTGCAGACACTAATATTTTCTTTTTTTCTGTCTTTAAAGAAGAGTCTTCCTAGGTTTTAGTAATGATGTGGCAACCTACACTGGGATTCATTTGATCTTTTATTATCTAAATGTTAGGCTTTGATCTAAGCCAGTATCTCACTGTAGCCAATAGCAAAATTCTTGTCCCATTCTGAATCTGCTAGTGTTAGAAGAACTGAGTCTTACAGAGATTCAGTTTCACAGTGGATAAATTACTGGTGAATGTTCATGCTAAGTTTTAGCCCTATTGTTAACAAATGTGATAGCTATCAAATCTCTGAAGTTCAGCATGTGTCAGAGGGCAATAATAAACTTAACTTGTCCCTTAAACATTGTTCTGCAGGACTGCAAACCTATTGAGATCCCTGGCTTAGTAGAGCTAATGTGCAACTGTAACCAGAAGGCATGGTACCCTTTTGTAACTGTCATGCTAGTATGAACATTGATGAGATCAAAAATTATATTTATGGGAAAAAATAAATGAAGCAGGTATTAAACTTGGAAATAAACCCTATGATGCTGTAGATTTCCCTGGTACTCCACACCATGTTAAAAGGCAGAGTCCCTTTCCTGACAAATGCTCTGCCTCATTCAGACGAGTATAATGCATCAGAGGAGTTCAAATATGGAATGCACTTGGAAAAGACACGTAAGAAGGGAAAAGCTTGAAGAAGAAGGAAGAGGATGAGTGATACAACAGAAGTGGGAACCTGGTTGGAATAAAAAACAAAAAGTTTTGACTGGGGAGAAATAGACAGATATGTCCAAACTTTTCTTTCAGTTACACCACTATAAAGATGTTGTTTTTCTGTCATTCTTGCCTTTGAAGAGCCTGAATTTCTTTATTATTTATTATTGCCATTATTATTTATTTTTCTTTTAGTAAACAAATAAAAGACAAAACCAGGAAATAAAAAATACATAAGCGTGGCCAGTACTGTGATGGGGGCTTACTGATTTTGTAATTTTAGAGGCAGAGATGGTAACTCAGTGCATTTTCTCCTTGTGGGGTGGGATGCAGTTTGAATTCTTGAGAAATGAAACAGCTTGTTGTTATTTACAGTTTGGGGCTTAACAAGGAGGTGAGGAATATGGGTGGATTTTAATTATCTTCTGTGAACTGCATGACCTGAAATTTAGTCAGGCATTAGAATCATAGAATCATTAAGGTTGGGAAAGGCCACAGAGATCATTTAGTCCAGACGTTGACCCATCACCACCACACCCATTAAACCATGTCCTTGGATGTCTCACCTATGCTTTTCTTGAACACCACCACAGACATTCACTCCACCACCTCCCTGAGCTGCCAGTTCCAACAGCTCATCACTCTTTCTAAGAATTTTTTCCTAATATCCAACCTGAACCTCCCCTGATGCAGCTTAAGGCCATTCCTTGTCATCCTTTCCTTGTTAGACTTCTTATGTATGTCTACTCTGCATGTAGAACTATAGCAAGACCAAAAAGGTTTGAATAATTCTAGGAAAGCAAGTAGTTGGACAGGTAAGTTCATAGGACAACACAAGGACTTGCCCCTGCAGCTTTGAACCACTAAGTGCACAGGCCAGGCTCACATTATTTCCCTACTTAATGTCTCTCACAGCCACTACCTGTGATGAAATATAAGCACAGAAGCACTACAGGATGAAGCAGATCATATATTTTGTCCTTATATTCTACACCTTAATGATAACAGTTGGCTCTAAATACTAAACTTCCCTGCAGACTTAGCAAAAGTTTATAACTACAATATCTTGACATACAAATGAGAGGCCAGTTAGGTTGTCTGTGAGCGAGGTGAAGGCCAGGCATTGGAAAAAACTTGATAGGATAGAGAATGCAGTGCTCTCAAAAGACACTGACAAAGTGCTCCAGGCATCACCTGCAAAACAAGGAGATGTGTGGGAGCTTCACTGAATCAACCGGAGATTTTAAAACCTAGAATTTTGCCCAAAGGGAAATATTAGGATGGCATTCTGAGGAGTGGAAGGAGTGCAGACAGAGCAGAACAAAATGCCAGTTGACTGAAACTGTTTCTGTTGTCTCATCTAATGTTTAATACCCTTTTCAAATTGTGACACGTACCAGCAGAAGTGTAGGAGGTAATTGTGTACCAGTGGCCTAAATTTCTTCCCACACAAAGTCAGTGCTTTTACATTAGGCTATCCGCAGCTTTCACTGTAAGGATACACAGAACCAGTTCTTCACCTTTTGTTATACTGATATCAATTCAAGATCAATAATTCAAGAATGCGTTCATACCCACATTTGTAAGTGTGCACTGAGCACATTGCAAACAACAGCTGATACAACAAGCTGTGCAGTCTCTGACTTCTGAAAACTCTTGTTTCCTAGACTAGAATTTCTCCTGTTTAACAAAACAAAGGAAGATAAATGCACATCCACACTGTATTTCTTCTCACTGATCATAGAATCATAGAATGGCTTGTGTTGGAAGGGATCTGATATTTCCTACAGTCAGAAATCCAACTGCCCTGACTCCTTTGGCAGATGCTGGTCAATCAGGATACGCTGCCAGACCTTTAAGTAGCCATTCAGGAATATATAGTTATCCTATAAGTACTGTGACAAAGCTTCCAGCCCTGTGCACTGAGAGAAGAACATATGGATACCTGGACCTCACTCCTCATGAGTGGTCTCTACTGAACTGCCTTCTAGTATCACTTGATGGTACTGGTTTTTGATGGGATTCATGTTCCTGGGCATCTATATGCTGTTTGAGCCTCCTGCTCATTTATAGAAGACATATGTTTCATATAGGTTCTTCATCATGGTCGCCAGCCCTTTGAATGCATCTTGCATAGGAAAATTCCAAAGACATTTCATGCTATGGTGAGACAATTGAATGAGAATCCATATCTCCGTTGTTTACAAAGGGATTTCAAATACCTGTCTCATACCTACTCTTTAGTGTCTAAATCTCATTCAAATCCCACTAAGATGTGAAAAGTAGATTTTACCCCCTCAGATAGATATAGCACTGTCATTAGTGCTCAGTATTCTCATAGCTTCTCAATTTCCATCCTTCTTTAATACTTTCAGTGGTAGGATGGTGTTTGAGCATCCCTTTTCTGCATTGAAAAGTGAGAATATATTGATCCTGAATGGAATATTATTGTACCTCTAGGAGTTAGTGATACAAATAACAGTTAATCTGAGTAGGCACAGGCATTTTCTACACTGTGCTGTACATACTGTGTGGCTTTCAGGACTGTGTCGTGTGGTACAAATTCTTTGGCTTTAGTATAAACGTAGCTGGTTTTAACTGAGGAGCCTACAGGCAGCAGGCACAGTACCAGCGATTACATCACCTGCACAGCTTTGCTTTTATCTAAAAGTGGAGCAAAAACTTGTCACGTGAAAATCCTTTAGGAATAAAGTTATTTTCTTGTAAGGAAATTTCAAATTACAAATTAAGTATTACAGATGACCAAAATGAAGAGCCTCTCTCTGTGGAAAGGATCTAATCTGCATACTGTACCACGGGAAAATACATCTGAGCTCCATCTGCTGATGCATGAAAGTGGGTTGCTCAGCATCTGAAGGGACTCGTATGCTAGTTATCTAAGATTTACTTGATACTTACATTCCCTTTCTTATTCTGTCTTATTCTGTCAGTTATCTTATTAAGCTGTGCTTTTGTTGGGCCTTTCTTACTGAGATACAGAAATAACCCTGCACCATCTCCTTCTCTTCCTCTTAACTTCACTCCTCACTCAGGTGCAGAGCACAGGGTTACTGAATAATACATTTACATCTTTGAAAGCCGAAGACAAACTCCTTCAACATGCTCAGAATTCTTAAGTATTCATATCCATCAAACCTGCTGGGGAATAGACTGGTTGTCCAAATTATGGTTTTCCAGAGAAGACTTTTTTATTTTCATTGTGCAAAAAACTTTTGAGTCTGTTTTGGGATGGGTTGCTACAAATAACCATTGAATTAATCATGAAGTTCCATTTGAAGCAACTCTATATGGTCCTTATGCACTGTAGCACTGTTAAGGAACAGCTTCTAGATGTTGAAGTGCATACTGGAGAAGTTCAAAGGTAGAAGCATAAATTGACAAACGTTTTTGACTTTTCCCAGAAGCCATTGACTAGATAGTTGGTGCTGGAAGGAACTGGTGTCCCAGTGCTGGCATGCAGAATCAAAAGCAACTTTGGCTGGACTTTGTAGAGGTAAGAAAGTCACATAAAAATTGAATGGTGTTTGTCTTCAGCCTAGAGTTTGATGCAGTTTACCTATGAAGTCTAAGAACTGAGAGTGTGAGCAGAAGTTGAGAAGTCATTACATGCAGAGAGTTAACATTCTTGGCTCACTTCCTTGGCTGCTCGGAGTGGTGAGTGGCAAGGGCATACACCAAAATGAACACACTTGGTATTGTCTATATTACTGATGTAAACAGTATTAAGGAATATTCTGTGGCCTTGGAACCTGTTCATCTGGATTGTTTCATTGTACCCAGTAGGGTTCTGGTCAAGGGCAATAAGCACTCTCTTAATCAGCAGCCAAAGTAAATCCTGGGCTCATCAAGGGCTCAGAAATGTTCCCAACATGTGACAGTAGGAGGCAACTTATTTTCAGAGAGTGAGAATGACTCTACCCATCTGCCTCTTCCATACCAGAAAACAGACCTGGGAACACCAGGTACAGAGTAGATTAGGTCACAGACCCCATGACCTGCCTTCAGGTTTCACATATGGCCTCCATTCACCTTGTTCTGCTCCTCAAGTTGAATTCTCATTGATGCTCCTTCCCAGCCTAATGATCTACCCTATTCCATACCAAGTGACCCTCTGTATACTACAGTCCTACCAGTCACAGTAACCTGAAGAGTCTGAGAAATCTCCTGCTCTTGTTATCCTCTCTTCCTTGTGGCATCACTTGTTGAGTAACCACAAAAAAAGGGTTAAGTGTGTGTTGTATCAGAGGTTGCCTGCAAGCTGTCTTTTTGGACTGCAATTGTTAGTACTAGAAAGAGGAGAGCTGAGATGATCAAATCAATGTGTAAGGATAGCTGAAGTGCAAAGAGGATGGAGCCAGAGTCTTTTCAGTGGGGCCCAGTGTCAGGACAAGCGGCAGTGGGTACAAACTGGAACACAGAAGGTTCCCTCTGAACATCAGGAAGCATTTCTGTGCTGTGTGGCTGATGGAGCACTAGTACAGGTTGTCCAGATCTCCTCCTTGGAGATCTCCTTGGAGGCTCAGGGCCTGGACATGGCCCTGAGCACCCTGCTCTGGGTCTGTCTGCTGGAGCAGAAGTTGGAGCAAATGGACTGAAAGGTCCTTTTCAACCTCAGCTGTTCTGTTCTACGATTCTATGATACAGAAGTGAAATAGAAATATCTCAAAATTGGCAAACAATACTTGAGTGCATATTAGATGCCTCTTTGAGGTGATGTGAGTTAACATGAGAGACATCTGGTAGACATCTTGAAATTCTTTCACATTATCCTAGATATAGAAGCTGAAAGACAGAGAAAAAATTTGCACATGGAAAATTAACCACTGAAAGTCACTTTAACCTCAAGCAGGTGAATTTTGTTCCTACTGTAAGGCCTTGTGGAACTCTCAAAACTGTCTCTGATTTGGGAAAAACTGAAAGAAAAAATAAAGATAAATTCATCGGTCGTTCTTATTTTTTGAGAGGCCAAATTAAAAGTCAAATACATCTTCAGCATTTTTTTCTTCCAGCTATTCTATTTGGGGTTTCTTCCTTAATCTTAAAAATCTACAAAGTAAAATGCAGTGTTAGTAAAATATTTCTTTTCTCATTACTTTCTCTGTTATCAGCATGTATACATCTGCCATATGTTTCTTGTTTTAAGTTTCAAATACTGCAAAATTCTGCCTGTAAAGTAAGAAAACAGTTATGAATCAAATAAAATCTGAAGCATATTATATTCTTGATATTATTTTCATGTTTACCTTCTTTATGGATTGGTGTATTGGAATCTCAGTTTTACTGCTTCTCCTTCAAAATAATTTTAGCTTCCCTTGAAAAAAATAATTATTTTAACTAAGACTTTTATGTTGAAAGTGTGTGATATTTTTGTCACAGGATGTCACATGTATGAAGATTCTGAGCCATTCTGCTGAGTCACTCCCACAGCTGCACCATGTGGGATTTATTAGTTCTGATTCAAAAAATTATTATAATAATAATGAAGAGCAACAGAAAAACAGCACATTTCATTGAGGCAGAGTACACTGGGAGTCAAGACACAGGATGGAATTCCTCAGCATGGTCATGCTTTGGTGAGAGATACATCACTTGTATAGTCAGGGGACAATTGATGATATTAAATTGAGAATAGCTGTTGACTCACTTGGTAGAAAGGGCTTGCAAAGAGATCCTGACAAGTTGGACAGCTGGGCAATCACCAACCACATGGAGTTTAACGGGAGCTGGATTTGCTGATCCTTGTGGGTCTCTTCTAACTCAGGATATTCTGTGATTCTAAGATTTAAGACTGAAATAAAAGCATAATTTTGGACTGTTCTCACACAGCATTTATGTCTGCTTTTTCTGTGGATGAACTGTGTGAATTTACAAACCCAAATAATACCTGATTGCCACTTTGATGTGCCAGCATAATACAATATGCATGAATCCTATGTATTCCAATGCAATAGTCAGAGAAATTAGCTACAATCTCTTAAGTTAGTCACTACAGCACATGCAAAATGAATCTCTTAAATTTTCTAAGTGGCAAGGCTCACTTTTTGGATCCTCTTCCATGTTGGCTTTTAGATGCTTAAAAAGAGACAGAGGCTGAAAAAGACTTAATTTGCTGGCTGAAAACTGCAACTCCATGTATTTGCCTCTGAAAATTCAGAATATATTTCAGCAGATCTAAGTAAAAAATGTTAACAAACTGAGCTGGTTTTTTTGGGGTTTTTTTTTTTTTTTTTTTTTTGAATTTTTTTTGTATCTTTGAATATCTCTTAAACTCTGTTCACTTACAAAGAATCGTATAGTCATAGAATGGTCTGGGTTGAAAAGGGCCATAATGATCATCTAATTTCGTGGGAGGGGAAGTGCCAACCACTAGACCAGGCTGCCTAAAGCCAGAGTAAGTAGACTGCTTAGGAGGCTTGTGTAGCCCAAGAAATAGGGAAGGAATTCTAAGTGCTTACAACTATATCTAGCATAAGTCCTAATACCATTATTATGCTAAAAATAATGTCATCTGTGCTATCTCAGAGGGAACCCTCACATATATAATCCCCCTGTGGCAGGAGAGTTGGAAACTGATGACCCTTGGGATTCCTTCCAACCCAAGCCATCTACGATTCTATGATATAAGAGACTTTCATGTCTGTGAGCCAGTATATAAGAATGCCTGCAAGGTTTACAAAACTTAAGAAGCAAATAGAAAGTGGACAGCCCTTTAAGGCAGCCTGGACATTAGACAGACTTTAGTGAAGAGAGAATCTGTTTCAGTTCTGAGTATCATGCAGAGGCTGGAGGTGCTGCTGGAGCTATTCCTTCTGCAGTCAGACAGAACTGCTCCTGCAGTGCACCCCTGTAGAGTAGCTAAGAACGAAACTGAGCTTCAGATAGATTACACTATAATGAACTATGGTTTGGTTTAGGTGTTTTTTGTAACTATGGCATTTTGTAATCAAATGGCCAAACTCATACATTGCAAGAATAAATAAGACTTCTCTCGTCTTGTCTGGTGACAATCAGGCTCTTGAAGCTATCTGTCATGCCCTTCAATCTCTGCTTCCAGTGAACTGGTTTGTCTCCTCACCTTAGGCAGTGCCGATTCACTCTTCCTCACCTCGCTCAGTGCCTGCTTGTCAACACATTTTCAAGCCTTGAAGAACCCTGCACCAAACTGTGAAAGTCATTCTGAGTACTCGTGATATCAGCTGCCAGGTCCATAGAGGAAATTGTGCCATAGCCCAATGCAGCCCAGTGTTTCAACAGCAGGAACCAGGAATGAAACAATCAATGTTACTGCATTACCTGGCATTAGCACAGAAATAATAATAATAATAATCATCATCATCATCTACAGTAAATGTTACCATGGGTAATGGGGTGATGTAGCCTCAGTTTAATCTCCTTCCTTTCTGATACTTGTCTTGCAAAATTCAATTCTTGTTCAATAGCAATTTTATCTACACTGTATCATGTGGAGCTAGTTCAACAGCTTGGTCAGCAAGTCTGATCATTGGGATCACTGTCTACTTCACCTTGAGTTCTGTTAAACAGACTTGTCTTGACTGTATCAATAGACTTATCTTGAGTGGAGCCAGGAGAGATACATACATTAGACTATTGCTTCTAGTACTGGTATGAATGAAAACAATTATTCCTCAGACATCTATCACATTTCCTAAGGTTTACATGGAGTTCCTGTCAAGTTCATTCTTCCTATCTGCAGTCTAGTAACAACCTGCTTTTTATATGTTTGTTAATCTTCTTCACTCTCATGTTCTTCAGGAAAGGAGGTCTGGGGAGCTATTCCAGTAGAGTGTCATTACGACTCTTCCCTCCATTATTTGATGACACATTTCCTTGCTTCCAAAGTTATGAAAGCCAAAAGAACATATGGTTGGTAATTTATAATAAACCACTGGCAGTTTGCCTCTACGGATGTTTTAGCACATTGTGAGGACTTGATAGTTTGCAACATTTCCTTCTCAGACAAATAATTTCCTGCTAGTTAGCACTGGCTGTGTTGACAGCTGCAAGTTTATATGGGGAAAAAAGAAACATTTACATGTAATGAATAGTAGTGAAATGCCTGTATGACACAGTACTGGGAGGTATGAGAGCTTGCAGTAAGAGCTGAACTACTGGCCTTCTTGAGACATCAAGAGCTTTCTTTCATCATAAAGCACAAGTTGATTCCCTCATTCATACAAGTCCATCTTTGGAATAGAGTTAGATAGCCTAGTTTCTGAGCTTAAAACTAGGGAACTATTTCTCCAGGGGTACAGATGGTATAAGGTCTCTGATCAAGTCACTGTTACTTGCCTCTAAGCCACTCCTTACTGCACTGAGTTAAGGCAAGTAGTTGCTGGTTTTCTTGAAGGAGACTGCACTGGATGGAGGGGTATCTGAACTGTGCCACGCATGTAGGAAGGGATCTATCTGAAGTGAGATGGAAATCTTGCCACATGCACCCACAGAAAACATCTGTATCTCTCCATCACAGATACTTCAGTCCTTCCAAATGTTCTTAAATCTGTATTTTCCCTTTGTCTTTCTTTCCAGTGCTCTTACCTCTTCAAATAGTCAAAATATGCTTGAGTCACTTCTCCCACCAAAAAAAGTAAGCAGCTGGCCTGGAGGCAGAACCAGCTGCCTGAAAGGAGAGGACTAGATTCATTTGAGGTGCTGCAGGTTATCAAGGTACTATAGGATATCTCTACCAAGATGAAAAGTATAGCACAGATACTATATAAGGTCTACTCTGTTCTATGTGGGCAGCTGGAATTCAGGTAGAAGAGTCTATTGTGACTAAAATTATTCAGACAGTGCAACTGCAGATGTGAAATATAGCTCTGTTTGTCTACTGAACACTGTAACTCTCAAGACTACTTTGATCTTGCTCTTACAAATTCTTCTTGAGGGCCTCAAACTTGCATTTTTGCTGTTCTTATACTCCCAGTGGTATAATGTGGATAGAAAACAGAGAACAGTCACTTCTTATTTCTCAGCAATGTGATACAAGACTGACTTACAGAGAGCCAGAGGTAAACCTTAGCAAGGCCTCTGGCAAAGGAATGAATGCAGAAAAAATATTATTCTGTTTATTATACCTAGCTCAGGTTGTTCCTACTTCCAGTTCATCCCATCCATTCGTTCCTGCTTCTGTCAAATTATCTGAGTTTTGAAAATGACTTCTCATTGAAACATTTATTTTTACGATCTGGGTTAGTCCATGCTTCTGAATGAAGGCACAGTTTTATGAGCAAGTTAATCCACAGAAAGGAGAGAACGGTAACCTCTGATAATGGAGAGGGAAAGGCAAAGGAGGACAGAGAAGCATATGTTGGCGGGGGAAAGATGAGGGCAGGAGCTGGTCACTATCCCTGAGCACTGCTGTCAGAGATCCAGTCCTTCAGATTATGCAGGACGCCAACAGTTCATTTGCTGATGTGAATTAACTTGGAACAGTTTGGTGTTTTCTTGACTATTATTCAAACATGCAAAGCATTATACAAATCAAACACAGACAATTAAATTTTACCTGTAAATCTTTCTCAATTTATTAATCAGGTCTCTCCAAAAGTAATACCTCCTACTTATTTCTATGGAAACTACAACAGATACAAAGAGCACAATAATGCTATTTGATAGGGCAAACAATTCTGAGCTACAAAACATTGCTTTTCAAGATAGTCACCACCATTAGCAATGCCACCACCATTAGCAATTTTTAACAGTGATGACCGTGAGTCTTCATGCTGCAGTCAGAAAAATCTGTGCCTGCAGAAGTGACCCACTGTCACTGTCACCACTGCTGAAACACACTCTCATAACAGAATGAACTTAGAATTACAAAACTCTAAGAGAAAATTCTATTACAGAGAAGATCATCTGAAGACATAGGTTTGGTGCCGGTGGTACTGGTGAAGTCAGCATTGTCAGTGTCAGTTCAGATCTGCTCCTGACACATCTTAAAGCAAATTGTCAGGGCTGAGAAGGGCTGAAGCCACTGATCTTGTGTAGCTACAATGTGTTGGCAGTTTATTAAAGTAGTTCCCCGCCTGCTCCACTTTATGTCTCAGACTACAAATCTATCAAGATGCTATTAACTGGTTTTCCGAGGACACTGATCTCTGCTGTTCTGCATAACTAGATGCAGAAGAAGTCCAGTTATGAAGATCTAGATAGCATTATCCATCATTTCAATTGTGTCTCATGGGTTGTAAGGTGGATATTAAATGCCACTTTATAGCTTTGGATGAAATGAGCTTTGAATTGTGTATTTAGTAAAAGTTTCTCTTCACTGTAGTTTTGCATCCTTCTGATTTCTGCCTTCTACAGTCCATTAAAGCTTCTGAAGACACATGGTGAGATGGATAAAGACCAAATAAAACAAAGGTATTTATGGAATTGGCCCTTCATTTGCAGAATCTGCACTAAACCATTAAGGTTTATTTTGAAATGGCATTTTGAGATTGTAACTATGTATAATAATGGCACGTGTAACCTCTCTAGGAGAGCGAGTGCCAAATTTCATCAAGAAAAAAAGTTTCTGAAATAGATCCTCACACCACTGAAAAGATTTGAAAAGGCAACAAGGGAAAGTGATGTAAAACTCTACCGCTTTGCACCTCCCATGGATGTCTGACTGCAGCAGGAATGCAGGGGAGCAGAAAATGCAAAGGCATTAGTGTGATCTCAGTGGGCAATAGGGCATGAGAAATCTAGACAGAGGAACAGACACAGTTTTGAGACTGGTTTTGAGTAGCACACTAATAACAACGAATGATGGTGTGTGGACTCAACTGCAAACATTTTTTGAATTGTTTTCCAACTCACTCTGCTCCTCAGCGATGCTGTTCACCCTCCACCAGGCCTCTGTTTAGAAGGCTGGAGGTTTCCTGGGTTTTGAACAGCACTTAATGCAAAGAAGCATGAACTACTATCGTTTGGTTATGCATTGTAAATAAATTATTTACAATTTGGGGCTCTGTGTCTGTTTTCCACTGTAGGTACAGGTATAGGTACCAAGATGTAGGTAGCAGGAGACTGTAGTGTGGCCTCTATGAGGAGAAGCCATGGCTGCCTCATCTCAGGCACAGCTACTTTCAGCCAGCTCCAACAGGCCCACAGCACTCACAGCTGAGCCTGTCAGCCCTCAAAATATAAAGGGTGCTTCCCCATAGGGCCCACTTTTCTGTTGTAAGGGGAACACTTCACTCCTCCCTAGAAAGTGAAGCATGTCTGTTCTTGAAACAGGAATAATGTGGATTTCCTTAGGGCAGCAGCCATTTCAGCTTGCAGATAGCAGCTGTGTATCTGTGGAGCAGGGGCATGTTCAACTCTCTATAAAGGAACCTCTCCTTGGAGTGGTGGTCAATCACACCATTCATACAATTGCTCCTTTATGGGGAATAATTGCAATCTCAATCCTCGTCATTGATGGAGTTCCACAGCTCTGCCAACAGACACAAAGCTGAGCCAGCCAGTGTAGCCCTGGACTTCTAAGGGCATCCAACACCTGTTACTGTTCAATCTCAGCTTGTCCCTTGAAGAATTATTCTTTATTCTGTTATCTTCCATGGAAAATACCTGAGCACACTGCCAGGCATTTTCCTCAACCTATACAGCAACGAGTGCCCAACACAACACTCACAGACTGCCCCAGTGACACCGTAGGACTACGAATGTAGTATTCTTTGTCCAGTCTGCCATTTATCCCCTGTCAGAAGAATAATTTTTTACCTTCCTCTTGTTCTGTTGCATCAGCAAGACAGACCCACAGCCTTCTGCTGATGTTATCAGAGGTGAATAGTTAACAGTTCTTTCTGGATGCTGTTCTTTGGGCTCTTCACACCGATCCACTGTTGCTAGAAGGAGAGCTCCCCGCTCCCTGGGAATTAATGCATATTGCTCTTGATCAAAGACTTGGTTTTAGCTCTCCCTGGGAATTAGTGCATGCTTATTGCTGATGTCACAGACTGTGGGACACCCTCACCCCCAGTCTGGCTCCAGTAGCTGGCACTTAGTCCTTGCAATACATAAATGTGAGATAGAGAATGATATCTTGTAGACATGGTTGAGAAAATATTCAGTAAGATAAAGCAGACTGCAGGGGTCAGCCAGACTTGTATGCTGACTGCTTTATGTGTGACCAGTTGTTTTTATACCCTCTTCTGCCTACCTTCACCTCACTGTTTTTCCCTGCACACCTTTCCCCTCTCATAACCCTTCATGGGTTTGTAGAGCTCTATTGACCTCTGCATCTCTCCCAATATGTTCTCTGGGTTCTTCCCTGGTTTACAACCTTATCTGTTGCAAAGCTCAGGTTAATCTCCTTGAAAGTAGCGCTTATGGTTTCTTAATATTATCATCCGTAACCACCAGTTAAGATAACTGGCAAGGTTTGTTTCTTGTCATTTTTTCCATGTCTGTTTTGCTAGGCTTGTGATTCTTTTTGATTTTTCCTGGTTTCTCCTTTTGTTCTTAGTTTCCCAAACGACAAGAATTAGATAATCTTGCTGGAAATAAACACTCTCACACTCCCACATGTCCTATTTAATCACTGAGACCTAACAGGCTTGGTTCTCATCAATGCCTCCATTTTCAGTCACATTTGTGTCCCTGTGTGTTCTTGTTTATGGATTCCTCCTTTTCTTACAAATTCTTTTTAAAAATTTGAACTCTTGACTCTTAAAGTAGCAGACTCTTCCTTTCATGCACTCTCACAGATTTTTGTGACATTTTGTGTTCCAACAGCAATAATGTATACCTGCCCTTGAAGCTGAGCCCCCCCAAGAAATTAATGCACATCTACACTTAGAGTAGGGGAGTATTCGATCTTCTTTTGCAATTCACTTGTGTCTCTCCTTGGAGTAACGTCTGATTTGGAAAAAAAATATGCCATATTTATGAATGTTGTGCTTACTTACAAATATGAACATATCTTTCTTCCAAGCTTGGTACTCAAACACGGTGTGGAGAAAGGACAGCTTGCTGTTGAAATATGATACATTTTCCAGCTCTTTCCCTTGCTGCCCGTGCAGAACAGAATTTTCAGGGGCATTGCTAGCCACTAGATGCTGCTACTGATGGCGTATGGTGTGAGCTGTTTGCATGTGCATGGAATCTGATGTCACTCAGCATGGTCCAAAATCTGTGCTTTTCTGTAAATGGATATAAGTGCTTTCAGACCCTACGGTCTGAAACCTGTTGGTCTGAATTTCTATAGCTGTGTGAAAACTTTATCCTGTAGAGAGCTGTGGGCAAAACTTTGTGGTAATTTATGCTCTGTGAACCCTGTTTAGTTCCAAGAAGAGGGGGAAATGCTGGATCTCCGTGAAACCAAATTAAAATAACATTATCTTAAAAAGCAGCCTTTTAACCTCAAGCTTAATTTTTAGCAGGAAACTTTGGCGATACCTCAAACATTTCTCTACTAATGCCCTCCTGAATTAATTCAGTAGGATAAGCAAATTTTATCTGATAATTTGCAAAGAGGATGCTGATAAACTAATTAGTGGGGAAGCAAGGGAAGTAATTTATGAGGGAGTTCTGCCTAGGCAAGGCATGTGCTCAGGATAGTGTGAAGACTGGAGAATAGAAAAATAATATCCCATATATTGCAAGGTATGTTAGTTATTCACATAATTACTAAATACGATGGCAAAAATAAGATCTACACAGGGGGTGCTGTACAGTGAATGAAGATATAATATCCAGGCAAGCTTCTTTCTGTAGTCATTCCTATGCAACAGCACTGAAATCAATGCAGTTGCTTGGCTACAACTGAGGATAGCCTTTGGCATAGCATTCCAGAGGAGTTAAGCTAGAGGTCAGTCACACAAACAGAGCAGTTACATCACCCGTATTAAATAACGTTTGGAAACCGACTGCTCCAGAATCAAATGAGCAGTTCAGTCAAAAGATTCTGATCTTCATGTCTCTTTTGTACATGGTCTTGCAATTGTGTACATGAATTAAGTGCATAACTGCGTGTTTACATCTTATTTAAGTCAATTAATGTCTTGAGAATAATTTGTTTAAGTTAAAAGGGAAAAGCAAATAAAGATAAAGGTTAAAGGCTGGAATAATTTGACATGAGGGCCTTCCTGCAAGGTTGTGGTGGGTTGACCTGTGGGGCACATACGCCCCTGAGCCATTCACTCACTCACTTACCTGCAGGGACTAGCAACAGCAAGAAGAATAAAAGGATGACGACAGCAATGGTTTAATAACTAAAGCAAAGTGGACCATGCAAGCAGAGCAAAACAAGGGGTTCATCTATTACTTTGCCAGGCAAATGTTTGGCCATTTCCAGAAAGAAGGTCTTGATAATGCGTAACAATTACTTTGGTAGACAAATGTTGTTGCTCTCATCTCCTGCTTCTTTTCCCTAGCCTTTGTAGCTGAATATGACATTGCATGGTATGGAAGAGCCTCCTGCTCAGTTTGGGTCCACTGTCCTTCTGCGTCTCCTCCCAGCCCATTGTGCACAACCAGTTTCCTCACTGAGCATGCGGATTGGGACAGAGAAAAGCCTTAATTCTGTGCAGATACTGATCAACAACAGCTAAAACAGTGATGTATTATCAATGTTGCTTTGGTCATAAACACAAAATACAGCACCATACTGGCTTCTGTGAAAAAAACTAGCTCTGTCCCAAAATAACCTAGTACAAAGGTTCATTTTTCCTTCAAAGACAAATGGTAGCATAGTGATGTTATAGAATACTGCTGACAGATGCCTTTCATGACTTCTACCAAAGCCTTTTACAGCTCTGCTCTGATCTGCTGATCCCATCACAGCTTGCTGTTTTATCCCCAGCAACTACAAGGGCAAGGAAACAAAGGAGGTATCATTACTGACAAGTGGCTGGATGATGACACGCCTCTCCATTCCCATTCTTTGCTTTGAAGATATTTTGGTTACTTTACCATTCTGTTTATACAAACTCAGTTAATCAAAAATTTTAATTAAATAAGGATTAGTTTTGTCCCTCAGGACTTCATAGTACTATTTCCTGGATCCAGAAGACCAGAAGTCAATATCCTCTGGACAGCTTCCCAGCACAAAGCTTGTGGAGAGCCACGCTGCAGCTTGCTGAAAGCCAGTTATGCTCTGGGTTCCCACATTCATATAAGGTACAGCATAGCTGGCTTTATAACTCTCATTTCTTACCAAAGTGTTTAGAATGCTTAAATCCCAGCCTCTTCCTTATCTCGGTTAAAAAAATGTACTTAGCATATCCAAAAGTGTTCTTCCAAATTTTGTGCATTGTAATGCACTTGAGTTCTAACAGACTCTTTATCTGAATACTCTTTGTTGTCAGCTGAAAAAAAAGAGGTGGAATGTGTACAGTTCACGCATCTTCCACTACTTGCCTTTATAAAGCACAGATAACTTCTGACACTGAATTCCCAATAATGTTTTGGCTGTGCAGGCCCGCACTTTGCTCTTGTTTCAATTTAAAGCACATGAGATGATTCATCAGAAACTGTTGCTGCCGAAATGCATTTGCAGTGAGATCCATTCAATTACAGTACTTCTGTTCCAGGAGATGTCATCAGTGATGTTGTGCAGATAGCCAGGATTATACATTGATTTTTACCAGTGTCTCCCTAGGCATATCTAGCCACCTAGATCTGTTTTATAAAGCCATAGTTCTTACTTCTTTGGTGAGTTCCACCAATGCCTACCTTCCTCACAATTTGATGTTATCGGGTATGTTAGCACTTTACCTGAGCCTTTGTAGAAAATATGTGGCGAAGATGAACATCAGCAAAACTTCATCTAGATTTTAAAATAACAAAATATGATATTAGTAACCTCCTGAATTCCATGAGACTATCCTGATAATAATCTCCAGAGCGAACAATTTTGAAAGTAAATGAAATGCAAGACTGTTTTATCCATATTGTCACATGTATAAAATACTATTTTCTGGGTGGTCATTTGCTGCTTTTTACTTAAAATAGCTAGAATAAATCAAATGTAATATATAAATCACATATCAAAATACCTACTGTTTATTTCTCTTCATTTTCTTGTCTTACCTTCTTTGTATGAAGAACTTCGTTTATGTCATGCAAAATCCATTAATGTTTTGACATGGAAAATTATGGCTGAAGTTTTCTGAAATTATGTTGAGTAAGTGCACACCAAGAAATTCAGCCTTCAGACATTTTGAAAGTGAAGTTTTGAAACCTATGGAGAAAATCTCAGCCTGCCAAATAAGTTTTCAGGTGTTGCACATACACTACATAAGTTACAGGAAAAAAATGTTCTACATGTTTTATATGTATTTTCAGGTTGAATATTTGGAAGAATTTCTTCTTCTGAGAAGAAAGAGTGGTGAGGCACTGGCACAGGCTGCCCAGGGAGGTGATGGAGTCACCGTCCCTGGAGGTGTTTAAGGAAAGGACAGATGTTGTTCTGAGGGACACGGTTTAGTGGGCAATATTGGTGGTATGTGAATGGTTGGACTAAATGGTCTTGGAGGTCTTTTGAAACCTTAATGATTCCATGATTCTATTTTTCATGCTCGAAATATTCAGATAGTTTTCCATCTCTCTCACACATGCTACTAGATGCCTCAACAGTCACTAACCCAAAAGGTTAGGTGCAGAAGAACACACACACAAAAAGCCCCAAAAACAACCTGATAGGAAATGACGTCATTCAAAATGCCATTTTTAAGAAATGAGAGACTGATATCTTCAAACTTCTAACAAATATTGTATGTCCCCTTAGGAAACTCCAGCTCCGTGCTTCCTTACGATGAAATGCAATCTCTGGTTTTACAGGATGATGAGATTTCAGATCTTGAAATTGTTACACTGGAAACATGTTGCTGTCTCAGAAATGGATCTTGATCTTTATGCAGTGAAGCCGATGTAAAGAATAATTCAGTATATGGAGAAATCATTAATCTCTAACGACAAACTGAAGACAGCTTTCTGACAGGGAGGATTTTTAAAAAGATGGAGTTTTGATCATGCTTAGGAGATTGGAATATCCAAGTAGGAAAGAATTATCAAGAAAATATGGCAAGGATCAAAGAGAATATACTACTTTTCTGCTTCATGTGCAATGTAGCTTTTTGGTTTGATGCAGCAGTGCTCATTTTTCTTGGAAAGTTCATGCTGTGAAAAACCTTAGGGAGTTCATTGGCTTCTGTCCTCTGTTTCTAGGAAAGGTTCCTTGTTGAACTGTCCAGAAGAAGAAAAATAACACAGAGGTACATTGCAAAAATGCTAAGGAAAAGATTTCAAGTCAGAGAGAAACTATTGTCTGTGAAATGCACTTGTGGCAGCATTGCATTGAAATGCACAGAAGACAAACACAGGAGAGGAGTGACATAAGTGCTTACAGAATACATTAATATTTTAATTTAATGTCTCCCATTTCCTTTTGCAAAGAGTGCATGTTTTCCCTTGCCTTCCTTTTATCACTGATGTCCTTACGGTAGCCCTTGTTGCTATTGATGGTCCTGGCCAGATTTAATTCTATCAGGGCCTTCACATTCCTAATCCAATTACCTGACTGCTCAGACAATGTCTGTATTCTTTCCAGGCTATCTGTCCTTGCTTCTACCCTCTATAGGCTTCTTTTTCATATTTCAATTTGATCAGGATTTCCTTGCTCATCCATACAGACCTCCTGGTGTTTCTTCCAACTTCCACTTTGTTGGGACACATTGAGCTTGGAGGAGGTGATCTTTGAATGTTAACCAACTTTCTTGAACCCTCTTCCTTCCAGAGCTATATCCATGGTCTTCTGATTTGCAGATCCATGAAGAGGCCAAAGTCCAGGGTAGCAAGATTGCTGTGCATTCTCCTATTTGCTCGTAGTACTATACCATTTCATGGTCACAGTAGCCAAGACAATGAGTTTCACATTCCCACTAGCCCTTCTTGGTTATAACAAGGTCCAGAGTAGCACTTTCCTTCATTGACTACTCTGTCACTTGGAGAAGAAAGTTGTTATACTCAATGCACTCCAGGAACATTCTGGGTTGCTTATGCCCTGCTGTGTTTGGGTGGTTGAAGTCTCCCATAAGGACTAGGGCTTGTGAACGTGAGCCTGATTCTATCTGTCTATAGAGAGTCTCATATGCCCAGATACTTTTTGCAAAATTGTTCATAAGTGACATAATTTCTTTTCCTGGAGATCACCCAAATGCCTGTCATAAAAATGCTCTGGTTGGGATGATACTGAGAAATGTGTAAAAAAAAAATTTATTCTTCATTCAAGCAGGTAAGCTTCCCTAAAGGGATTTGCAGCTATGCTGAAGGAAGTGCTGGCAGTGTGAGAATAAGGGCACGCAGACAGCATAACGTACTCTGTGACCAAGAAACTAATCTCTAAACAGAGAATCCCATAGGCATAGACCTTACTGTGTTGTTCTGATGAAACGAAAGATTTTGCAGTAAAATATGCATGGAAAGAGAAAACTGAGCTGCCACTACACTGCATAATGAACAGAATCACAGAATCACAGAATCACAGAATCACAGAATCATACTATCACAGAATCACAGAATCACAGAATCACAGAATGGCCTGGGTTGGAAGGGACCTCAAGGATCATGAATCTCCAACCCCCCTGCCACATACAGGGCCACCATTTAATACTAGACCAGGCTGCCCATCCTTTCTGGCCTTGAACACTTCCAGGGACGGGGCATCTACAACCTCTCTGGGCAGCCTGTTCCAATACCCCACCACTCTCTCTGTAAAGAATTTCCCCCTGACGTCCAACCTAAATCTCCCCTCCTTCAACTTAAAACCATTTCCCCTTGTCCTGCAGTTATCTACCCTTCCAAAGAGTTGATTCCCCCCCACCCTCTGTAGGCTCCCTTTAGGTATTGAAATGCTGCAATGAGGTCACCCTGCAGCCTTCTTTTCTCCAGGCTGAACAAGCCCAGCTCCCTTAGCCTGTCTTCACAGGGGAGGTGCTTCAGTCCCCTGATCATCTTTGTGGCCCTCCTCTGGACTCTCTCCAACAGCTCCCTGTCCTTTTTGTACTGGGGGATCCACACTTGGACACAGTATTCCAGATGGGGCCTCAGAAGAGCAGAGTAGAGGGGAACAATCACCTCCCTGTCCCTGATGGCCACCCCTCTTTTGATGGAGCCCAGGATACCATTTGCCTTCTGAGACACAATGGCACACTATTGGCTCATGTTAACTTTTTCATCTACCAGGACACCCTTCTCCATAGGACTGCTTTCAATGACCGCTCCTTCCAGTCTGTATGGATGCCTGGGATTCCTCCGGCCCAAGAGCAAAACTCTGCACATTGTCGTGTTGAACCTCATCGGGTTCACTCGGGTCCACCTTTCTAGCATCTTGAGGACCTTCCCTTCCTTCCCCCGTGTCGACCGCACCACTCAGCTTGGTGTTGTCAGCAAACTTGCTGAGGGTGCACTCAATTCCATCATCAATGTCATTGATAAAGATGTTAAAGAGCACTGGTCCCATGACAGACCCCTGGGGGACGCCGCTCATTACCAGCCTCCACCTGGGCATGGAGCCATTGATGACCACCCTCTGTCTGCAGCCTTTCAACCAGTTTCTTATCCATCGAGTGGTCCACCCATCAAATCCACATCCCTCCAATTTGGAGATAAGGATGTGATGGGGGCCCATGTCAAAGGCCTTGCTCAAGTCTAAGTAAATGACATAGGTCACCTTTCCCTTGTCCACCAAACAGCTGTGAGTCAGCCAGTATTCCCAGCATGCGTATACCAGGCTGAGTCCATCATAAAATCATAGAATCATGGAATTACTCAGGTTGGAAGGGACCTCAAAGAT
>JAPSGF010000168.1:307768-321109 GCA_035772895.1 Perdix hodgsoniae
GATCTGTAAGCATTCTACATCCTCTGACATGCCCATGGCATCACCAAAACAGTAGCCAGCATGTGAAGCTTAAATTATGTGCTGCAGGTGTAATTTTGGTTACATATCTTTGAACTGATATCCATCCCGAAAATGGAGCATCTCTCCAGTGGTGCAGCAAAGGACTGGTCGTTCCATGCTCTGCTCCTTAAACTTTCTGCACCTCTGGCTCTGCAAGACACAGGATTAGGACACAAAATCAGTTCCATCACAGCCACTCCTTTCATCCTGTCGATGTAACCAGCCAACCAAGCTGTGCCCTCTGTCCTTCCCTCTTTGACTCATAACATTCAATGAAATGACTAAAACAAATAATGAAAATAATAATAATAATAATAATTTTTCTGATTTTTGTAGTAGCATTTGGATTTTTCCACGATAGGCCATGGCCTGCATATTCATGCTGACGGCCAGTCACTACACAAACATGGGAGAAAAAGTTGGTGTTTGCCTCTCCATAACTGAAGCTATGACTGGGGTTCATCTCCAATGAAAAGCTAAAAGCTAATCTTAGACTAAGCCTGTAATAGAGAGCTTAACATCCCCAAGGGACAATTCATCCTGTTCTCAGGAGAGCGGAAGCAACCACAGGGGAAGACATAGGTTCTTTTTCCTCTTAGATAATAGATGACTAAACTGAAGGAGATACTTGAAACCAAAATGGGTGAAATTAGATAGACAAATACTATCTAAAATGACTAGGTATCTGACATTCCTAGTGTTCACTGGTTAATATTTTTGTAAACTTCTATCTGCCAAATTCTTTGCTTCTTATAATCCTGTATAACAATGAGGACTCCTGATAATCAGCTTTTCCCTGT
Organism: Perdix hodgsoniae; assembly: GCA_035772895.1. Lineage (NCBI taxonomy): Eukaryota > Metazoa > Chordata > Aves > Galliformes > Phasianidae > Perdix > Perdix hodgsoniae. The sequence goes on from JAPSGF010000168.1 coordinate 308,629, forward strand.
TGGTAAAGGTACAGAGCAAGACAGACTAGAAAAGCTCCTTATAAACAATTCTTCACGTTACTTATCTTTTCCCGCTCCTTAACAGTGTCCTATTAATAAAGATTTTATATTAAAATCATCATTCACTTGTTTGCTCCCTAACTGTAAGCATTAGCATTGTTTACAGCTACAGAACTCCATAAAGTGAGGGTCATCCTGTCCTGCAGAATGGTCACCATGGGCTATGGTTGTTTCACATTCATGCACATGGTGATTTCTCTAGCCAACAAATAAAGCTGTCCTCCAGCCACTCAGGGAACAATATTTGCCCTACTTTACATTCACTGTGGGTTTGCTGATATTTACAGAGTTTGTTTATCATGAAGGAAAAGAATATTACTTTGCAGCATCTATACCTAAATAATACTTCTTTCCAGCTGGGTTAGTTCATTTTTTTGTCAGTATTCTGTAAGAGAAGGCTAAACAAGAGGACTGGAATTTGCCTTTTGACCTTAGGGCCTTGTAAAATATTATATAAAAGATAGATATAGACTTGTCAGAATCAATTAAGAAGCAGCGTTGAAGTTAGAAGGCTCAGTTGAGCTGGTAGCCCGCCCACACACTGGTGAGTCATTTTTGCCCCATCACCAACGAAAGCATGCATACAAGATATGTGGAGAGTGCGTCATGCACATCAAGCCAATGGGTGCAACTCCACTTCTGGGCAAAATTAACGTACTCGTTTCACTTTCTTAACTTCTCTGAAGACTCAAATGCCCAATGCCAGTGTGCCACACTGCCATTTCAGAAACAGAAAGAAGATACTCTTGCTCCACTCAACCAGCTCAGTTATGCATAAATGCATCAGCTAAAGAAAATCAAAAGAATTTGTCGGGTTGCCGCTTCTAAGTGAATTGGCTTAAAACCATTAGCAATGCAGATGGACTACTATTTAATATTGAGAGTAGAAAAATAAATCTCTATTTAATGAGCATGCAGTGTGGAGCAGAACCTCTGGAATCTAGAGGTATGCAAACACAGTATGTGGTTGCCAGTGATTATCAATAAAAATAACAAAGTGCTGTCTTGCCCAACAAGGAGGGCTTGGTTCAGATGCCCCCACCGAGACATGTAATGCAATTAAGATGCACAGATATGTAGCCACCCAAGGCTGGCACAGGTCCTGAAAAATGCCTGCACCCAGAAGTTTGGCAGAAGATGGCACCTCACATGCTACTAGTTGCTGACATTTAGTTGCTTGTGCTAAACTGATTCATAACAATAAGTGAAGCCTTCTCCTATAAACAAATACATGACTTTGCACAGACTTATTTTCAGGCAGCTAGAAGCAGAACTGAATCCCAAATGATGTGCCCTGGCTCCTTCCGTTAGGTTTGGGGATAGTGCAGAAGGAGTGAGGTGAAGTGATAGCCCATAGACTACAGGAGGTGCTGCTTCTCTCTCAGTGTCTTCCAGAGGCACTGTGACTTTCAAGCAGACAGTTTTGGTTTGGTTAACTTGTCTGAAAGGATCTCATAATAGAAACTATTCTGGCAATGAAAATTTGGAAGAAAAACAAGTGGAAAAACAAAGCAAAAGGTCATCTCCTGCCTTCCTGATCTAGTCCCACTCATCAGCAGCAATGGCATGAGCAATGAACACGTTAACTGAAGTGCAAAGGGCATCAGGGTTTAAAAATGATTTCTTTCTTATTAATCACTATCCCTCTTGAAAGAAGTACTGCTTTATGGACAGGACATGAACTACAGGTTAGTTAAACAGCACACAAGCAATATACTCAGGTAGTGAATTCAGGGAAACTAGGTTGTGGTTGCTGGAGGAACTTCCACTGAGATAAGCAGAGGCAAGGATGGTCTTTTGATCAAAGTGTTAAAATGGGTTCAATTTTTGAGTAGCTGGATTTAATTATTGATTGCGATTCCTTTTTCTTATGATCACAGGCAAGTTAAGTGGGAATTCACCTTGAGACTAAGGCATCTAATTACAGAGCATCTGTATGCGAGCTCTGGAGCTTGTACTTCTGTCCCCAGCAGGAAATTTCTCCAAGTGAAATCTGAGAGACCTAGCACATTTATGTAGGGTTGGGCACCTATATCTAGTGAAGCACTTGGATGTCAAGAGAATCTCAGATGATCCTAGACACCTGCGTTGAAATATCTGAACAGTCTTAAGTGTAAGTTCCCATTACAATCAAGGAAATAACTAAGAACAGTTACAATCAATGAACGACAGTGAACGGAGGCTACAAAGTAATTTAGTGATATCTGCTATCTGTAGGGAAAGCACCACTGCTCTCTGTGTTACTTTGATTTCTGTGGGAGTTCAGACACTTAGCTCAGCTCTACACACACACTTTTAGATGTCTGCCTCTGGAGCTGCATCCTATTTCATTTCTGCGTGTTACACTTCCCTGAGTATAAATAAGGACAGTAATTGCTGCTGTTTATCAGCAGCACTGGGGAATACGTTCATTACAATATGAACAACATTACAATATGAAGTATTGGTATCATGGTACCACAAGTGCTATGAGCATCTGAAGAACACAATTTAGGCACCCTGTATTCACTGTTCAAGAGAGCTCATAGCTTTTATAGGATGAGATAATCGACAAGTGTCTGTGACGTACACAGATCTCTGAAATTCCTTTCTTCCAAATGAATTAGATCAGATAGTCTGTCTGAGAGTCAAGTCTTTCAATTCTTCTCCAATTTCCTGCATCTCCAGGCCTTACCACTTGCACTGTGTCACACTCATTTGTGACACCACTCTAAGTTGTGGTGGGTTGGATAATGCTTCCCATGCAATCAGCACACAGCTTGGGAGAACTTATCCTGATTTTTGCAGATGTGAAGTATAATCTATTTTTTGTTTTCATTCAGGACACATGAATTAAAAAATCAGTATGTTGAGAGATTCTCTACTTTTATCCCATATTATGGTTCAGTCCCTTACACTAAAGGAGGAGACAGAACATGAAAATTTGATATAATGATGGGATTAAGCATTTCCCTCTAATTGCACTTCAATCATCTTCTATTGAAAGACTCTTGTTATTTCCTCATATTATTAAAATAATGTGACAATTTTGGTAGACCAGTTCTCAGGCAATCTACTTCTGATTTACATAGCTCTTTCTGTGCCTGGGTATAGTAAGAAAGAGAAAAATAACAGAAAGAATGATACAATCTAAAACTTTTAAATTATTCAATGAGATCAAAACTTTTCCCTGTGTACTACATCCAGATGTGGAGCCCTCAGTACAGGGGAGACACAGAACTGTTCAGCATAGCCAAAAGAGGGCTACAAAAGTGCTCCAAGGAGTGAAACACCTCTCCTATGAGAACAGGCTGAGAGAGCTGTGGCTGTTAAGCCTGGAGAAGAGACGGCTGCAGGGAGATGTGAGAGCAGCCTTTCAGTATCTAAGGGGGGGGGCTGTAAGAAAGAAGGGGACAGACTCTATGGCAGTGTCTGTTGTGACAGGACAAGGGGAAATGGTTTCAAACTAAAAGGAGGAAGAGTTAGGTTTGATATAAAAAAAAGTTTTTTTACTCTGAGGATGGTGAGGCACTCGCACAAGTTGCCCAGAGAGCCGGTGGATGCCCCATCCTTGGAGACATTCAAGGTCAGGCTGGATGGGGCTCTGAGCAACTGATCAAGTTGCAGATGTCTCTGTGTAAAGATAACCTTTAGAGGTCCCTTCTGATTTAGAGGTTTTTAGAGGTCCCCAGTGATTCCATGATTCCTAGTTAGATTGCAGTCATATTGCTTCTTACTACTTGTTCTTTTCAGATTTAAACTTGCTGGCTTGCAGTAAGAATGTTGCAGTTGGCAGAAATGTCATGTGAATTGGAGTCCACTTAAGAAAGATGAAGAATTGAGGCCCTGGAACAAGTAAAGAAAAGGGCAACAAAGCTGGTGAGGGGTCTGGAGCACAAGTCTTATGAGGAGCGGCTGAGGGAGCTGGGATTGTTCAGTCTGGAGAAGAGGAGGCTCAGGGGAGACCTCACTGCACTCTTCAACTTCCTGAAGGGAGGTTGTGGTGAAAAAGGGTCTGGCCTCTTCTCCCAGGCAAATAGTAGGACCCAAGGGAATGGCCAGAAGTTGTACCAGAGATGGTTTAGGTTGGACATTAGGAGAAACTTTTTCTCTCAGAGAGTGGTCAGGCACTGGAATGGCTGCCCAGGGAGATGGTGGAGTCAAGAGGCATCTGGATGAGGAGCTACAAGATCTGGTTTAGTAGCTTGTGGTACTAATAGGAATGGGAAGGCAGTTGGGCTAGATGATTGTGCAGGTCGTTTTCCAACCTTGTGATTCTATGATTCTATGAAAGAAATCCAATGAAAAATGAAACAGGTCAAGAACAAGGAGATCTGAAATTTCTACCTATCTCCTTTTATAAACATATGCAGGGAGATAGCAAATAAATAAATAAATAAATAAATAATCCAACAGAGACCATAGACATGACCAAGTATCTGAGACGATTACTGACCCAGTGTTTTCAGCATTAAAATAAAATGAATCTTCTCTGGATTGTGTAATGCTGACAAATAATGTCTAATACTGCCTAATTAATGACTCAGAGGTCCTGATTCCAAATCTGACCCAGCACAACATCTAAGAGCCTCTCCCAGCTAGATACATACATCTCAGCTGGACAATGAAGATATATGCATTTTTCCAGGAAACAATTCATGCAACCTGCTTAAGAGATGAAACCAGAATGAGGTGAATTGTGATCTTGATGGAACTCAGTGTTGACTGTGGGGTAAAGTCACAGTGGTGACTACCTACTCTTGCAGATACTCAGAAGAATCCTGCCTCCAATGACAAAGAGTTTGCAATCTAAGCAAACAGGCAAAAGGGAATACAAAAAATGCTGCAATGTAATTAGTCATCCTTTTAGATAGAAGTATAATGGAAAATTGATCAATCCTTAATTTCCCCCATCCTTCAGTTATAGAATTGGATTTCCTAGACTTTGAAGACTCCTAGACTCGTGCATTGTTTGTCTTGCCAAGTTGTATCAATCAGAGGCATAATTTTCCATGGAATTAGCAGGACCTAGACCTCTCTAGACCTCCCTATCAAAGTTTCGGCAATAGTAGCCACAAACCTAAGCATTTTGTCTCATAAAAAAATTGGGTACTGATTCCAGTCATCTTGAGTATCCTACGATGAGAGTAGAATTAGAACAAAGACAAAAAGCTGGGAAAAAAAGTTTCATATTAATAGTAAAATTTTAAAGGCAGCTATCTTTAACCTATCAGGACCCATGCTTATTCATGACTAGTACTACAACTTACAATAGCAAAAAGTTTTTCCACAAGTTTTGTAACATATTAAGCACATCAATTAATTCAGAAACCAAAACAGGGATTCTTGTTCATTTTTCATCAAACCAAGTGCATTTTCTACTTATGCATAAACTTTTGATGTCAGTAATTGATTCTTCAGACTCAATTTACTAGACAATCATAAAATGTCTCAAGCAGTGTTTTCTTTACTCAGACTCAACAGAAACTTTGTGGGATTTTTGTTTTGTTTCAGAGGGTACATGAAAGACACTTAATGGTTACCATGGATGACACCACATGTTTCAGTCCATGCTTCAGTCAATGAAAGGAAGGTGCAGCAGGGAGATTTTGCCTTCCATATTCCTGGGAAGCATCACACTGCAACAGAGAAGAGATGTATTGCTTTTCTAATGTAAGACTGACCTTACAGTTTTGCAGTCCACTCCATTTGGGCCTGCAATAGGACTCAGACTGTCCTGAGAGTGTGAGAAGAATCATAGAATTACTCAGGTTGGAAGGGACCTCAAAGATCATCAAGTCCAACCACAGCCTAACCATAGTACCCTAACTCTAACAACCCTTCACTAAATCATATTTTCAAGAACCACATCCAAACAGCTCTTAAACACATCCAGGGATGGTGACTCAACCACCTCCTTGGGGAGCCTATTCCAGTGTTTAACCACCCTTTCTGTAAAGAAGTTCTTGCTAACATCCAACCTAAACTTACCCTGGCACAACTTGAGGCCATTTCCCCTCATCTTGTCACCTGTCACCACTGAGAAGAGACCTACCCTGCACTCACTGTAAGCACCTTTCAGGTACTGGAAGAGAGTGATAAGGTCTCCCCTCAGCCTCCTTTTCCCCAGACTAAACAGCCCCAGCTCCCTCAGCCTCTCCTCATAGGGCTGATTTTTCCAAGCCCTTCACAAGCCTCTTTTCCCTTTTCTGGACCTGCTCCAGCACCTCCACATCCTTTCTGTATTGAGGTGCCCAAAACTGAACACAGTACTCTTGGTGAGGCCTCACCAGTGCCAAGAATAGGGGCAGGATGACTTCCCTAGTCCTGCTCACCACACCACTCCTGATACAAGCCAGGATGCCATTGGCCCTCTTGGCCACCTTGGCGCACTGCTGGCTCATGTTCAGCTGACTGTCCATCGGAACACCATGGTCCCTTTCCATCAGGCAGCTTTCCAGCCACACCTCCCCAAGCCTGTAGGGTTGCCTGGGTTTGTTGTGACCAAAATGCAGGACCCAACCCTTGGCTCTATTGAAACTCATGCTGTTAACCTTGGCCCATCAATCCAGTCTTTCCAGGTCCCTCTGCAGTGCCCTTCTCCCCTCTGGCAGATCAATACTCCCTCCCAGTTTGGTGTCATCTGCAAGTAGAGTTGAAAGGACGCCTGAGCCATGGGATGACTACATACAGACTCCCTCACAGACTGCCAAATAGTGAAAATAGGAAGTAGGCCACTGTGGAAGGGCAGAACACAATGGATCTTTGCTGCTGAGTGCATGATCCCTGGGCTGGAATGGAAAGTGTCACATACTCACAGAATTGCATGGATTGAAAAGGACCTCATGAGATCACCATGTCCAACCCCCTGATAAAGCAGATTCCCTATAATAGATGACACAGGTAGGTACCCAGACAGGTCCTGAATATCTCCATAGAAGGAGACTCCACAACTTTTCTGGGCAGCCTGTTCTAACACTCCATCACCCTTATCATAAAGACGTCCATCCACATGTTAGTACAGAACTTCCCATGCTGAAGTTTTAGGCCATTATTTCTTGTTCTGTTACTACACACCACCAAGAAGAGCCTAGCCTCATCCACTTGCCACCCACCTCTCTTCAGATATTTATAAACATTTACCAGGTGCCCTCTCAGTCTTCTTTTCTCAAGGTTGAACAGACCCAGGTCAGCCTTTCCTCATATAGGAGATGCTCCAGGCTCTTTATCATCTCTGTGGCTCTCCACTGGACTCCTTCTAGGAAATCCCAGTATTTTGGGGACTGGGAAGCCCAGAACTGGACACAGTAACCTAGAAGTGTCCTCAGTAGTGCAGAATAGAGGAAGAATAACTCTCCTATTCTCCTATCTCTATTTTCCTTTTTCAATACAGAAAGCTGGGCATGTGTTTCAAGTGAAAGCCCTGGAAGACAACCACAGAAGTGGCAGATAATGTTTATGCACACCTGTTAATGAATAATAAAGTACATTTTCTATTGCAGTAGAGTATTTCAAAATATAAAAAGAAAGAAAATGCACAATCCATATTCTGGAAAAATAAGTTCATCATCATTATTGATGCTTAGTGAAATGCTTGACCTAATTAAGATCAATGCCTTAAGATCTACTTGGCACACACTGCAATATCACATTGCTTTTGTACTTGGGGAGCTCACATCATTTACTCATGGAAAACATAAAATTGTAGAAGAATAACTTTACTAAATAGCCACATGTCCTTTAAGTATCCCTTCTTCCTGCATTATCTAGAATACTGGAGAAAAACTTGGAGAAATGCTTTTTTGTTCTGTGCCTTTAAGTGACATTCTTCTTATTAATGAAGAATTTCCTCCAAAAGCAATTATTTGGGTGTGTACATATGATTTTTTTTTTCTGTATAGGCTGAGGAAGAGTATGCTGAGCACTTTACAGTGACAGTTCTTTTGAATTTTCAGCAGTAACCATATTACTAAAAATTACACAAGCCTGCAGCTTCTGCATGTGTGACACATCATTAATAGAATATCTGTAAGTATATTACTTCCTTCCATATTTGCCACTGTGTTATTCCATACATTCCTTGCTTACCTTCATACAAGATGCTTGATCTTTTATAGATGACATCTGTATAATCAGTGAATATTCAGATGTTACAATTTAGAAATATTCAGGAAAGTTAAGCTAAACAGGTCATCACGCTAAAGAAGAATGGATGGAAAACTTATGGGGTTGTGTGCTTGCTGAGAAGACACCAAGAGGAATGATCTCCAAAAGAAGCCCTTTGGGAGTGGTAGTAAGCTCTTAAATGGGGTCTAGGAGAGGTGGAGCCAAGCTCCACCCTTTCCGATAGCACAGGGGAATTGCCTTCACCTGTGCTCCCATGGCTGACTTATTGCTCACCTCAGGTGATCAATCAGAGGTTCAGGCCATGATTTAGCAGTTCTCATACAACATCAAACAGCTGTTATCTAGTATGCTTAGTATTTTAATTCCCTTAATAAATCTATTCACATTAATCATATAATAAAAATGATGGTTTTATCTTAGCAAAGCTAAAAAATGTTCAGACTATTTCTAGTGGCATTGTTCCTAGGAGGCCATAGATGCAACAACATTCTTTAAAATTAATCACACAAACTGATTTCTTGACCTTATAACGTGCTAATGTGACTCTCCTTCATCCTGGATAGTGATTCCAATAAGAAAAAGGCAAAAGCCCCAGATTGATTTGCCATCTTCCCACTCAAGGACAGTATTTGGTGAAGGTTAGGGAACACAAAATGGGTCACATTACAGTGGTTTCCCGATAGACTCAAGGATCTCAATAATGTGATACTGAGGAAAACCATTAACAAAATACTTTCTTCAGACATAAAAGATCTTAAGTGTTCGGTCACCAAGTTAACGGCATTGGTCATGTTTTCACACTTACCAAAGTGTGTAAATTGTGCCTTATATGTAAACAAGATTAGAACGTGTATTCGCTGTACACATACTTTCATACAAGCACTTAATGTTGATAGTTTCACCTTTTGCTTTTCCTTGGCATAGTTTCCTACACCAGCATCTCAACAGAATCATAAAGAATGCTTTGCTGTCCAGCTCTTCATTGTCACATTCCTCTTCGATAGTGCTGTAATAATACTGAACTCTAGCAAATCAACCTAAAACAGAAAGTCACAATGAAATTTGTGTGCCAGCTTGGATGAACTGTCTTTTCCAGTATTCAACAGGTTCTCATCTATTCTGACACTGTCTCTTTGGAGTATATAATTGTTAATGAAGTCTAGGGGATTATTTGTTTTGTTGCATCAGCTGATCATGTCCTGTGATTCCATTCCTGCTAAGAAGAAACGAAACCTACAGACAGTTCTGTCCTACACACTCTGACCTCTCAAAGGACACAAATGAGTCACAAGCTTATGATGTCTTGCTTCTGAACTATCTGTTATTCCAGCAATTGCACCGTGGAATTTGGATATTTTCCACAGGAATCAATATGTACTGGCATTCATTTCTCTGAAACCTTTTTTTCTGACAAGATAATTACTGTTGTTAGCTATTCTTCTGCAACATGTAATATTTCTACTGGTAATATATGGAACTTTAAGAGAACTATTTATTTTAATTGTAGAAAGGCCAAGATAGGCTAAGATCCTCATTGATCCTGTAGTTAATACCCACACATTGTGAAGCTATATTTATTGGCTTTGGAGTACACATATCAGTTCTCCTCTCTGGTTTCACTGGGCCTCATGAATGCCCTGTCCTATATCTTCTTTGAGAGGATGACTATAACTTAGTTTACTCCTTACCTAGTACTGGACATGTCCCAGATCCAGTACCTTGGAATTTGAGGACAAATAACTATGCATATAGTGCCAGGTGACTTTTCTAAAGTGTTTTATGAATTTTCTTGTACATCCTTATGCTCTGTACAAGCCTTTATTTTTGGGAAGTATCTTCATTGTATAGAATTTCTATCCAATAGTTAATTCTCTTGGAGCAGAGTCAGACTTATTTTCACTATATCAATTCACTCAAAGGTGAATCACAGAGCTCCTTTCACATCATGTTGTGTCCACCATAATGTAGGTGTCATAGAAGAAGTTCCTTGTCCAAAAATAACAAGGGAAGGAAAAGGAAAACAAAATGCAAGGGTAGTGTGCACTTTTTTTTACTTCTCCAAATAATCAATTACTGGAGAATACTGTAGGTAGATCCAACATAAAGAATAAGCACTATTTCATAAACATAATAAACTCACAGAGGAAGCTAGTATACATTAGAAAACTTTACGCAAGTGAATTTTATAGTCAACTGGATAATACTTTGAAACTATTGTTTACTGCTTCTAAACTTTATAGGTAATGAATGAGCATTTATCTGACTGTCATTCTGTATTATGTCTTTTAATAAGGTTAAGATAATACAAAAATAATACTTGGTGATGTTCTTCATGTATTTACCATCCTCCCACAACACCCTGAGGCTGCAATGAAGAGAACTCTGAATTGCCCACAGTATCCAGAGAAAAAGGAAACAGTGAAAAAGTCCAGAGCAGATATCATGCAGATGCTATTCCGAGCAGCAGTACATGTACCTCAGTGTTTTGCTTAGGACACTCAGCACTAGATCATTTTTCACTTCTTTTAGCTACAAACCCTACTTTGATAAAGACTTTGTGAATGTCAAATGTGCTACAGTTGTTTCTCCCAGGGCTGCCAAATATTCCATCAACAAATACTGGAAATGGAGTGGCTCTGCTAGGGATAAAATATAGAATCAAATGCTGCAGAAATCTGGCAGTCCTTTTCTGAACAGAGTCCTTCATCTTTTGACAGAACTGATGACTTGGCACTGCACTAGTCCATGTGCCATATCCCATGTGATGAAAGGACGCCGAGGTTCATCCATCTCGGTGACACCAGACCTCAACCCACTGCTTCTACCCAGCTCACAGAAAGTGGAGAGTCAACCAATGGCTATATTTTGACGGAAGTGAACCTGAGAATATTACATGTAATTCGGACAGCTGCAGGGTACGTGCTTACATAATAGGAAAAAAAAAAAGATTTGCACAACCGAATGGCTCAATAATCTCAGAGTTAATTTATAATCAGTTATTGCTTCTCAAAATAATTTACATGCAAGCCCATCTGATGTCAGATGTAACAGAGCATAGAGGTCACCCTGGCGTACTTCTGTGGGTGGGCTCTGCTGGAGCCTTCTGCTTGTTCCGCAGAATTGGTCCTGCTTTTGCTGTCAGGGCCCAATTATGAAAAAAAGTCCATAGAGTTTAACACCAAAATTGGTCTATTTTGGGAGACTTGAAAAAGCCATCAGCTAAGCAGACTGGTATTAACATGCCTTTCACACATTTGTAACTTCTTAAATATTATGCAGTATTGATGACATTTTATCTGTCATGGCTAGAACAGAAAAGAGAGATCAAAATATCAGACTCCTGACTACAACAGAGGCTTCAGAATCACGTCTGGTTATGTATCTGTCCTGCTATTCATGTATTTTTTGATCTAGATAAACAAAAATTCATTCCACTTATATCAGAGTAAGACATTTGGGGTATTGTAACAAGAGTCACAGTAGGAATTGCATAAGTAAGTCTTTTAGAATTGCCCATTCTTGAAGGAATCTCTTATAAAGTAAGCTAAGGCAAATGCTGCACCATAAAACCAAAGACTACGTGATTCTGCAACAGAAACAGGAAGATGAGAATCCAAAAAATGAATGACTAATGGCTTATCCATACAGCATGACAAACTGAAGGGCAGCAGATTATATCATGTCCACTTACATCTGCCTTATACATGTCAAGGGAGCATTACTCACCCTAATTCTGATAGATGCAGTATATGCTATCATTTTCTGAGAGCAAGCAGGAGCAGAATACCAACTGCATGAATACTGTAAAATAAAACACTTATAGACACTCCCATATATTTTCTTTGCTTGGTTTACATGGAATTAATGATTACTACCTGTGCTTGAATGATTTATAAAGGCTGTAACCTAAGATGCTCTCACTCTTCTTATAAGGCACTACTACTTGTGGCTGCTGTTGCAGTGAGTTCTGTCGTCATCAGGTGTCAGTAAGGAGGTTAACTGTAAGAAACTTCAAGTTTCTCTAAGAAATTACATTGTTTAGCTTCTTAGACTTTTCATCAAGGATTTTGCAGAGCTCTGTAAAACCCATTTCCTCTTTCTTCTACCAAAAAATCACAGAATGAACATGTCTAAAAGAACATGTCAAAAATGTCAATTCATTCCAACACACCAATGAAGCCCTGTAATCTTAATCTCAAACCTGTAAATTACATGTAAAATTGATGGGTTACCAAAATTACTACATGTAAGAGTAATAATCCTTTTTATTTATTTTATTTTATTTTATTTTATTTTATTTTATTTTATTTTATTT